>CM038674.1:692876038-693247544 GCA_021605145.1 Aegilops bicornis
TACCAGAATGAAATCTTCAAGACTGCAAACGGATTGGACCTGCGAGCGTGTCCTGGGCGGAAAACCAAAGCGTTTGGGGTCCAGCTGATGTAACAGCTTCAGCGCCCACTCAGCACCAAGCGCGAGAGTATCATTTTTCTCCAAAAGAAGACTTGCTTCCGGATTATTGCAATGAGTCTCATCCATTTTTAGAAGGGCCATGCCAAGATCGACCTTGTCATCCAGGTACTCTATCCCCATCTTATCGACCATCATGTCCAGATCATATCTTCCTGTGTGTTCACCTTTGAATTTTCTTCCACGCCATATGTCCGTCAAATCGAGGTGGACCCTTTTGTACTCGCTGGCCTCATCACCTGGTGCTGGTGGCAATACCATGTGCTGGCGTTGCGCCAGGAGGAACATCATGTAATCTGATATCACTCGGATCTGCGTCTCATATCTGTGTGACAGTAGACTTTTGTTCTGCAACGGTGGCTCGTACAAGAGGAAAATGTCTGTGGCGACGTGCAATGCGATGATGTTCCTTTCAAAGCTACAGATCCTGGCATTATCCCTCATATAGTCACCGAGTTCCCTTCTAGTTGCGACATTGTTCTTGAAGACTTTGTCCATCTCTAGATATTCACACACAACTTCAAACAACACATCCCTGACATCAATTTCCTCCCTTTTGACTTGATGAGGAGTACTGCACTCGTGCAACAAGTTGCACTGTCCGACGCCCGACAACAACCAGTGGCCAATACCAATTCTAGTTGGGCCACTTCTCCATGAGAGTCGAGACGGATCCAGAGAGATGAGGAGACGGAGCCAATACCATGATTGCCTCCCAGCCTGATGACCTGCCTTCTTGTGCTGGCCCGGCCATCGCGAATTGTCCAGGATGGTCCGGTGAATCGGAAGCAGGCTTTTTTCTTCTTCAGCTTGCTCTCTATCAGCCAAGAAAGCATATGTCCATGCGGAGCCTAGTGCTATGAGCAGCCATATCACATCCAACACCAGGGTGCCAACAAGCAAGATGTATGTGACCATCCGATCCGTACTCTCCATGGTCTGGCCCTCTTTACTGTGGAACAGATAGAGAGCTGTGGCAGTGGCGAGCGGTGAGAGGACGCGGATGGTGTAGCCATACCAAGTGTGGATAACTCTTGCCTTGGTGTACAACATGTTGTACATTTGTGACGCCTCCATCTCCACAAACTTGCTCATGTCCTTCCAACCAGAATAAGGTCTCTGATAATCACCACCAGGCTTGACAGCCAGAAGGCCGTGAACACCAAACAGAGCATTATCACGATCCTGCCTCAACTTCTTCCTCTTGTTTGAGCGACGAATGTTGGCAAAGGAAGCTCGGTGTAGCGCAACTGCCCTCTCCACATACTTATAGGAACCCAAGAAGAGCATGATGAAGAAGGCGGCGCAGAGGGCACCATCCCCGCGCATAAATCTTTGCTTGTATGAGCCATAGATAGCACCTATGGTTGCAAGGAGGGGACCAGCAATCTGGGGCGGCGACAGTTTCTTGTTCTCCCACGCATAGCTGGTGATGTTGTCCGGGCGACCAAGGTGGAGAAGAAGAAACGGTGCCCAGAACGCAAACAGCTTCAGCTGCTGCTCGCTATGCGCGATCACCGTGTCGAGGAACACCATGCCAAGGGGGACTGGCGTGGCTATCTCCGTCAGCCAATACGCCAAGCACACGAGAGACCTCCGCAGGCCGGAGTCTCTACGTCGACGGATCCCGGCGAATAGGGCCATAGTAAGATGCGCCCCGAAGCTCACAAGGACCAAGACCCTGGTCGCCCATAGATACATCCCGTCCTCTGTCGCCTTGCCCATAAAAAATCCAGCCATACTTATCCTCCTGCATCCATATAGTCAAGGTTAATGCATGCAATCATCCACTGCTAGATCAACCAATTTTTGTATATCTGCATGCTAGAGAAGTAGAGAGATTAGCATATAGTACTAATTAACATACCGTTGTGAAGGCCGACGAACTACAAGTAATTTTGTGAGGCGCGCCCGGTTGAAGAAGACGAGCGCGTATATTGTTATGAACCCGATTCCACGCACCAATCGCTCCTCCTAATTCCCGATATCACAGGTTGGATTGGTCTCAAGTTCAGAGTCACAACTGGAGATATAAATCTGGATAAAAGGAGAGAGTTGGGGTGAGCAAGGAGGAAGAATACGTTACACAATGCATGATGTCATTGTGTTGCGCATCTAATGATGTTTTATTAAATGTGCTTTCTGGTCGATACTAACACTACAATCTTGTGGTGTATTTATGGCACATAGCAATAAGCCTGGGAATGGTTTGGGTTGAAACTTCAGATTTAGTTCGGATTTCTAGTGGGTTGTCTTTGAATTGGTTTAAATGGTCTGAGGCCCTAATCTAATCTGGTCTGGCATGGGCTTTAAGGCTTTTTGGACTGGATTGGATCGGTCTGGACACAGACTAATTGGTCTCAAATCGTTTCAATCCATAGTCTCATGAACAAATCAGCGACCAGTGTACGTGAGGCTACCGCATCGACGATCATCTTCCACGCGCTAGCCGCTAGGATTTAGAGTCGCGGTTCCGTCGTTGCTGCCTGCTGGAGATCCGGCCGCCGCGTTTTCCTCCCTCCGCCTCCATCGGGCCATCCCGTCTAGCAGCGGCGGCTCCCTGCTCATGGCAGCAGCCCCACACTTGGTGGCAGCGGCGGGCCGGCTGCGAGTGGCTGATGGTGTGTCATCTCTCTCTTCATTAAGCTAGGCTGTTGACTGGCAGCGTCAAGACCGTGTTTCTCTCAATTGACCGCACAGACAACTAAGCAGCTCACCAGAATCTTCACCGGTAACAATGCGGCAGCTTGTCCACGGTTTCAAACTATGGATTTAATCCACAAACATGAAACAGTTTGGATTGGTTTAGATGGAAAATACTGGTAGTTTGGTCCGGTCTGGCTTCTAGACCTCAATATTTGGATTGGATTGGATTGGTTGGTGGGAGGAAAATCATGTGGTTTGGGCTGGTTTTAATCTGGATTTGAAACTATTCACAGGTTTACATAGCAACTACCAACTGATTCATGAATTACACTATCATATACTCCCTTCGTTTTTATTCAGTCTGCATATTAGGTTTGACCAAAGTCAAATTTTGCAAAGTTTGACCAAGTTTATAGAAAAATATATAAACATTTACCATAACAAATCTATATGACGTGAAAGTACATTCAATAATGAATCTAGTGGTATTGATTTTTTATTATATATATTAATATTTTTGTTTATAAACTTAGTCAAAGTTTACAAAGCTTGACTTTGACCAAAGCTAATATGCGAACTAAATAAAAACAGAGGGAGTACTACCTCAGTCCAAATACGAAACCATTGTATTTTGTGCCAAATTTTGATCATAGATTGAACCAACAAAATGTTCAGGCATGTCACCAAAAATTATATCATTGAAAACTATGTTCAAATGCGAATCCAACGATATAATTTTTGTTAACATGCATTAATATTTTATTAGTTAAATCTTTGGTCGAACTTTGACACAAATTACAAAGTAGACAAATAAACTAGGACGGAGGTAGCACGTACAAGAGTGTACAACTACTCTGCTACAAATAACGAGCAAACAAAGAATTCCTCCACTGTCTATTACTCGTGCTATTCTTTGACATCCGACGAGATAGAGTGAGCAAACAAAATGTAGAAAAGGGGGTTAAAAGATCCACATACACAAGGGGCAGATAGAAAGAAAATGAAAGGAAAGGTAAGGGGAATAGGCGAATTGAAGCTTGCCTTGCCTGCGACGAATGAACCTCAAGCCGGGTGAACTGAAGGTTGACGGGATTTGTTCAGCATGGGCTGCAATGTGATATCCTGCTACTGGAGGAGGACATCACAGGGACTGGGAGTGGGAGGATTGGGGATAGACTGTAGGACGGGGATGGGAAAACAGCAAAGGGAGATGAGATGCAGAGAGAGGTCTTGTCCAGTCATGACTTGCTCCAACGCCTTTACAGTCGGCTCACCCAGTGCTTTCCGGGAAACTCCAGTACCGCGTGGGTCGTGGTACCGTGGACGAGGGTCGTCGCCTCCCAGCTTAGGTCTACTATATCCTCTCACACACACGGTTTCCCTCGCCAGCCTCACACGGTTTGCTGCACCTGGACACACAATCGAAACATATCTTCGGTCTCCTTGCACGCAAGTACGAAGGCACTTGGGTCAGGTCCCTGGTTTTGCCTTTTTATTTTGGCTTCCGATTGTTAAACTTTTATATAAACAAACAAAAATTCCAATTTTTTTTTCATATTCTTGTTTCTCGTGACCAGCATTAAACAATATCCATTTTGAATTTATTTTGCCGACTTAAAAATATATACTATTAGTTTTCAATGTTGGTGCAGAGAGAGGTAGTGTCTTTTTGAACTCTGCAGAGCGAGGTAGTAGGTGAGATTCAGATCTCTTCTCTTCTTCAATAACCGGCCGTGGATTCACAATATGCCTCTTTTGTTTCCAGTATTTTAAGACGGCCAGACATATATTTTGAGATAAACTTGAAAAAGTATACGGACAGAGTGACTCCTCATCAACACCAAACTAACCATATAGAAGGCATAATCTAGAGTGAGCATCAGTTGGATGCCCTTTCCTTGAAAGTTGCGCTTAGAACAAGAGAAACACATTCTCTCACACAAAAGCAAGGTCTGGACTGACATAACATGATCGGCCGTTCATTCATAAGATGCCTCTTTGTTTCCATGCATGTGTACACTTTATGCATGCCTGGAATATTAACACTCAACTTGCTACACAAAACCTACTCACACTAAAGCGTGACTTTGGGAGTTCCAAAAGCAATTCCATGCATGGCCAGAAGTAAAGCGGATCTGGAACCCGTTTTCATTTTATAAACATATTTACATGCACAATGTATATGATGGATATCTTCTTCTTCTTCTTCTTGCAATGCATCGTCATACTTCCATTTCAAGGCCACAAAAGTGCAACCCTCTCTCTGAGTCTGAATCCACAAGCACTTGCCAGAGCAACCTCTTACGAAAATGTGCTCGTAATGGTAAGTTGGACCATAGTCCTCCCTCCGTCGTGCGATACATGGGTCTGAGTTGTCAGCGAGAACAAGGAGTTGAGAAGGGTCTATGGAATGTGCTCTTAACCAGAATGTACAGATTTCTGTGAAATTAATGCAATAGGTAATGTCTTGGTGCAGCGAAGATAACGTGGAAAGATTCCTACAGATGAAACATCTGCATGTGTACTCGTGTTGCCTGCCGAAAGCTGGCTGCAAAGTGGCCTGCCCGTTTTTTCACACACTTGATTACTTTTTGTATCTTACGGTTACAAATGTACCTTGTCATGATGTTACTTAATGGTGGTGATTATGTCGCCGGACAGTTATGAAAAATAAACAAAGGGTTGTGTTGCCGTTCCATTATTTTACTTTGTTCTCTTCACCTTTGTAAGACATTGTGGCAGTCTATTTAATGGAAATCGACGAGAAGAATCGTTGTTTTCTCTTTAAAAAGATAAATACCTAGCCACATCGTTTCACTTGCTCTTTCTTTAAAAAGATAAATGCCTCTTTGTTTCCATGCATGTATACACGTTATAAATGCCTGAAATGTTGACCCTCAACTTGTGACACAAAACCTAATCAAACAATATGATTGATATTTTCTTCTTCTTCGAATGCATTGTCGTACTTACAATTTAAAGGCCACAAATTCATTGCAAAAAATGCTAAATTGTTTCAACTTTTATGGCCTGCTAAATCAACAACCAGCTTCACCACCGATAAAAAAACATTTTATGTTAAAAAGCTTTAATCCATATAGACATAGAGTAGCAGTTTGTACATGCTTTTTTTTGTATATTTAGAGATGCCAACTTTTTGCACCAGTTGTACGGGGCTTGAGGGCTCCTATTGATTGATGTTAGATCTATAAAATACTAAATTTCAATTTCATTTTCTTTCCTCTGAATGCTACTTTTTGGCAGCCAACCGGTATGGTGCTGTCAGGCATCCAATATGCAGGCCACTCACGGAAATATGCTGGTAACTGTAAGTTAGACCCTGGTCCTCCCCCGTTGTGCGATACACGGGTTAGAGTTGTCAACGAGAACAAAGAGTTTCTATGGAACCAGAATGTTAAGATTTGTTTAGTCACCTGTAACATTAATGCAATTAGTTGCTGCCTTGGTGCATCAGAAATAACGTGGAAAGATTCCTACGGATGAAACATCTGCGTGTGTATTCGCGTTGCCCAAAGCTAACGCCAAAGCATACCGTTTTTATTTTGTTTTTTGTAGAGGAGATTTTGCTTGATTACTTTTTGTTTCTTACGGTTACAGATGTACCTGGTCATGATGTTACTTACTTGTGCTGGTTAGGTCGTGGGAAAGTTGCGATGTGAACAGATAATGGTCATATCGCGTTTGATTTGCTCTATCCACATTGCCCTGTTTCTTCTTCTTTTTTGAGCAACCGGCCGGAGCTTTGCCTTTATGTTAAGAAGAAAAATATTTATCAGTTTATAAGTAAAACCAACTGAAAACCGATACAAAGAATACACACCACATATGAGAGGCTGTTTGGAGCTATCAGCCGCTACTGTAACTTGCAGAAAGAGGTATGCCACGTACGCACATACAAACTGGAGTTGTTTCTCTGAATATGTTAGCCCATTTTGATTTCTAAATGACTGACTGGCTGCAATTTTTTTAATGCAGTCAGCCCTCTCTTCATTGTCCAATTGATATGCTGCCTTCTTTCCTTCCACTCTGTGCACCTCCTAAATATTTCATGCAAGCACTGTTTTCATTAACTTTGAACAAGTTCATGGAAGCAATGTGACATTGGGTTGTGAGGTACTTTTTTTATGGCAAACATAAATAAATAAAAAAGTGACTCTTAGTTTTAAAATTAGATTATCATGTGCAATCAGTAGCGAATACATACATTTTTTTTTTCTGTAGTCGAATGCTTAGATAAACACCGCTGTTAGAGATAAGTTCGCAGCAGCCAGAAGAACCGACAGTTACGTTTATTATCCTAACAGACGGCCGAAGTAGTTTTCAAACCGAAGTAGCTTTTTCTGCCCGGCCGCCAGATTTATGAAACCATGTCGTTTACCCCTTTACAAAGAAGAAAACCTGCTCACACTAAAGGGTGACTTTGGGACGTCCAAAAGTAAATCCATGCATGGCCAGAAGAAAAGTGGAACTGGAATCCATTTTCATTTTTGTAACATGCAGAATATATGATGGATATCTTCTTCTAATGCACCGTCACACATCCCATTTCAAGGCCACAAATACATGTCAATTATAGTGCAACCCTCTCTTTGAGTCTGAATATTCCCACAAGCAGTGTTCCGACTTGCCAGTGCAACTTTCTATGAAAAAAAAAAGTGCTGCTAACGGTAAGTTGGACCATGGTCGTCCCTCCGTTGTGCGATACATGGGTCCGAGTTGTCAGCGAGAACAAGGAGTTGAGAAGGGTCTATGGAATGAATACCAAGATTGATCCGTAACCAGAATGCACAGATTTGTGTGAAATTAATGCAATTAGTTAATGTCTTGGTGCCGCGAAAATAACGTGGAAAGATTCCTACACAGGAAACATCTGCATGTGTACTCGTCTTGCCTGCCGAAAGCTTAATTACTTTTTGTATCTTACGGTTACAATTGTGTTGATTAGGTTACTGGACAGTTGTAATAAACAGATAAACAAAGGGATGTGTTGTAGTTCCTTATTTTATATTGTTCTGTTCCCCTTTGTAAAGCATTATGGCGGTTTCTTTAAAGGAAATTGACGAGAAGGCTCCTTGTTTAAAAAAAAGGATAAACACTTGGCCACATCGTTTCACTTGCTTCTTCTGCATTGCCCTGTTTCTTCTTCTTCTTCTCAGAGTCTCAGCATAGGATTGCTGTTTGGAGCTATCAGCAGCTACTGTAAGTTGCATTTTTGGAAGGGGTTTAGTTTCAGTACACTCTGTACTAGAGGTGGAGATGATTGCTACCGAAGGAGGAGTGTTACGCAATCTTGCGTCCGCTAACACCAGCCTTTCGCCCCATCTACGTCACCAGGCCCAATCGGAGAGCAACATCAACTTATGAGAGGCCTTGGGCCCTCTCCCTCCAAAAGACTAGCCTGTTAGGAGGGGACACCCCGCCCTTATAAATTCAGTTATGTCTTCCCCCACAATCAATGTGGGACTAAACTCAACAATCTCCCCCTCAAACATCAGTCACCCATGGGCCCACTAACACTAGTGTTTCCAGTCCACCAACCATGACCGATCACCTGTGATTTCATCGAGATTTATTATGGGCACCTAGGCTCTGATACCAATTGTTACGCAATCTCGGGTCCGCTAACACTGGCGCTCCGACCCATCTGCGTCATCAGGCCCAGCAGGAGAGCAACACCGACTTATGAGAGGCCTTGGGCCCTCTCCCTCCAAAATACTAGTCTGTTAGTAGGGGACACCCCGTCCTTATAAGTTCCATTATGTCTCCCTCAACAACCGATCGGGGACTAAACCCAACAAGGAGATAATTAGAAAGACTGGGGATAAATTGCAGCATGGGTTGAGAAAGTAGGTAGGGAGATGAGATGCCGAGAACGAGATAGTAGTTTTCTGTTACTCTGTAAAGAGGGGTGGTAGGTGAGATTCAGATCTCTTTTCATCTTCAATAATCGGTCATGGATTCACAAGATGCCCTTTTTTCCAGTATTTTAAGACAGTGAGACATATTTTTGAAGATGAATTCGAAAAAGGATACTAACAGTGTTTTTTCATACCATTTCTCAACAACTCCTCAAAAACACCAAACTAGCCATATTGAAGGCATAATATAGACTGAGCATTAGCTGGATACTTACTTGAAAGCTGCGTGGAGAAGTAGAGAAGCACATGCCCTCACACGAAAAAAGATAGGTCTGGACTGACATAACATAATCGGTCATTGATTCACAAGATGCCTCTTTGTTTCCATGCATGTATACACGTTATGCATGTCTGGAATATTAACCTCAACTTGTGACACCAAACCTACTCACACCAAAGGGTGGGATATTGAAAGCACATTTCATAGTCACAAGAAAAGCGGAAACTGAGATCTGTTTCATTTTTGTAACACAAATACATGCACAATATACCCCCATTTCAATGCCACAAATATATTTCAGTTACAGTGCAACCACCTTTAAGTCTGGATGAGTTCGTGGCTCAAGTAATTAAGGTCCCCAAGTGGTGTTCCGATTCACCAGTGGCAACTTATGAAAATTTCAACAGTGCATTCTGAAATTCCAAAAACTCCCATTACAAAAAGAATTAAACAGTAAATCCATTCATGGCCTGCTAAATCAACAAATAGTTTCACTGATAAAAGAAAGTTACAGGAAAAGAGGAAAAAATATAAAAAATCGCTAACACTAGAGATACGGAGCAAGTCATGCACATGAAAAATCCCCAGGCAACGTATGTTAGGTAAAAGCAAAACAATACCCTCTTGGGTATGGACCATTATCGAATGGATGAAGACGAGTGCCTCTTTCGGATCGCTGTAGGACATATACAACCTATATGGATTATTATATATAGGACCCTCAAATGTGCAAAACCAGATAAATGTCCACAGGGTGGTTTTGCAACTGATTTCAGGTGGATTTCAATTAATTCATGTTGATTGTATCTGCTGACTTGCGTTGTGGTGAAATCACCTAAATTAAAGGGTGTGTCCTGCTTTGTTTCCTTTATGATCGCCCTCCTTCTCCTCTTCGCTTGCCCTCTTCCTCGTGTCTTGCGTTGTTGCTGTCGTGCTCCTCCACAGTCCCCTGCTCGGTCGTAGCATTCGATAAAGGGAGTTGCCCATTCATCAAGTCATCCGTTCGCTCCCATCTACACCACAACCTACATAGGCATCTCCACCTCCACATCAATCATTTCCATAGCCATAGTCATGACTGGTAATCAAGGGTACTTTCCATAGGGAAACATTGTAACTCTATTTTCAAGCATTCATCTTTTTATCAACGGTGTATTTTGTCTGTGATCTATTCATGATATCCATGTAATTTCCTCGGGCTAAGGGTCAAGGCATAGGATCGCAGGACCATCGCGCAATGGGGTTGCTGTTTTATTTTAAGATAATGTTATTTCCATTTGTTTTGTGACGGATTTTTCTCTTCTATCTACCTCATTCATCCCGTGAGTACTCGGGACCCTAAGGATCAATGAAGAAGATAAGTGCATATATGAGTGGAAGGCCATACTGAAAGTCGGTGACAATAAGGACAAATATGGTAGCATGAAGCAATTTTCTAGGGATACAAAAGGTGTTGTAATTAAACACACAATGTGTTGGACTAGAGCAATCCTTAATAATCGAGGTAATCCCACGAGATGGTAGGGGCCTTGCTTGGACAATAGAATCATGATTCGGCTGCATGTCGGTCCTGAGGTTACTAGGAGGCATCCCCCACATATAAGCGTTGGCATCGCATACGTAACTATGTTACCAGAGCCATGTTGAATGCCTAGAAATGCTCCCTAACAGAAGTATACGGTTGCAGGTGAAACCTTAAGTCTTGTAATATTTCCCTATTATTGTTTTAATCCTTTAAAATGTCTGTATTCGTCCGAGAAATTGGAATCTTAGTGATAGCATGAACTTGTCATAACCACCTTTCTATTAGCAATACCTAGGGCCACTGAGGGCTCACTATTTTACACATTTTTATCACTCATTTGGTACCCATTATCTCCATATATATATCATGTCCCATTGAGCCAATTACATGTCCATCTGCATGATTTCTAGTATTTACTCTTTTCATCCTGATTGTTGCATAATATTTATTCTTTGTTAGCGCCACCCGGCTTATATACGTGACACGCGGCTTACAGGCGCCCCCACCACAGTGCATGCGACGAGCGTAACCACGCGTCATGATTGCTCGTCGAGAGGGGGCCGTAGAAGCCGAGAGAGTTCTTGTTCTATATGTGTAGCATTTCCATTTAGGCCGAGTGTTTGCCAGACAGGTCACGACGTACAAGGTAGTAAGCCGAGGGTGTTTTCTTCGCCATGTGTTTTGGCTTTGACACTCGGGTTAAGTCTAAATGAGCCAAGCAATATATAACAAACTCTCGGCTTACCGTAAAACACAAGGCAAAACATGTTCTTCCTGTAGTGCATGAGCTGCAATGTGATGCCCGGTTATTGAGGGGGAGATCACTGGGAGGATTGGGCATAAATTGCAGCATGGGACAAGAAAACAGGTAGGGAGATGAGCTGCATACAGCAGTAACTCGTAATAGGTGAGATTCAGATCTCTTTGTCTTCTCTAATAACCGGTAGTGGATTCACAAGACGTCTTTTTTGTTTCCCGCATTTTAAGACGGCCAGGCATCTTTTTTAAGATAAACTTCAAATGGGATACTGACATAGTGTGTTTTTGTACCATTTCTCAACAACTCGGCATCAACTCCAAACTAGCCACTTGAAAGCTGCGTGGAGAAGCACATGCTCTCACACAAAAGCAAGGTCTGGACTGATGCAACATAATCGGTCGTGGGTTCACAAGATGCATCTTTGTTCACATGCATGTATACACGTTATGCAGGCCTGGAATGTGAACCCTCAACCTGTGACACAAAACCTACTCACACTATAGATTAATATCTTCTTTTTGCAATGCATCGCCCTACTTCTCATTTTAAGGCCACAAATTTATTGCAAAAGAATGCTAAACAATGCATCCATTCATGGCCTGCTAAATCAAGAAGCAGTTTCGCCGCTTTTAGCAAAAATGATTCAGTCCATATAGACATATAGAGTAGAAATTTATACATACTTTAAATTGTTTTTGGATGTATATTTGGAGATGCCAACTTTTGGCACCAGTTGTATGGGCGTGAGGTAAGTTTAAGAGTTTTCCATTCAACTACCTTCCCCTATTAGTTGATGTTAGATCTGTAAAATACTAAATTCGAATTTCATATTTCTTTCCTTCGATTTGACATTTTGGCAACCAACCGGCCGGTGTTGTTAGACATGCAATGTGGGCCACTCATGGAAATGTGCTGGTAACGGTAATTAAGTTGGACCTTGGTCCTCCATCATCATGCGATACGTGGGTCAGAGTTGTCAGCGATAACAAGGAGTTGAGAAGGGTCATTTACGATGTTGACATGGAACCAGAATGCTAAGATTTGTTTAGTCGCCTTCCAAACAAATGCAATTAGTTAATGCCTTGGTGCAGCAGAAATAACGTGGAAAGATTCCCTCGGATGAAACATCTGCGTGTTGCCAAAAGCTGACACTTTATTTGATTACTTTTTGTATCTTACGGTTACGGATGTACCTTGTCACCATGTTAGGTCGCGGGACAGTTGTGAAGATATAAACACTTGGCCACATCGTTTCACTTGCTCTACCTGCATTGGCCTGTTTCTTCTTCCTCTATTTCTTCTCCTAGTCTCCCCATATACTAAGAGCTGTTTGGAGAGCGACTTGCATTTCTGAAGGAGGAGGTATGTTATTGCCATACAAAGTTAAGTTATTTCTCTGAATGTGTGTCTCCATTTTGATTTCTGAATCAGTGGCTACAATTTTCTGAATGCAGTTGGCAGCTGTCTCTTTGCTATCAGACGTGCCCATTGATCGGTATATTGTCTTCTTTTCTTCTTCTATATGCACCTCTTAAATATTATTTCAAGCAAGCAATGTGATATTAGATTACAAAATTAGATCCAAGACAAGTAGCACTCTAGATTATATATCCTGCGCAATCAAAAGCAGAGACCAATAACTTGTGTGTAGTCGAATTGAATGCTTATCTAAAAAAGGTCTTCAGAGATTTCAAGTTCACCAGTGGTTACTTTTATCAGTTTTGCTAGAACTCATCTAGATGAGATGTAATTTGGTCTCATTCACCTTTTATAGCCATTGGATATGATGCTATAAGATGCGTGTGTGCTGACGTTATTTTTATTATTTTATATTAATAACAAACATCGGAGGTATAGTTTACAATAGGAAAATACACCGTCAGATCTCAATATATTGGGTGCTCCCAAGAGCAGACATGAAAGCCTAGCCCGATGCGGGCGACCGATCTGGTGTTTCGTCGGTCCCTCGTTTTTTTTTTTTTCTTTTTTTTTGAGGATCCCGTCGGTCCCTCGTTGAGCCGTAGGATGGAGGCGAGATCCGACAGTCTTGCACCACTTTGAACCCTCTCAGCCATTTCGTTCGCGTCACCTACCACCTCCCATCGTCTCTCCCTTGTCACATACCCCCTGCTGGATCCTGGCACCTGTCCACCGCCATGGATTAACTCTCCCCTGTTAGCTTTAATCTTGATTTAGTTATCTGCACGTTTAGTTTCGTACTGCAAGTAGTTAGGTGATTTTACGTGCAGTTTGTGGTAGCCCGGAGCCCCAGAAGATGTACGTACGATGTGTAGGTGTCCGGCAAGTTGTGGGCCGGAGGTATGCAAAGCTAGCTGTCGGAGACTTCGTGTGACGCAACGTGGGCGGTGAGATGCTGACAGCCGCATGAAGCTGTAGTACTACATGCTGGTTCTGAAGGACGAAGGCGACAAGACGCATGGCCAAGTCGTGATTCCCGGAGAGATTTTAGGAGAAGGTTAAGGCCATGCAGTTAGTTTTTTTTTTCTGAGGATCATGCAGTTAGTTTGTCAGTAGGGTTAGTGTTTGCGTGAGTTTGCTAGTGTTGGACATAGGCGTGCATGTAGATTTGAATTTGTTAGTCGCATGCAACATCCACACACAAGTTTGCTAGTGTTGGACATAGGCGAGACATGAATTTCTATTACCGGGGCCATGCACGCACGCGTGCATGTAGACATATTGCATATGAGTACTCTATCACATTCTACTGTTTTGTACTGTTTTCATTAGACCATCCACTGTACAGGAGCAGCCTTTTATTGCACTCAGACTATTTTACTCTTTTATCTTATGATCCATTCACCCATACTTTTAGTCTTATTCTAAAAAATTTACACTTATAACGTTTGAACCACTGACCCGATTTAGAATCCGTTTGCAGGTTCGTGTTCATGACATTTAAATCTTTAAAACAAGATTAGACTGGAACATGCTTTGAACAAGTTTAAATTCAAATTTGATACCATAATGAAAATTATAAGAAATGTGATATGACACGACAATGAAACCGGAGTGAACCAATAATAGAAACATGCAAAAGTGAATGTAATAAATCATAATAAAACTTATATCAATCCGAGATGAACACATGGATGAATTGTGGAATGAAACAATAATGGAAACATACAAAGGGAAATGTATGGATAAATAATGAAAACATGTAAAATTATGATGGTATGGAAATGATATCGTATAGAAAATGTGTGAAGGAAACACTTTTAGTGCGTAGTCTAACCATGAAAGATAATTTAACAAAATGATATGAAATTTATTTGAAAGCTTCAAAAATAAAAATGAAACCTGAATGAAATAGTACTGAAATCCAGAATGGATCGGAAAAGCAGCAAAAGCACATAATGGAAAAAAGAATGAAACATGTAAAATATGACGAAACATACATATAGTAGTTTCATATAAGTATAATATGGTTTCATAATTTGGATTTGATTTTTTTAAAGTGTTCGAAATTAATCTTGTTTGAAGATTTAAACATTGTGAATACTAATATGCAAACATTTTTCTAATCGGGCATTTAGTTGACATAATCAAACTGAAAGCGTGGGTGGGGGATGTAACATTGTTATGGGTAGGTTCAAAATAAGCCATACTACCATTTGACCACAAAAACATACCCAATAGTCACTTTGTTGTGGGCCCTCCTCGGTAGTTGTCCCAAGGGTCACAGAGAGAAGATAGTATGATGTGGGAGTGGCTATCTCGCGCGCGCGTTGCAGCGCTCGTTTTCGGACAAGTCTGATTTGGAAAGTGACTTAGTTACATGGATTAATTAGGGGTGGATTAATTAGCACCGCCCCCTGAAAATCAGGGGGGATTTGTGTTGATTTGGGGTGGGGCCGACTCCCAGCCTTCGCATGTGTACGCGCACAAAAGTCTCACGTGGTGGGCCCTGATAGAAAATCTGGTCGGCTGAAGTCTTGCGCTGGCTTGGTTTCGCTCGTTGCAGCGTCCGAGCGTGAAGGAGTCTTCTCGGTATGATGTATATGTGTCACACAATGCATAGTATAGCAATTCATAATACATATCCCATATGTATACATCCACACATGGCGTGAATGCAGGACCTCGGTAGAAACCGGTTCCACTAGAAAATCCTCTCTCTCATCTGGGCCTAGAGTGATTCTAGGAGGTGATGGATGCGTGTTTGCACGCATTAGTGGGTGTGGGGTAATGCAACAGAAAATAAAACATTTCTGACCTACACACCAACCCAGAACCATGATGAAGATGCATACAACGTTTGATCTTATCGTTACCAATTCATAGCATAACAGAAGTAGAGTTGGCGAGGATCGTCAGTGCAGAACCCCGTAGCTAGGATTTTACAATGTCCCAACCGCGAGGATGTTCTCCCTCAGACAGCCCCTCTGGCGGTCACTCTGATAGCCGTTCTCGAGGCTCCTGGACAGCCCTTCGGGAGGCCCTCGGACGCAACGTCGGCGTGTCACTCGAACTAAGATCGAAATTACGACCTCTCTACCGGGGTGCACACATCTGGTCTCAACAATCCAGCAGGGCTTCACTGTCTAGAACAAGGCCCTACCAAAGACTAGACAGCCTTTTGGCGTGCGAAACTATGTCACGGGGAGAGGAATAGAAAGCCAGATCATTGCATGTCATGTGTTGAGAGAGAACTTGGGCTCAAATGGAGAGCTCTCTCCACCTCTATTTATAGAGGGGGCAAGGGGTACATGCTAGAGGGAAAGACCAAAACAACCTCCCTTTGATAGCACCCATTACTTTAGGGTACATGTGACATCACCCACTACTTTAGGGTATGGGTGACATCACCTCCCCATGACATCATCATCCCATGATTCATGGGATTTTGTCCCCTCAAATTGAGACAAGATTTTTCCGCTGCCCTTTAATCTAGAAAGTCCGTGAAGGTCCCGAATATTTCTGGCACCCCCTAAAATAATTCTAGACGTGTTCCGCAAGATTTCCGGTATGATGTTTTTATCTCCAAAACACTTCCAGTGACTCCGGAACATTTCTGCTTTTCTCTCTCAGCTTTTTTGTCTCCCAAACTTTTCTGGTAACATTCTCTCGACTCCCTGCCTATTATACTTAGCAGATAGATAAGAGTGTGACCCTTTAGGTTCGGTGAAGTATTGACATGACCGGAACATTTTCCAATCAATGGTCAATAGCGGAACCGTGGACATCCATATTGATTGCTATACCCACACGAATAAATATTCAAGCAAACCTGTAGTTTATTGAATGATGTTCATGTTGCCTAGAGATATGTTACAAATACCCGACGTGATATTTAATGGCATTGCCATGAAGCAACAACTTTGTTCACCTTGCCAGTTTCCTCGTTACTAGTTTCCCTTGTTCCGGCATCCCCATGATCAAATCTTGTTGTGTTTGGCCAGACAATAATGGATACCATATCACCAAGAGGGCCAAAAGAATATCTGTCCATACTGGGAGAAGCAAATCCCAATCTTGAGCTATCTAGTCCATTGTTATACTTTTCCGTGAATCCAAAAGTTGTCGTAATAGCCACCATATTACGGATGACATTTAACTAACCCATATGTTCATGAAGCAATCATGAAGGAACTCGATACTCTCATGGTCGACAAAATTATGCAAACACTAACATTCTTTATGTTATTAATCTTTAACTTGTGACGAATGTGTCTCATAGCATAGCATCAATCTGGGTCGATTCAACACAAGTGTTCTTTTTAGATTGTGTCCTCAAAATTGTCGGCATAGTCATGTCCATGATCAGGAAAAGGTGACCATGGTACAAAACTTGAGCCAGTATGAGAAGCACGACTAAGAATACATTTTACTATTTATTATTTCATATGTGAATATGGGTTTCCCTCAAGGACCATTGCAGTTATAGCAGAGACTATAAACGTAATAAAAACTTGGAGATATATAATAGCCGTCACTATTTCCTATAGGGAATATCGCCTAAACTTGGTGTGTGCCTTCTCTAGTCCATTATGTAAATATTGCCTCGAGTAACAAGAGGCCGTGAGGGTTAGAGGATAAGATGTCGCACGTGTTCGTTACAAGGAAGAATGCCTTAGCACAAAGCCTACGGTGCTCTTCCTTGTACATGTATGTGTATTTTCTATGTGTGTTTCATGGTTTGTGGTCTTGAGAGAAACAAAAGAGAGTTTAGAGGAAGAAGAGGTGTTGCAAGGAGTAGAGCCAACATCCCCGAGCAAGCCGCTGCCCAAGACTCCATTACCTACGTTATCCATTTGTGAGTGTGCTGCAGGTGAGGCTGCGGGCTATTGTGTGGGCCATCGCCCACCCTCCCTACCTCGCGTTGCATGGGCTTCTTCTCCATATGCGCTAACACGAGGCGGGGTTGATGTAGGGGTCGTCACTGTTGCTTCAAGGGCTACCAGCGGTTGATGCAACTGTTGGCCAGGGTTGATGGGGGTGATGAAGGTGCTGCTACTAGGTTGCTAATGTCACCTCGAGGAGGAGAGACTCTGTGATGCAACTCATCAACGGTTGTGTGACAACTATGAATGGGGAGGCTGCAACATGCGATGGACAGCGACAAGAACATGTTGGAACCATTAAGTTCCGGTGCTAGGATCAACAAAGCCTGATGTCGTGGGTGCGGGTGAGGTGCTACAGATGCTATGACCAACGACCCCCATGTTGGGACCGGAAACAACTGGTGTTGCAAGGACCGCTTTGTCCGAAGCCATGACCTCCTATGGGTACCATGCTGCTTGTGATGCTATGACAACTTCCCGCAGGTGATGCGGTTGCAAGCACCATGATTCTATAAAGCGGCGACGAAGGGTGTGCGAGTAGCTACTTGTTGGCGGCGGTGCTGCAACGATACCGTGCCGGGAGAGTTGCAACCATGGTGACGGACGGCGTCATTGATGGCACAACCAGCGTACGCATTGCTTCGACCATCGGGGGAGGGGGAGGAGGAGTAGCATTACTACTCCGAGCGAGCAATGTTGCATGTGGAGGGAGCGTGAAGGGTTTTTTCATCTTCTGTGAGGCGTGCGACGTTGCATGGGCTTCCGATCGAGTGAAGACGGTTGAATCGCGACAACCAATCATGAACATACACACACATGGAATTCTATGGCCCAGACGGTGGCCGATCTGATGCCCTGATCTGGTGATTGACACCAAGTGTTGGTCAACGAGAAAACCCAATCACACCTCCACGCCCCATTGAGCATGGTGCAACAAACATGCATCTAGCATTAATACGGAATTATGTGCGGCAGATTATGGGAAAAACTCAAATGAGTTAAGTAGTCCATGGCATGTGCGAGCTATATCTTCACAACACCAAATACCTGTGGATATATTTCATTGTTTCAAGTCAAGCTAATTTTCAGTTGAAAGACGATGTCCTCGGCATCCTCCGCACCTCCGATGACATTGACCTCGTGACTTGCTCGATTCTGCTCAGTCTTTATCACCTTTTCAGTTTGAAAGATAAGAGTGAAAATATTGTTGCAGCGAACAAGTAAGAGCTGATATGTGCAATGTCCTAGATACTAGGAATGATCTTCATCATAGCAATGCAATGTGTATTTCCATGGTCAATGCTACGATTAGCATGCACATTTATTCCGACACATTCATGCATATTTATAGAAAGCGCATAACATCCTAGTAATGCGCGTTCCTGGTAAGAATCCTAACCTAGCAATCATTCCCTTCCGAGTAATGTCATGCATGTTGCACAAACAACATATATCAAGTTCCCATTCCTAGTAATGCCATGCATGTTATGCCGATAGGACTATTCCAGCAATGTACATTAACCAGAAAGCAAGAACAAATTGCAAGCACATAGCATAGGTGAAAGGAAAACGTTTATAATCATCCGGATGATTTCTCCTACGGGTAAACCATCTCTTCCGCATGACACGTGTCCTGTGTGGCCTACGCACCGCTCTCACCCGCAGCCTTATCTCCTCCGATCCACTAGTCTTCTTCCGGTGGCTTTCCTTTCTCAATCTCCATCTTCCCGTCCATGCGAGGACCACCGCTAATTCCTAGCAACCACCATTAGTTCAAATCAAGAGGACCGCTTGGCATGCATCCCTCGCAAAGTCGCAATGGCACCAGCCACCGCTACTGCAAACAAAACACGGCGTGCATCAACCGATGTGCATCCCTCGCCATCAGAACTGCCACCGCTGCTACAAGCAAAACACGGTGTGCGACCACCACTGTCGCATCCCTCGCCATGGCAGCAGGCCAGCAGCTACTGCGCTAGCCGTGAGCCGGTGTTTTTGCGGAGGAGGCTTCCATATTGCGAGCCCGAGTTGGGGAAGGCATCATGCGTGCTGCCACGAACCCACGGGTCTCGACAGGACGGCGGAGCTGCAATATAGCGCACTTGGTGCAGCGACCCGCGTATCACGACGGCGGCAGAAGCTCACGACGCAACACGCATGGTGCTGCGCGCGCGGCGGCGAAGCTTCAATGTAGCGCGGGGGAGAAGTTGCAATGTAGAGATGCAACTCTCGTCGGTGCTACCGATGATGCGGCGTTCCTGGGCGGCCACCAGTGCTGCGATGCAGCGGTTATCAAAGGTAGACGGCGCAGAGGCGGAGTTTCAATGCAGCGCGGGGAGAAGTTGCAATGTCGAGATGCAACCCTTGCCAGTGCTGGCGGTGATGCGGCGCTCCTCGACGACCACTGGTGCTGCGATGCAGCGGCCATCGATGGCAGCTGGCGCTGCGACGCGGCGCTCCTTGGCAACTTCCAGTGCTGCGACACAACTCTCGTCATTGCTGCCGGCGTTGCTATGTAGCGCTCGCGTCGCTGCGGACAGCCGAAAAGGAACCAGTGATCGGATGCGGCGCTCGTCCACATCGTCGGTGTTGTGGTGGAGGCACTAGTGCCGCGGGAGCGGCGGCAGTGCTGTAAAGCATCCATGCGTGTTTGGAATGGGGGTGACGTAGCTCCGGCGTCTCTGACTTTTTGCATGAGTGCTGCTGCGTGGGGCGAGAAGCTACAAACAGTGTGAACGTCGTGTCTCGTCGGAGCTAAGCTCGTCGGGGGTCCAGCATCCGCTGTTGTGTTGTCGCCGGCGCAGGTGTCGCAACGGAGGCGTTGGTGCTGCAACCTCATTTTCTGCAGAAGGTCGGGCGAGCTGCAGAAGGTCACGCGTGCGTCCGGCTGGCCAGGCGGATGATTTCTCTTTTTTTTTCAAAAAGGAGGACTCCCCGGCTTCTGCATCAGAACGATTCATACGGCCACATTTATGAAAAATTAAAGAGGTTCAACAAAGTTTTATAGTCTGAAAGCAAAATAACGGCAAGCTCACAAAGAGCCACAAGGCCAAAAAGCCACAACCGGCTGGCATAACAAAGATAGATAAACTAATCGCGTATCCTATTACATGACCGCCATTAAAACCTGTTGAAGATATCCCGCGCTACCATCTCCCATCAGACAGATCCAGTAACCAAACGCTCCCTGGCCTCCGTCGGAGTGAGTAAGGACCGCATACGGATCAGTGCTGTAGATTGGAATAAAACCTGCAAAAAATAAATAGATGTTGTTCTGTTAAAAGCCAAATCATTTCTGCAATTCCAAATTGCCCATAACAACGCACATACTCCGACGCGAATGTGTTTAGCTGTTTCGGACTCTATCCCAACAAGCCACGTTCCAAATAACGTACTGACCAAATTCAGGGGAGTAATGTTAAAGCCAATTTGCACCGTGTGCCACAAAACTCTCGCCAACGGGCAATCAAAGAAGAGGTGCTTGACAGTTTCGTCCGGTCACAAAAACTACACCTAGTAGATCCTGTCCAGTTCCGCTTAATCAAATTATTCTTTGTTAAAATTACATGTTTATGTACAAATCACATAAACAATTTAATTTTCAAAGGAACTTTGACTTTCCAAACATGTTTGTAACTAGGAATAACACTAGAATTAATGACGTCGATATACATCGACTTGACTGTGAACTCTCCAGACCTAGTGAGCTTCCAGCACAACTGATCAGGCTGATGAGTTAGCTGAACCTCCATCAGTCGACTCACCAAATGAAGTCATGCTTCCCACCACTCGCCAACAAGCACCCTCCTAAACTGAATATTAAGGGGAATGGACTGCATAATCGTTGCAACAAGAGCATCACGTCGCTGAACAATACGATACAAGGACGGATACTGAAGCGCCAACGGCGTTTCACCAAGCCAAGTATCCTCCCAGAAGCAGGTGGTGTTGCCATTACCGACAATAACTTTGTTCTATTAAAGAAGGCAACTTTGACTCTCATAAGCCCCTTCCAAAACGGCGAGTCAGTCGGTCTCACTGTCACCTGGGACAAAGTCTTGGACTGCAGATACTTACTATGGAAAATCTGCGCCCACGTTGCCTCGATCTCAACTGACAACTTATACAGCCACTTACTGAGAAGACACCTGTTCTTGGCTTCAAGATTCTCAATACCAAGGCCCCCCTGGTCCTTAGGTCGACAGATGATATCCCATTTGGCGAGTCGGTACTTTCTCTTTAGCTCATCACACTGCCAGAAGAATCGGGATCGATAGAAGTCCAGCCTTTTCCTAACCCCAACTGGGACTTCAAAGAAAGATAAGAGAAACACGGGCATACTCGTGAGCACCGAATTAATAAGAATCAGTCGTCCTCCATATGACATGATTTTGCCCTTCCAGCAACTCAGTTTCTTCTCAAACCGATCCTCGATGCACTTCCATTCTCCGTTTGTCAGCTTACGATGGTGAATGGGACTTCTCTGGGAAATCATGCGACTGATCCCTAGCAGCCGCCTAGATGAAATCATTCGATCCAAATCAAATTAGATCAAAGCAAAGAACTCTAACCACCCCAAAATTGAATATTCATTGGTTGAGCTTTACTTATTGGCTTCACTGGAGCGGTTACTGCTGGAGGTGGAGTTCTTGCAGCCAGACCAAATTCTGGCGGAATGACGGCCAGTCCAACGCAGATGACCCAGCCAATGCACGGCCCAGTAGCGAGGCCCTCGTCACCATCAATGTCTCGGTCCTCATCAATCATGTACCGGACGTACCATCGGCTGCCGCTGATGTGCCGGCCGGGGTACCGTCGGCTTGGGCCGGAGAAAAGGGAGAAAACACTCGCATGGGGGTCAAAATCTCCACCTGGCCAATGCACGACCCAGTAGCAAGGTCCTCGTCACAACCAAAGTCTTGGTCCTCGTCGGGCCCGCACCCAAGGTACTATCGGCTGGCGCTGATGTGTCGGCCAGGGTACCATCGACTTGTGTCGGAGCAAAGGGAGAAACAGCTCGCACGGGGGTAAAAATCTCCAGCGACCACAACTGATGTGCTACCCACAGCCTTTGCCGCAGGCGATGAACTACGCACTGCCGTACTCCCTAAAATGAACACGGATGGTGGGTTAACTGGCGTGGACCCCGGTCTTGTGCAGAAGGGTGGCGGCAAATTGATAGTAGCGAGCAGGTTGGCACCCTCCCTTGTGATGCCAATGAGCTAGCAGTTGTGGTTCAGGTTATCGGGCGGCAGCATGCTTGTGAACCGGCCATCGGAGAACAAACGAAACTACTGCACAGACGATACTGCCTGGCCAAACTGCGCACGATGCTAGAATGAACGGTGCCAGCTACGTTTGCTCTAACGCATGGACGGTTTGATGTGTAGCATCGTTCGGTGATCGTCCAATATCGTCGTGTGTGTAGCATCGCTGGAGAACGAAGGGGCGGTCAGAGTGAGAGAGAGCGTATTTTGAATGGGGTTGGACGACGAGAGGAGAGATGGAAGGGAGTTAATGAGGCACCCTGTCCATCTCCCACACTTCCCTAGGCGTCCTGGCGAGAGGTACGCGGGGCTCGCCAGAGCCGTGCTTTGAAAAAACGGCTGATTCAACCGGTGCCGCTCACCCTGGCTCAGTAGTGCTTTAAACATCGCGTGGGCTAGAAAACCAATGAAGCCGATGCAACCAAACAGGCCATTTTGCTCGCGCGAGCCTGGTTGGGATGTATGCTGGCTACGAAAAGCGTTCTAACATTTCAGAAGCAACGCATGGTCATGTCACTAGTATAGTCTATTTTAACCGGTAACTAGACCGTTGGCTTAATCATCGCAAAAGCCAGCCCATTAACATGTCTTGTCTCGTCATATAAAAAGCAAAGTCTCAATGTGTGATGAAAAACTCTCTCAAATAGCATGTGTATCTCTAAATTCACCGCCATGTGAACGAAACGGGAATGAATATTCTTCACTACTCCCTCTGGTTTGATTCATAAGTCGGGCATTGATTTTTAGATCTTCAATTCAACTAGGCAATCATGTACTATATTTTATAAAAATATGTATATTTGGATTAGGGTCTGTCTAGGACACATCTCTAACCTAATGTCCACTCTGTTTGAGGTCTATTCTTTTTGTCCTAGTTTTTTTGTTTTTTGTTACTGCATTATATATTTGTGGGAGCTTAGATGTGACATCCTTAAAAAACATCTAGATGTGAATTAGCCAAACCGTTTGGATTAATTGTCAAATGTAGTTTCTGACCATGTAATTTGTTTTGTTGGCATAGTGTACATATTGTATTAGTCAAATAAAAGACTTAAAAACCCGTGTGTAGTTACGGATGCAATACATTCGTCCGCACGCATACCCAGTGTAGAGAGAGAGAGTCCCTGATTTGAGTGATGGTAAAAAAAAGGAGTATATACAGCATAACTCCATCCGAGACCAGGGCTGTCTATGTGGATCGTTGTAAGAAAAATACATGCTGTAGGCCGACGTCACCTTTGTAATACTAGCAAAAATTATATGTTACAAAAGTTATATTATCGGAAAGCTCTTCAAAGACAAATAAAATAATATAATTTTGTATGGCATATAGTTTATATTTTAGTAGTCTATAGACATTCAAAGTCTGGCCTAAAATACGAAGGGTGCCTAATAAGACCGAGGTAGTACTTTGTTTTTTGCATATACAGTTCTCTTCGTAACCTTATACAGAAATTTATTATTACATACAATAGCGAATCCTGCTGCCCCCTTTGTTGACATAGACTTGGTTTCTACAGCCTGTAGCTGTTGTTTCGTAATGGCAGCTGGATTCAATCCCCTAGTGGACTTCTGGAAAGGACGGGGGATTCATGTCACGGTGTCGGTGAGCTTCGCAGTGCAGGTCACGCTTTTGCTCTTGGCAGACATTCGTCGACGCACAGACTGGCCCGTGCTAAAGGTCATCATTTGGTCAGCATACATGCTGGCCGACACGACGGCCATATACGCCCTGGGTCACCTGTCCGTGGTTGTCACGTCGCCCGAGCACCGCCTTATGGCGCTCTGGGCGCCGCTGTTGCTGGTGCACCTTGGCGGTCAAGATAACATCACCGCCTATGCCATCGAGGACAACCGGCTGTGGCTCCGTCACCTGCAGGCTTTTGGAGTGCAGCTCCTTGCATCTGCCTATGTGTTGTATGCCTCTTCCATTCTCCTCCACCCGTCCTTGCTCCGCTCAGCCACCATCCTCATGTCTGTTGTGGGGGTTCTCAAGTACGGGGAAAGAGTATGGGCGCTCATTGGTGCCAATAGTTGTGCCAGTAGCAGCCTATCCATCACCAGCTACATGGATTTTGGCGGCGAGCAGGCAAGCGGTGTTCCTGCAGACCATCCTGAGGATATGCTACCAGAAGTCAAAGTGCTAGCCATGGCTCACTCACTGTTGGACACCCCTAAGAAGATGTTTGAGGGACCGACAGCTTATGTGCAAATTGAGAATGAGAAAAGTTATAAAGCAGACTTCATGTTGGATGTGGTTGAGATGCAGCTCACAATGATGTACGACCTCTTGTACACCAAGGCTGCGGTGGTGCACACCTGGTACGGCTTCATCGTCCGTCTCATCTCGCTGCCATTCACTGTGGCCGCACTCCATGTGTTCCATGCATTGAAAGTCGAAGATGTTTACGGAAGGGCAGATGTGGTTGTCACAGAAATTTTGCTTGCTGGTGCAGTTGTTCTGGAGACCATTTCGGTGTTGAGGTACATGTTCTCCATGTGGACAGCGGCGCTGCTGTTTGAACGGAAATGGCATGTGCTTGGCCGTGTGGCTCAGATCGCTGAACAGGTCTTCTCCAATATAGTCAGGGTGATTATACGAAGTAAAGAAACCTACTGGTCGGGCCACATGCGCCAACACGACTTGTTTAAGGTGTTGTTTCACACTGACTACAGCAGAGGCAGCAGAGTTGCAAAAAGGATGGGACTGGAGGACCTATGGGATTCAACGTTCTGCTCATGGTCCACTCGCATCCCCACACATATCATTGACAAGGTGTTGGACCTAGTGTCGGCACCTGAAGCGAGACAGGTCGTTCCGTTAACGGATGGTAAGGGGACTGAAGCTAGGCAGGTCATTCCGTTGTCTGATGATACTGTAACTGAAGCTAGGCAGGTTGTTTTGTCTGATGAGAGGGGGGCCGAAGCTAGGCCGGTCATTCCGTTAACTGATGACATCAAGAAATCGCGAGGCCGGGATGCCCTCAGAAGAGGCGGCCACGAGGAGCTGGCATGGAGTGTGGGATTGGATCTGGACGAGAGCATTCTCGTGTGGCACATCGCCACGTATGTCTACCGCCGATGGTTCTTGAATCATTTTCTTCATCACACAATGGAGTTGGATTTCCCTACTGTTCGACGGCGAATAATAAAATGGGAGTCAATAAAGGCTCTATGCAATTACATGTTATATCTGCTGGTCGCCCGCCCCTACATGCTGCCTTACCCTGTTACTCGTCAGAGGTATGTCCAGCTGTGTCATGATTGCAACACTCATCTCAAAACTCGCTACGACGCCAGCGACCTGCTCCGTGCCATATTGGAACAGAAGGAGGCTTTGCTCAGAGGATCTCCAATTCGACCAAATGCTCATGGATGCATTACTGGTGTGTCTCAAAGCGAAGAAACAAGTGATAACGACATTTACGACATTACTATGGCTGAGATGTGGCCGGATATAGCTTGTTGTTTGCCGGGGCCGGAGAAAACCTCCTTTTCAAAAAATAAAAATAAAAAATTGGTGTGTCAGTGCAGAGAAACAAGTGCTGACGGAGACATTGGTGTGTCTCAGAGCGAAGAAACTGCTCACCTACCGGTGAACAATACATGGTTCCGTGTTTTTCAAAAAAGAATAAAAAAGTGTACATGGTTCGGAGGAACTGCTCAGCCGGCGGTCAATAATACAGGCGCCCAAGAAATAGCTCAGCCTTCGGTCAACCGTACACTTGACCTTGGATGTAAGCTTGCGGCACAGCTACTCAACACAGGGGAAAGAGGTGAGGATGGTGATCGCACCATTAAAATGATCTTTGAAGTGTGGATGGAGATGCTATGCTACACGGCCTACAACTGCAATGAGAAATCTCATGCCAAAAACCTGACAAACGGTGGTGAGCTCATGACCATCGTTGCCCTTATGATGGTATACATGTCAAATGGTTTTATCAAGACAGAGAATAGTGGTGCCGCCAGCACTAGACGACGTTCGGTCAAACGTGTGGACTCCACTAGGCATTCGTCTTAATTTAATTGGACCAAGTGAGTATCTTTTTTCATACTTTTTTCACGTCTTCCCTACACGTTTATACTGATGGTTTACTTGCTGTGTCAATTGACAGGTACGCGGGTTGCCAAATTGGATTGGGGTGCACGTATCTCTCTGTTGAAACAAGTCTGCATCTCCATGGGACAGATCATCTCGAATAATCGCTTGCTTCTTGTGGTTGTTAATTCAACCAAGTCCTGGTTGATGATGATTTGCACTGGACAGATCATCCTATGTATGTACGGGCTTGTACCAGGTTTCATTTTCACTGAATTTTCCATTTTCTGTAGCCTTCTGAAAAGCTGTAAAACAAATATCTATTTGTACTCTATTTCGTATAAGACCTATTCCGTAATCTTTGCTATCAGATATCTTCCTTCCAGATGCGTGCTGGCATGTTGCTCTTTATTCTCCTCTGATTCATTTTCTGGAAAACACTAAATCACAAAGCAACCGTTGGGTTCCGCTGCTTTGAGAAGGTCATTACTGATATACTAATAAGTACTGTTTGTTTGTTTGATTGATTTACATTTACTTCTAGACTTGTAGTATGCCAATTCAAATCCGGCGCATGTCCACAACTTTAAGGCGCGTTTCTGAATTTAGCGCATGTCCACAAGTTTTTGGCGCGTTTCTGAATTTCCTTTCATAATCAGGCTTGCCCGAATTTTGACATAACATATCGTCAAGAAAACAACCAAACATTCATCTGATGCATGAGCTTAGATCTTCTACATTCTTGGACTGTTACTATTTTGCAAAATAAAACAAAATTGTGAAAAAAAAAAGACATCCAGGATATTTCTCATGCAAATTCAAGATGAAGTTGTCTTTTGGGTTAATACTACATCCCCAAAGCTTAGAGCTAGGCGAAGATGGGAGTATTATGCTGTTTTGGTTGTGGTCTGAGGCTTGGTTTTTCTGTCTCTTCAGTTTTCGACCTGTTTAGGTTGTGCCCTGGTTCCGTGGAACCTTGTAACTATTTTGTTATGGTGGTTTGGCAACACATATCTATAGGTTTTGGCATGATGGTGTGTAAATTGAAATGATACTAAATAGCATGGAAAAACATCGAATCTTCGAGTGAACCATAATCTTATCAGATGTGGGTTTTCCTCTAGAAAGAGAAAGCCTCCTTCAAGCAACCCAACAGAGTTAGTGTCTGTTATCACGACACTCTGCTTCCCCCCAAAGCTGGTGCTGCGGCAAGCTGTATTTTGTTGGCTGGCAGGCACGCATCATCGCTGGCCATCCGAGTAGAACATGCTTGGGTACAGCCAGAACGGCAAACTGACGCTTTCGCTAGTGTGCTTCCTAAGTTGGGATCCAGCACGCCACACAACCCATAGAGAGCCCAAGGTCGAGATGGACGATGTTGCTCCTCCCTCCCCATAGTTCCGAGCTCATGCAAGAATGCGGCCTGCTTTTTGCTCCTGGACCCTTAAAGAGTGCCCAATTGTCCAGCTTCTCCACGGCCATCCAAGTCGCGGGCTCAGTTCCCATGTTGAGGCGGTGGAGCTTGTTTGAACTGAGCATGAAAAACATGTCACCACAAACCACCAGCCTTCCTTCCTCAGCCCTGGTTATTATATGCTGCAGACCAAGCTGAGAGGCCAGCTGCAGAGCGTAGGATCTTCCATCGCTATCCGAGACAATGAACAAACCATCAAATTCCATAAAATATTCTATTAGATACTCCCTCAGTGTTGGCACAGGCTCGGCCTCGATCGCTGCGACCGCCGTATACTTTCCGGCGAGACGCACGTACGAGACTAGCTCGAGTACTTTCCAAGCTAACCAGTTGGAGACGCAGAGGGTGTACACGCACGTATACACCAAGCAACCAAGCAGCCTAGCTGCTGGATGGATTTCTCATGAGGGCTAGCTTATGCACGTAGGAACTAGGAAACGATCGGCGGGAGGCACCTTCGAGCGACACTGCACGTCGACGAAATACGCACGCAAGAACAGACAGTTAATATGATGGCTAACAGGGTCGTGTCGGTCCTGCGATTTGTATTGCTTTCAATCTGAGTTACAAATCTTACAGGGGTACACGAGTATATAAAGGAGCTAGCCTAACAAAGTTAAACTATCCAAATACTACTCGGATGACTATTCCAGTCCAAGCCGGACATGGACTCCTGATCATGGCTAATTCCAACACTCAGTTCGACATAATGTTGTGCGTATAGATTTTCTAGAAAGTACTATGCAATCTTTGACCAAACTAGATCACCCATTGTGTCAATGGCACAAAGCCTCGCAACAAGCCAAGTATTGTAAGAGTGGTGATAAAAAAACTCACTCACAGATCACGAGGACTTACTGCTGATTACTGTCTCTATTCATGATTATTGTTTCTCCTGTAATGATAGTGCTATATTCCTTGAGTAAAAGGTGGACGCTGCCAGGTAGCGCATGCCTCTTCCTTGCTTAGCATATTTGTTGTTGCTGGTGAGTACTCGATGTCTGAAACAGAGAAAGTAGTAAAAAAAAAGAAAGTAGTAAAAACAGATAATTACGTGAGAAATATTCTGGAGCTTAGGGGCTTAGCCCACTTAGTTGTGGCCCAGTCTATCTTATAGTTATTAGGTGCTTAGGCCAATTATAGTTGTTAGGGGTTTGGGAGTCAAGTAAACCTCTCTATATAAGGAGAGGAGATGTATCAATCTAGTCAAGCAAAAAAGCAATCATATTTGCTCGGCTTCATTAGGGAGCCGGGAAACCTAACCCTAGCCGCCTCCTCCCCTGCGCCATCTCCCTCTCAGTCGTCACCTCCTCGCGCACGACGGCGCCCAGCCGCCGCCGGCCGCGAGTTCGTCCACGCCCAGCTCCCTCCTTCCCCTACAACCTCCGGCCTAGACCCGGTAGAACCCGAATTTCTACCAGTTTGGTATCAGATAGCTCAGTTCCGATCATGTCTTCACCGCCGCCCACCCCGTCGCTTCCGCAGCCGACCGGCACCACCGTGCCGCTGCTAATCTCCACCGCACCACTGCCCTTCCGGTCCGCGCCGCTGGTCGCATCCTCCGACGCCGCCACCGCCCAGATGCCGGCGCCCTCCACCGCACCACCTACCATCGCCTACACACCGGAGGAGATCACCGGGGTCCTCAACGACCTCGTCACAATCGTCCAGGGGATCCGACAGTACCTGACCAGCCCCTATGGGCCGCCGCCGCCTGCCGCCGACCGCCATCGGGCCGCTGGCCCTCTGATGGTACTCGCCGCATCCGGGGCCTCCGCGGCGTTCGGCTGGAGCTCCAGTACGCGGCTGCACGCCGCCGCCGCCCGTCATGATGGTTGCAATGGCGGCGCCCGCTTCCGCCGTGCCTCCGGCGTCCGCATCGCCTCCCAGCGCCGCCACAGCTGCTTTGTGGCGGCTGCACCGATCGGCCGCCCGCTTCGCCCGAACCCGCTGCGATTGCCATCCAACGCCGCCACCACCCAGTCGTGGCTGAAGTGGCAGCCGCGCCGCTCTGGTAGCCTCCGCGCGCCAGCGCAACATCTTCGGCAGCCACCGCCGGTCAGCTCCGACCCCGCATCGACCGCGCCAGCAGGAGTTCCACTCCACCAAGTCCGGTTCCCGCCCTCGCTGTCCCAGCTACCGGCTTGGTTGACCGAGTCGTCGTCTCAGCTAGTCTACACGATGGCCTCGGGACCGCCGCACGTGCCGTCACAGCAGGTGATGTACGGCGGGTCCTCCAGTTCCGTCGGTCCCTACGTTGGCCTCGGCAGCGACGCATTCCACGCAGCGGGTGGGGGTGAACCAACGTCGCTGTTCGCATCACCGAACTGTACCCCATAGTGGTCATACCCAGACGGCGCCGCGCTTCGCCAAGCTTGCCTTCGCCACGTACGACGGCATAGAGGACCCTCTCAACTGGCTTAATCAGTGTGACCAGTTCTTCTGGGGGCAACGTACACTCGCGTCGGACCGCACCTGGCTCGCTTCATATCACCTCCGAGGCGCCGCCCAGACTTGGTATTACGCTCTCGAGCAGGACAAGGGCGGCATGCTTCCATGGGAGCGTTTTCACGAGCTTTGCCTCATTCGCTTCGGGCCGCCGATACGTGGGAGCCTACTGGCGGAGTTGGGCCGTCTACTCTTCACGTCTACAGTGCAGGACTTCACCGACCGCTTTCGGGCACTGGCGTGCCACGCACCCGGCGTGACGGGTCGCCAGCAGGCTGAGCTCTTTGTCAGCGGTCCACCGAATCATATAAGCATGGACGTGGAGTTGCGGGGACCCCAGGACCTCCAAATGGCCATCTACTACGCCTGCGCGTTCGAGCGCCGCATGGTGGCCGTCTAGCAGGCTCACCAGCTCGGGCCGCTGGGCCGCCACCCTGGCCGGACGTTCCCGCACAGGGTCGTCCTGCTCGGGCTTCGGCGGCACCCCTCGCCGCAACCGCGGCGCGCCCGTTCCGCCGGCTCACCCCGGCCGAGCAACTCAAGCATCGCCGCCAAGGGTTGTGTTTCAACTGCGACGAGCCCTACGCGCCCGGCCACGTCTGCCCGCGACTCTTCTACCTGAAGGCTGTGGACTACATTGAGGAGGAGGACGCCGCCGCCGGGCTCGGCGACCTGCCCGCCCCAGCTGCCGCAGACGTGTTTGGCGACGGTTGATCACCTCGCGGAGTTCCGCAAGCGCTTTCCCGCCTTCCAGCTCGAGGACGAGCTGTTTGTGCAGGTGGGGAGAAATGTTATGACCGGCATGTTAGGGGCTTAGCCCAGTTAGTTGTGGCCCAGTCTATTGTATCGTTATTAGGGGCTTAGCCCAGTTAGTTGTGGCCCAGTCTATCTTACCGTTATTAGGGGCTTAGCCCAATTATCGTTGTTAGGGGCTTGGGAGTCAAGTAAACCTATCTATATAAAGAGGAGATGTATCAATCTAATCAAGCAAAGAAGCAATCATATTTGCTCGGCTTCCTTAGGGAGCCGAGAAACCTAATTCTAGCCGCCTCCTCCCCGCGCCATCTCCCTCTCAGCCGCCGGCGGCCGCGAGTTCGTCCACGACCAGCTCCCTCCTTCCCCTACAACCTCCGGCCTAGACCCGGTAGACCCCTAGTTTCTACCAAGTAACAATCCAAGAATGTAGAATATCTAAGCTCTTGCATGAGAGGGATTTTTGGTTGGTTTCTTGACGATCGGTTATGTCAACATTCGGGCATGTGTGATATGAAAGGAAATTAAGAAACGTGCCTCAGATTCAGAAACGCGCCTCAAACATGTGGTCAACATTCGGGCATTGGCGTACTACAAGTCTACAATAAATGTAAATTAATCAATCAAACAAACAGTACTTGTTAGTATAAGTCAGTAACCTTCTCAAATTAAAGCAGCAGAACCCAACGGTTGCTTCGTGATTTAGTGTTTTCCAGAAAATGAATAGGAGGAGAAAAAAGAACAACATGCCAGCACGAATCTGGAAGAAAGACATCTGGTAATAAAGATTACAGAATAGGTCATACGAAATAGAGTACAGATAGATATTTGTTTTACAGCTTCGTGGAACGGCTGCAGAAAATGCAAAATTCAGTGGAAACGAAACATGGTACAACCTCACACATACATATGACGATCTGTCCAGTGCAAATCATCATCAACGAGGACTTGTTTGAATTAACAACCACAAGAAGCAAGCGATTATTCGAGACGACTGCATGCATAGTAAATACCGTTGGAAATGTAGACTTGTTTCAAAAGATAGATGCGTGCACCCCAATCCAATTTGGCAACACATCTACCTGTCAATTGACACAGCAAGTAAACCCACATGAGTATATATAAATGTGGGGGAAGACGTGATATAAAAGTATAAACAAAGATATTCACCTGGTCCAACTAAGCCGAAGAACCATTTGACTTGATAAAACCATTTGACTTGTATACCATCATAAGAGCAACGATGGTCATGAGCTCGCCACCGTTTGTCAGGTTTCTTGCATGAGATTTCTCGTTGCAGTGGTAGACCGTGTAGCATAGCATCTCCACCCACACTTCAAAGACCATCTTGAGAATGTCAACAGCATCCACATCATCTCTTTGCGTTGTGTGGAGCAGCTGTGCTGCAAGCTTACATCCGAGGTCAAGTGTGCTGTTGATCGAAGAAGGCTGAGCAGTTCCTCCGACCCCTGTATTATTGACCGGCGGCTGAGCAGTTCCACTGCTCTGAGACATACCATTTGGTTGAACTGGAGATCCTCCGAGCAAAGCATCCTTGTGGTAGAATATGGCATCGAGCAGGTCCCTGGCGTCGTAGCGTGTCTTCAGATCATGGCACAGCTGGATATACCTCTGACGAGTAACAGGCAGAATGTAGGAGCGGGCGACCAGCAGATAAAACATATAATTGCACAGAGCCCTTGTTCCCACAAGAAGTTGCTGCTTTTTTTGATTTTCCCTACAAAACATTGCTAAGTGTACTCCGCGAAGAACGTTCTTCTCTAACCACTCGAGGTAGACATGAGTGGCGATGTGCCACACAAGGATGCTCTCATCCAGATCCAATCCCACGCTCCATGCTAGGTCCTTCCCTAAGGAGAGGCTGTATCTCCTTAGGGCATTCCGGCCCCGTGAATTCGTGATGTCAATCTGGCTAGCATCATCAGATCCACTGCCATCAGTTGCCGACACTAGTTCCAACACCTTCTCAATGATTGCTGTTGGGACAGGAGTGGACCATGAGTAGAACGTTGAGTCCCACAGGTCCGCCAGTCCCATACTTCTTGCGATTCTGCTGCCTCTGCTGTGGTTAGTGCCAAAGAACACCTTAAACAAGCTTTGCTGGCGCATGTGGCCCGAGCACGAGCTGTAGAATTCTCTACGTTGTACAATTAACCTGACTAAAGAGAAGACCAGTTCAGGTAACTGAGCCACCCAGCCAAGCAAATACCATTTTCTTTCATACAGCAGTGCGGCTGTCCACATGGAGAACGTGAACCTCATCACTGAAATGGCCTCCAGGATAACTGCACCAATGAGCAAAACTTTGGTCACAATGACATCTGCTCTTCTGTAACCATCTTCGTCTCTCAATGCATGGAACAACAACTGGAGTGCGGCAACAGTGAAAGGCAGCGAGATGAGACGGACGGCAAAGCCATACCGGGTGTGCATCACTGCAGCCTTGGTGAACAACAGGTCGTACATCATTGTGAGCTGTCTCTGGACCACATCCAAGATAAAGTCTCCTTCATAACTTGTGTCATTCTCAATTTTCACATAAGGTGTCGGCCCCTCAAACATTTTCTTGGGGATGTCCAACAGTGAGTAAGCTATGACTAGCTGGATGAGTTCCTGTGCCATGTCCACAGGACAGTCTGCAGGAAAACCACCTGCCTGCTCAGCATGGAAATCCATGTAGCTGGTGATGGATAGGCTGCTACTGGCACAACTATTGGCACCCATGAGCGCCCATACTCTTTCCCCGCACTTGAGAACCCCGACCACATACATGAGGATGGCGGCCCAGCGGAGCAAGGATGGGTGCAAGAGAATGGAAGACGCATACAACACATAGCCAGCTGCGAGGAGCTGCACTCCGAAAGCCTGCAGGTGACGGAGCCACAACCGGTTGTCCTCGATGGCATAGGCGGTGATGTTATCTTGCCCGCCAAGGTGCACCAGCAACAGCGGCGCCCAGAGCGCCATAAGGCGGTGCTCGGTCGACGTGACGACCACGGACAGGTGACCCAAGGCGTATATGGCCGTCGTGTCGGCCAGCATGTATGCTGACCAAATGATGGCCTTTAGCACGGGCCAGTCTGTGCATCGACGAATATCTGCCAAGAGCAGAAGCGTAATCTGCAGTGCGAAGCTCACCACCACCGTGACATGGATCCCCCGTCCACTCCAGAAGACCGTGTCGGCCAGCATGTATGCTGACCAAACGATGGCCTCCAGCACGGGCCAGTCTGTGCAACGACGAATATCTGCCAAGAGCAGAAGCGTGACCTGCACTACGAAGCTCACCGCCACCGTGACATGGGTCACTGCGAAGCTCACCGCCACCGTGTCATGGATCCCCCGTCCACTCCACAAGACCACTAGGGGATTCAATCCAGCTTCCATTACTACTTCTCTGCCGAAACAACAGCTACAGGCTGTAAAAACCAAGTCTATGTCAACTTCTTTTATTGAAGCGGGCAACGCAGCAGGATTCGCTACTGTATGTGTTTCTAAATTTGTATATAAGCTTACAAAGAGAACTGTACATGCAAAGAACAAAGTCTATGTCAACTTAGAAAACGTAGCCGAACCTTCCCAAACATTTATGTTGAATTTCTATGGATGTCGTTGCTAGTATTGCAAAGCTGACGTCGGCCTACACAGCATGTATTTTTCTTGCAACGATCCACATAGACAAGCTTGGTCTCGGATGGAGTTATGCTGTATATAATACACGCGGACGAATGCATTTCGTAATACTCCCTTTGTATCAAAATATAAGATGTTTTTTGATACTATATATTTTAATATGGAGGGAGTATTATATTGCATCAGTAATTAAACACGAGTACTCCCTTCGGGTCGGTATATTTGACAGCTTTTTAGGTCTTTGATTTGACTGATAAAATATGTACAATATGCCACAAAAGTTGTATGGTTAGAAACTACATTTAACAACGAAACCAAAGAATTTTTATTTATAAAATACAATACATGTTTACCAAGCTAGTTGTACATGACACTGTTCAAAACTTTATAAAAAGGTTCAGGCTGGCTTTTAGCCTTCGGTAGTTACCCCTAGAAAAAGACCTAAAAATCCATACCCAACTTAAATTTAAAGCAATTTTATGTAGGACGAGCTCCATGGTACCTTCTATCCTGCCCATTTGTTCTTCAATACTATACATAAAGATATGTACTAATGGACAGGCGTTCGCACGGGAGTCTGACTACTCACAGAGAATGCATGCATTCAAAGCTGGTCAATAACGGAGTATCGCGCGCAGCGCAAGTGGCCCAGCCCGCCCACACTCTTTATGTGATGTTCATCACACTCTTTTTTTCTAAACGCCCACACTTTCTCTCTCTCGTGAACCTTACTAAGGCTGGTCATAGTGGGGAGTAACTTAGAGTAGTAACATGCATACGTTACTACTTTATGTTACTACCTTTATAGTGGGAAGTGTTATATGTGTAGTAATATATACATGTTTATTTATTGTCTTGTAGACTCATTTTGCATTGGAAAGCGCTATGTGATGATAACATATTAGGTTATTTTATTTGCCTCTCTCCTCATTAACTACTTGCCACTCAACATTTTTGCTTATGTGGCATCTATATTACTACCTATGTTACTCTCATTATGACCAGCCTAATGACATGTAGCACATGCACATGTGTGGGGAAAAGCCAAAAAGGTTTTCAGTGGGATTTTCTGTGAACCATACCAATGTCTACAGTGTGTGAGAGAGAGAGACAAGAGGCCACATAGTTTTCTTGAGAAATAAACTCAAAATAAAAAATTTGCAGCTTTTGGTCGCCTCCACATGAACCGAGAAAGTTAGTCTTGGCCTTGAGTGGCTATTTATATTTTATAGAGAGTGAGTGATCACTGCAGAGAGAGAGACAGAGGTCAGTGCTGTAGACATGACAGCACCTGTCGATGAAACTGCAGCGAACAGCTGCCCGGCTCATGGTGCCCACTTCCTTCACAAATCCCGAAGCAAACCAACGGTCCTGATAAAAGGTACCATGAAGCTCGGGCTAGGAAGAAACTTGTGATAAACCGAATCGGGGGGAGCATAGAACAAGATTCATTCCTGTCTCGTTCACATGGCGATGAATTTAGATGTAAACGTGCGATTTGAGAGTGATTTTTCATCACACACATAACGAGGCAAGAGATTCTTTTTTTGTCATGATGAGATAAGACATGTTAATGCACTGGGTTTTGAGATGATTAATCCAACGGTCCAGTTAACCAGTTTAAATAGACTATACTAATGGTGTGACCACGCGTTGCTAATGAAATGTTAGGACGTGTTTGGTAGCCTGGATACAGCCCAACCAAACCCACGCGGTGCAAAAATGGCCCGCCGATCCATCACCAGTTTTCTTGCCCGCACGATGTTTAAAGCACACCCGTGCCAAGTTGAGGGGTAATGGCTAGATCAGCCGTTTTACCAGAGACAGGCTCTGGCGAGCCCCGCGGGTCTCTCGCATGCATGTCTGGGAAAGTGTGGGAGACGGATCGGAGGTCTCATACCTCCCTCCCCTCTCTTCCCTCATCGTCCACCGCATTCACAACACACACACTCTCACTCTCACCACCCTTTTGTTCTCCGATGGCCGGTCCACAAGAGCCCACCCCCTCCCATCCCCTTCGGCAACCCGTACCATGACCGATGGCTCGCCGACATCATGAGGGAAGGCGTCGACATGCTCGCTACTATCAATTTGCCTCCCCCCTTCTACACCAGGCCGAGGTCCGTGACCATTGATCCACCGTCGGCATTCATTCCGGGGAGCGGTTGTGAGTAGTTCATTGGTTGCGGCGGCAACTGTGGGTAGCACATCGGCCATGGCCGGGGTGGCCATTTTCACCCCCGTGCGATGGTTTTCTCCGTTTGCTTCGGACCAAGCCGATGGTACCCCGGCCGGAACATCGGCGGCGGCGATGGTACCTCGGGTGCGGGCTTGACGAGGAGTGAGACATGGGTGGCGACGAGGGTCTTGCTACTGGGTCGTGCATTGGTCCGGTCATCCGTGCTTGCCTGACCGTCATTCCCGCCCGAGTTTGCTCCATCTGCAAGAACTTCACCTACATCTCCAGAGCGGTAAACGCTCCAGCAGAGGCGGTGAGTAAATCTCAACCCATGAACATTCAATTTTGGGGTCGTTAGGGTTTTTTTTTGCCTCGATCCGACTTGATCCCTTTTGATTCGATTTGCATCGAATCGATTTCATCTTTGTTATGTGCTTGCAATTTGTTCTTGCTATGTGGTTACATTGTTAGCCTAGTTCTATCGGTAGAACCTGCATGGCATTACTAGGAACAGAAAGCTTGCTATATGCTATTTGTGCAACATGCATGACATTACTAGGAATGAAATGATTGCTAGGTTTGAATAATTACTAGGAATGCCATCACTAGGATGCTATGTGTTTTGTGTAAATGTGCATGCATGTGTGGGAATAAATGTGCATACTAATCATAGCACTGATCATGGAAATGCACATTGCGATGATCAGTGCACTGATCATGGCAACCCATTGCCTTAATTAGTGCAATGATCATAGAAATGTGCATTTCTATGATCAAGGACATTGCACAGATCAGCTTTTACCTTTCCACTGCAATAATGTGTCTCCCTCTTATCTTCTAAACTAAAAAGGTGTTAAAGACAGAGTGGGATCGAGTTGGTCACGGGTCAATGTCACCGAAGGTGCGAAGGTCGCCGAGGACATCATCCTAGAGAACAAGTGGCTGGCAAGGCTCGACATGCCGGGAAGGAAGGATGCGTCTGTCGGCAGATTTGTGCTCGTCTTGCTCAGCTTCAGACATGGCTCCATGGATACTTGGCTCAGATTTCAAAAAGTGCAATTTCAGTACAAAATGTGTGCAAGTTTTGAAAGTTTTTTCTTTTGCATTTTGTTTCTTCTTAAAGAGTTTCATTCTTTCTTAGAAAACATCATTACTTTGATGTTGTTGTTTTTTCTGAAATGGGAATTCCGATGCCACGAATTCATTCTTTCATAGAAAACTTCATTTTCTTATTGTTTTATTTGTATTTAATTTTTTATTTTGCTTTAGTTTTCACTAATATATAGTTATATACATATATTTATTCTTGCATATTATAAAAATGCAATTTCTGTGTAAGTTATCTGCAATTTTTTTCGTCATTTGTTTAACTTATTTTCCATTTTCCTTCTTTCTGAATGGTAATACCAATGCCAATGATTTGTGCGAATTTAATTCCTTTCTCTTTGAAAAATCTCCTTTAGTTTTTGCATTAGTTTAAGTAGTAATTATGCTCCATCCACACAACCAAAAGGCTAATGATGAGGGTCTGTGGTGCTTTGTATGTGTATGCATGTGGGTGTGTCTGTATGTTTATGTGCGCATGGTGCCTACATGTACGTGCTCTTGCATCACAACCTAACATAGTTTCAGCTGTTAAAGTCCACAGTTTTCATCCATGCTTTGAGATGAATATATGAAGCTACAAGGTGGTTAAGAAGAAAAGTGACTGGCCCTAAAACAAAATCCAGTCGACTGGGCTATAGCCAGTCGATTTTGTGACTGTCCGATTCTGCTTGGAGATTTGTATTGTTTTCCTTTTTTCTATATCATTTTGGTGGTGAGTTGGGCTATGTGGAATCATTGACCCCTATTTGTGGAAATTCAATTCTTTATTTTGTGGGTATTTTTGCATCATTTTTTATTTCTATTTATGTTTCTATGTTTTTTATTTTTCCTTTTTTCTTTCATTTATTGCTTTTTTGTAGGTTTTTGGCTGAGTGTAATTATATACAAACAAATACTATATAACGTTTTCCAAAATTTCATGATTATATGATTATTTTTGCATATTACGATAAAGTGCAATTTTGGTGCAAAGTTGTGTGCAAGTTTTTCTTTATTTTCTGACTTCTTAAATGAAATACGTTATTTCAGTTACACTATGTGTTAACTATAGTAGAATGAGAAACATCGAAAATGCCGTTTGGCAGACGAGCTCCATGCAGCTCGGTATCCTAGTCGTCTGTAATCGCATCTAGCAGCTGCAGCAACGCATTTAATGACATGTATTCGAGCTGGCAAGGATATATGCCACACCGTATTCTGTATTTTCGTACAGTAGCATCCCAGTGACCACCTGTATCTTCGCCCCCTTCGTAATCCATCAGTCCTCCAGCTAGCCCCATCGGCAGAGAAGAAATCAAGACCTCGTCCGCGTCAGCACTCCCACTGGTGCCGCCACCAGGCAGGTGCACGCCGGCAACTAAATCTCGTACGACATCACCGCCGTCCAAGCGCGGCACGAGCCTGCGAAGGCAGTCAAGAGGACAGCCAGATCTGACTCTTATAAGAACAGGACGGGGGCAAATTACAGTCCAAATCCAAATCCAGTTCATAAAACCACACCCAACTGCGGAAACTTTGGCGCGAAATAGGAATTTTTAGAGAGCATTACCCAGCTCCAGAATCCTCGAAGAAGAACTCCATGCCGTCCATGGCGAGAAGCGGCGGTCACCTGGCCCGGGTCTAGTGCCCACGCACGACCACAGATGGCTTAATGGTCGTCGCTGTGGCTGGATAGGCCCAACAGATACATTTATTTTCCGAACCAACCCCCACCTGCTCCCAGGCCGCGTAGTGGGCCAATTTTCAAAGCCGCCCAGGCACATCTTGTGCGTACGAGGCGGGGCCGAAATCACAGGCCCACGTACAAATTGGGAACATGACTACGCGGCACATCTGTATACGCACTAAATAGCTCTCGTATATAGTAAAAATAGCAGCCATCACGCATCGCAGCGCCAAGACGACCGCTCCAGATAGCGGCCTCCATGCAGCTCGTCCACCAAAACGCCCCTCTCGAGAAACATGCACTATTATATGCTTATTCTTTGCATATTTCAAAAAGTGCAATTTAAGTGCAAATTGTTGTGTAGGTTTCGAATTTTTTTTTCGTTTTCTTTTTTTTAAAGGGTTTCATTCTTTCTTAGAAAACTTCATCATTTTGATTTTGTTTATGGGTAATATCAATTTATTCCTTCATAGGAAAATATTTTTTTCACAAAAGTACTATTATATGCTTTGCATGTTATAAAAGGGCATTTTGGTGCAAATTGTATGCAATTTTTTTCATTAGTTGTTTTTCAACATCTTCTTCTTATATGGTAATACCAATGCCACGAATCATTTCTTCTTGAATTTTTTTTATTCCGAAAATTCCCTTATTATATGCTTATTCTTGCATATTATTAAAAAAAAAATTAGCGTAAATTTTGTGCAAATTTTTGATCATTTATTTTTTATTTTGTTTATTCTTAAAGGGTAATAGCTATTGCACTAATTCATTCTTCCCTTTAAAAATATATATATTATATATTTTTATGGGTAATACCAATGCGACTAATTCATTTTTCTTATAAAACTTATCTTTTTGCAAAAAAATCACAATTATATTCTTATTGTTGCATATTAAGAAAATCCGCAATTTATGTGTAAATTATGCACAAATTTTGTCATTAAATTTTATTTTTTGTTCTTTCTTCTTAAAGGGCAGTCCCAATGTCCGTAATTCATTATATCTTAGAAAGTTTATTTTTATTTTGATAGGGACGGGCATGATTGTCGCTTGAATATTACACAGGAGAATCAGATTATAACGTATAGTTGCCACCATAAGAATAAGGTTAGTTAGTTTCCGTTAAAAAAACGTTCCGACACGTACATCCGGACGCAGCAAGAAAGAAATACATGCATGCGTGAAGTGAAATGAGCAGTGGATGATGAAGTGAGCAGGTAGTACAGGAACGCTCGAGTAGAGCAAATCGACTGAAAAGGTTATTGTTCAGTGGACTGTGCGGAAAACGAAAATCAGTCAACTGACACGTAGCCTCTCGCTTTTTTTGGAGCACAAGATTAACTGTAACAGCAGCAACCCCGCCTCGCGTCAGAGAAGAAGCCCCATGCGGGGCGAGGTAGGGGAGGTGGGCGACGGCCCTCGCAGAAGTCCGCAGCCTCACCTGCAGAGCACTAACAGAAGGACAGTGGAGGTCATGGAGGCTCGGGCAGCAGCTTGCACAGGGAGAGCTCATCCATGGCGGCGGACAGCAGCCATGGGCAGGATCCAGCAGGGGGTAGGTGACGCGGGACAGACGATGGGAGGAGGTAGGCGATGCGAGGCGAACGAGTGGGTGAGAAGGGGTCAAAGTGGTGCGAGACTGCCGGGCACGTCGGACTCGGATCTCGCTTCCATCCAACGGCGCAACGAGGGACCGACGAAACACCAGATTGGTCGCCCGCATCGGGCTAGGCTTCTTTGTTTGATCTCAGGAACACGGAATTTAGATCTGGGGCGGTTCCACTAAAAAATATCTATTGAGATCTGACGGTGTATTTTCCTATTGAAAACTACTTCCGCTGTTTGCTAAAATAATATAAAAGTAACTGCTGATGAACTTGAAATCTCTGAAGACGGGTTTTAGATAACCGTTCGACTATACACAAATTATTGGTCTTTGCTACTGATTGCACAGGAATACTTGTCTTGGATCTAATTTTGTGACACAAATTGGCCAGCAAAAAAGGAACTTCGTAATCAAATATCGCATTGCTTGATTGAAATAATATTTAGGAGGTGCACAGAGTAGAAGAAAAAGAAGACAACATACCGATCGATGGGTACGTCTGATAGCGACGAGACGGCTGCCAGCTGCATTCAAAAATTGCAGCAACTCATTCAAAAATCAAAAGGAAGAAACATATTCAGAGAAATAACTCAACTTTGTATGACAATAACATACCTCCTCTTTCAGAAATGCAAGTCGCTCTCCAAACAGCTCTTAGTATGTGGGAGACTTAGAGAAGAAGAAGAGGAAGAAGAAACAGGACAATGCAGATAGAGCAAGTGAAACGATGTGGCCAAGTGTTTATATCTTCACAACTGCCTCGCGACCTAAGCAGCACAAGTAACATCATGACAAGGTTGTACATCTGTAACCATAAGATACAAAAAGTAATCAAATGAAGTGTCAGCTTTCGGCAACGCGAATACACACGCAGATGTTTCATCCGTAGGAATCTTTCCACGTTATTTCTGCTGCACCAAGGCATTAACTAACTGCATTTGTTGGAAGGCGACTAAACAAATCTTAACATTCTGGTTCCATGTCAACATCGTAAATGACCCTTCTCAACTCCTTGTTATCTCGACAACTCGACCCAATGTCGCGCATGATGGATGGAGGACCACGGTCCAACTTAATTACCGTTACCAGCACATTTCCATGAGTGGCCCACATTGCATGACTGACAAATGAATTTCGAATTCCGTATTTTAGGGAGTGTTCAAGGAAAGAAAACTGAAAAGAAAAATTCAAATTCCGTATTTTAGGGAGCATTCTGTTAGGGAACGTAGCAGAAATTTAAAATTTTCCTACGTGTCACCAAGATCTATCTATGGAGAAACCAGCAACGAGGGGAAGGAGAGTGCATCTACATACCCTTGTAGATCGCTAAGCGGAAGCGTTCAAGAGAACGGGGTTGAATGAGTCGCACTGCCGTGATCCAAATCACCGGAGCTCCTAGTGCCGAACGGACGGCACCTCCGCTGCTCAACACACGTGACAGCCAGTCACGTCTCCCATGCCTTGATCCAGCAAGGAGAGAGGAGAGGTTGAGGAAGACCCCATCCAGCAGCAAAGACAGGCGTGGTGATGGTGGAGGAGCGTGGCAATCCTGCAGGGCTTCACCAAGCACCTGCGGGAGTGGAGGTGGTGTCACGGGTGGGAGGGTGGCGCCAGGCTTCAAAGGTGCGGCTGCCCTCCCTCCCTCCACTCATATAGGGGCAAGGGAGAGGGGGCAGCCTGGCCCTTCCTCCAAGGAAGGAGTGCAGCCAGGGAGGAGTCCATCCTCCCCAAGGCACCTAGGAGGTGCCTTCCCCTTTAGGACTCTCCCTTTCCCTTATCTCTTGGCGCATGGGCCTCTTGGGGCTGGTGCCCTTGGCCCATATAGGCCAAGGCGCACACCCCTACAGCCCATGTGCCCCCCCGGGGCTGGTGGACCCCCTGGTGGACCCCAGACCCTTTCGCACTTCCGCAGGTACAATACCGATAATGCGCGAAACTTTTCCGGCAACCAAAACAAGACTTCCCATATATAAATCTTTACCTCCGGACCATTCCGGAACTCCTCGTGACGTCCGGGATCTCATCCGGGACTCCGAACAACATTCGGTAACCACATACAAACTTCCTTTATAACCCTAGCGTCATCGAACCTTAAGTGTGTAGACCCTAACATGACCGAGACGTTCTCCGGTCAATAACCAACAGTGGGATCTGGATACCCATGTTGGCTCCCACATGTTCCAAGATGATCTCATCGGATGAACCACGATGTCGAGATTCGATCAATCCCGTATACAATTCCCTTTGTCTAGCGGTATTGTACTTGCCCGAGATTCGATCGCCGGTATGCCGATACCTTGTTCAATCTCGCTCCTGTAAGTCTCTTTATTCGCTCCGTAACACATCATCCCGTGATCAACCCCTTGGTCACATTGTGCACATTATGATGATGTCCTACCGAGTGGGCCCAGAGATACCTCTCCGTTAACCGGAGTGACAAATCCCAGTCACGATTCGCGTACAACCCAATGTACACTTTTGGAGATACCTGTAGTGCACCTTTATAGCCACCCAGCTTGCCAGGACGCTTTGGTACACCCAAAGCATTCCTACGGTATCCGGAGTTGCACAATCTCATGGTCTAAGGAAATGATATCGACATTAGAAAAGCTTTAGCATACCGAACTACACGATCTTTGTGCTAGGCTTAGGATTGGTCTTGTCCATCACATCATTCTGCTAATGATGTGATCCCGTTATCAACGACATCCAATGTCCATGGTCAGGAAACTGTAACCATCTATTGATCAATGAGTTAGTCAACTAGAGGCTTACTAGGGACATGGTGTTGTCTATGTACCCACACATGTATCTGAGTTTCCTATCAATACAATTATAGCATGGATAATAAACGATTATCATGAACAAGGAAATATAATAATAACTAATTTATTATTGCCTCTAGGGCATATTTCCAACAGTCTCCCACTTGCACTAGAGTCAATAATCTAGATCACATCGCCATGTGATTAACACTCACAGGTCACATCACCATGTGACCAACATCCAAAGAGTTTACTAGTGTCATTAAACTAGTTCACATCATCATGTGATTAAGACTCAATGAGTTCCGGGGTTTGATCATGTTTTGCTTGTAAGGGAGGTTTAAGTCAACGGGTCTGCAACATTCAGATCCGTATGTACTTCGCAAATCTCTAGGTCATATTGTAAATGTTGTTTCCACGCTCCACTTGAAGCTATTCCAAATGGTTGCTCCACTATACGTATCCGGTTTGCTACTCAGAGTCATTCGGATAGGTGTTAAAGCTTGCATCAACGTAAACCTTTACGCCGAACTCTTTATCACCTCCATAATCGAGAAACATGTCCTTATTTACTCCAAGGACAATTTTGACCGCTGTCCAATGATCCATTCTGGATCATTCTTGTACCCCTTGACTGACTCATGGCAGGCACACTTCCGGTGCGGTACACAACATAGCATACTATAGAGCCTACGTCTGAAGCATAAGGGACGACCTTCGTCCTTTCTCTCTCTTCTGCCGTGGTCGAGCTTTAACTCTTAACTTCATACCTTACAACTCAGGCAAGAACTTCTTTGACTGATCCATCTTGAACACCTTCAAGATTATGTCAAGGTACATGCTCATTTGAAAGTACCATTTAGCGTTTTTTGATCTATCCTCATAGATCTTGATGCTCAATGTTCTAGTAGCTTAATCCAGGTTTTCCATTGAAAAACACTTTTCAAACAACCCTATATGCTTTCTAGAAATTCTACATCATTTCCGATCAACAATATGTCAACAACATATACCCTATCGTAAATTCTATAGTGCTCCCACTCACTTCTTTGGAAATACAAGTTTCTCATAAACTTTGTATAGACCCAAAATCTTTGATCATCTCATCAAAGCGTACATTCCAACTCCGAGATGCTTACTCCGGTCCTTAGAAGGATAGCTGGAGCTTTGCATACTTGTTAGCGTCTTCGAGATTGTCAAAAACCTTCCGTTGTATCACATACAATCTTTCCTCAAGAAAACTGTCAAGGAAACAATGTTTTGACATCCTATATGCAAGATTTCATAAATAATGCAAGAATCGCTAATCCAATTCCAACAGACTCTTAGCATCGCTACGAGTGAGAAAGCCTCACCCTAGTCAACTCCTTGAACTTGTCGGAAAATATCTTTAACGACAAGTCGAGCTTTCTTAATGGTGATACTTACCATCATTGTCTGTCTTCCTTTCAAAATCCATCTTTACCCAACGTCCTTACGACCATCAAGTATTTCTTCCAAAGTCATGGATCCTCTCTCGGATGTTATGGCCTTGAGCCATCTATCGAATCCGGGCCCACCATCGCTTCTCCATAGCTCGTAGGTTCATTGTTGTTCAGCAACATGACCTCTAAGACAGGATGCGTACCACTCACGAAGTAGTACGCGTCCTAGTCAACCTCACGAGGTCCGGTAGTGACTTGATCCGGCATCATGATCACTATCATCGCCTTCCACTTCAATTGGTGTAGGTGCCACATGAACAACTTCATGTGCCCTGCTACACACCTGGTTGAAGTGATGGTTTAATAACCTCATTAAGTCTCCACCATCCTCCCACTCAATTCTTTCGAGAGAAACTTTTCCTCGAGAAAGGACCCGCTTTCTAGAAAAATTACTTTTGCTTCCTGGATGCGAGATAGGAGGTGTACCCAACTGTTTTGGGTGTCCTATGAAGATGCATTTTTATCCGCTTTGGGTTCGAGCTCATCAACCCGAAACTTTTTCACATAAGCATCGCAACCCCAAACTTTTAAGAAACGACAACTTAGGTTTCTCCAAACCATAGTTCAAACGGTGCCGTCTCAACGGAATTACGTGGTGCCCTATTAAAGTGAGTGCGGTTGTCTCTAATGCCTAACCCATGAACGATAGTGGTAATTCGATAAGAGACATCATGGTACGCACCATATCCAATAGGGTGCAACTATGATGTTCGGACACACCATCACACTATGGTGTTCCATGCGGTATTAATTGTGAAACAATTTCCACAATGTCTTAATAGCGTGCCAAAGCTTGTAACTCAGATACTCATCTCTATGATCATATCATAGACATTTTATCCTCTTGTCACGATGATCTTTAACTTCACTCTGAAATTACTTGAACCATTCAATAATTCAGACTTGTGTTTCATCAAGTAAATACACTCGGTATCTACTTAAATCATCCGTGAAGTAAGAACATAACGATATTCATCAGCATGCCTCAGCACTCATTGGACTGCACACATCAAAATGTGTTACATCCAACAAGTTGCTATCTTGTTCCATCTTACTGAAACCGAGGCTTTTTCAGTCATCTTGCCCATGTGGTATGATTTGCATATCTCTAGTGATTCAAAATCAAGTGAGTCCAAACGATCCATCTGCATGGAGTTTCTTTATGCGTATACACCAATAGACATGGTTCGCATGTCTCAAACTTTTCAAAAACGAGTGAGTCCAAAGATCTATCAACATGGAGCTTCTTCATGCTTTTACACCAATATGACTTTCATGGCGAAGGCCACAAGTAAGTGGTACTATCGTTACTATCTTATATCTTTTGGCATGAAAATGTGTATCACTACGATCGAGATTCAATAAACCATTCTTTTAGGTGCAAGACCATTGAAGGTATTATTCAAATAAACAGAGTAACCATTATTCTCCTTAAATGAATAACCGTACTGTGATAGACATAATCCAATCATGTCTATGCTCAACGCAAACACCAAATCTCGATGGTAGAGGGAGCGTGTGATGCTTGATCACATCAACCTTGGAAACACTTCCAACACATATCGTCAGCTCACCTTTAGCTAGTCTCCGTTTATTCCATAGCCTTTTATTTCGAGTTACTAACACTTAGCAACCAAACCGGTATCTAATACCCCGGTGCTGCTAGGAGTACTAGTAAAGTACACATTAACATAATGTATATCCAATATACTTCTATCGACCTTGCCAGCCTTCTCATCTACCAAGTATCTAGGGTAATCCCGCTTCAAAGGTCCGTTCCTCTCATTACGTAAGCACTTAGTCTCGGTTTGGGTTCAACCACAGGTTTCTTCACTGGAGTAGCAACTGATTTGCCGTTTCATGAAGTGCCCCTTCTTGCCCTTGCCCTTCTTGAAACTAGTGGTTTCACCAACCATCAACAATTGATGCTCCTTCTTGATTTTTACTTTCGCGATGTCAAACAACGCGAATACCTCAAGGATCATCATATCTATCCCTGACATGTTATAGTTCATCACGAAGCTCTAGCAGCTTGGTGGCAATGACTTTGGAGAAACATCACTATCTCATCTGGAAGATCAACTCCCACTCGATTCAAGTGATTGTTGCACTCAGACAATCTGAACACAAGCTCAACGATTGAGCTTTTCTCCCTTAGTTTGCGGGCTAAGAAAATCGTCGGAGGTCTTATACCTCTTGACGTGGGCACGAGCTTGAAATCCCAATTTCAGCCCTCGAAACATCTCATATGTTCATGACGTTTGAAATCGTCTTTGGTGCCTCAACTCTAAACCGTTTAACCGAACTATCACGTAGTTATCAAAGGCGTGTATGTCGATATTCGCAACATCCACAGCGACGTTCGATGTTCAAAGACAATCGGCGGTGCATTAAGGAAATAAGCCTTCTCTTGTTAGCATAATTGCTACTGTCAACTTTCAACTATATTTTCTCTAGGAACATATCTAAACAGTGGAACTAAAGCGGCGAGCTTACGACATAATTTGCAAAGGGCTTTTGACTATGTTCAGGATAATTAAGTTCATCTAATGAACTCCCACTCAGATAGAGATCCCTCTAGTCATCTAAGTGATTACATGATCCGAGTCAACTAGGCCGTGTCCGATCATCACGTGAGATGGACTAGTCATCATCGGTGAACATCTTCATGTTGATCGTATCTACCATACGACTCATGCTCGACCTTTCGGTCTCTTGTGTTCCGAGGCTATGTCATACATGCTAGGCTCGTCAAGTCAACCTAAGTGTTTCGCGTGTGTAAATCTGGCTTACACCGTTGTATGTGAACGTAAGAATCTATCACACCCGATCATCACGTGGTGCTTCGAAACGACGAACTTTCGCAACGGTGCACAGTTAGGGGGAACACTTTCTTGAAATTTTAATGAGGGATCATCTTATTTACTGCCGTCATTCTAAGCAAATTAGATGCATAAACATGATAAACATCACATGCAATCAAATAGTGACATGATAGGGCCAATATCATTTTGCTCCTTTGATCTTCATCTTGAGGCTCCATGATCATCATCGTCACCGGCATGACACCATGATCTCCATCATCATGATCTCCATCATCGTGTCTTCATGAAGTTGTCTCGCCAACTATTACTTCTACCACTATGGCTACCGATTAGCAATAAAGTAAAGTAATTACATGGCGTTGTTCAATGACACGCAGGTCATACAATAAATTAAGACAACTCCTATGGCTCTGCCGGTTGTCATACTCATCGACATGCAAGTCGTGATTCCTATTACAAGAACATGATCAATCTCATACATCACATATCATTCATCACATTCTTCTTGGCCATATCACATCACATAGCATACCACCTGCAAAAACAAGTTAGACGTCCTCTAATCGTTGTTTGCATGTTTTACGTGGCTGCTATGGGTTTCTAGCAAGAACGTTTCTTACCTGCGCAAAACCACAACGTGATATGCCAATTGCTATTTACCCTTCATAAGGACCCTTTTCATCGAATCCGTTCCGACTAAAGTGGGAGAGACTGGCACCCGCTAGCCACCTTATGCACCAAGTGCATGTCAGTCGGTGGAACCTGTCTCACGTAAGAGTACGTGTAAGGTCGGTCCGGGCCGCTTCATCCCACGATACCATCGAAACAAGATTGGACTAGTAACGGTAAGCATATTGAACAAAATCAACGCCCACAACTACTTTGTGTTCTACTCGTGCAAAGAATCTACATAATAGACCTAGCTCATGATGCCCTTTGTTGGGGAACGAGCGAAATTCAAAATTTTCCACGTGTCACCAAGATCTATCTATGGAGAAACCAAAAACGAGGGAAGGAGAGTGCATCTACATACCCTTGTAGATCGCTAAGCGGAAGCGTTCAAGAGAACGGGGTTGAAGGAGTCGATACCGTCGTGATCCAAATCACCGGAGATCCTAGTGCCGAACGGACGGCACCTCCGCGTTCAACACACGTACAACCCGATGGCGTCTCCCATGCCTTGATCCAGCAAGGAGAGAGGGAGAGGTTGAGGAAGACTCCATCCAAAGAAGCAAGACAACGGGCGTGGTGGTGGAGGAGCGTGGCAATCTGCGCAGGCTTCGCCAAGCACTGCCCGGGAGAGGAGGAGGTGTCACGGGGAAGGAGGGAGGCGCCCGGGGCTTGGTGCGGCTGCCCTCCCTCCCTCCACTATATATATAGGGGCAAGGGAGAGGGGAGGGGCGCAGCCTTGGCCCTTCCTCCAAGGAAGGGTGCGGCTAGGGAGGAGTCCATCCTCCCCAAGGCACCTAGGAGGTGCCTTCCCCTTTAGGACTCTCCCTTTCCCTTATCTCTTGGCGCATGGGCCTCTTGGGGCTGGTGCCCTTGGCCCATATAGGCCAAGGCGCACACCCCTACAGCCCATGTGGCCCCAGGGCTGGTGGACCCCTGGTGGACCCGGACCCCTTTCGCACTCCCGGTATAATACCGATAATGCGCGAAACTTTTTCTGGCACCAAAACAAGACTTCCATATATAAATCTTTACCTCCGGACCATTTCGAACTCCTCGTGACGTCCGGGATCTCATCCGGGACTCGAACAACATTCGGTAACCACATACAAACTTCCTTTATAACCCTAGCGTCATCGAACCTTAAGTGTAGACCCTACGGGTTCGAATAATCTGCACATGACCGAAGGACGTTCTCCGGTCAATAACCAACAGCGGATCTGGATACCCATGTTGGCTCCCACATGTTCCACGATGATCTCATCGGATGAACCACGATATCGAGGATTCGATCAATCCGTGTATACAATTCCCTTTGTCTAGCGGTATTGTACTTGCCCGAGATTCGATCGTCGGTATGCCGATACCTTGTTCAATCTCGTTCCTGGCAAGTCTCTTTACTCGTTCCGTAACACATCATCCCGTGATTATCCCCTTGGTCACATTGTGCACATTATGATGATGTCCTCTTGAGGGCCCAGAGATACCTCTCCGTTAACCGGAGTGACAAATCCAGTCTCGATTCGTGCCAACCCAACAGACACTTTCGGAGATACCCGTAGTGCACCTTCATAGCCACCCAGCCATTCAGTGACGCTTGGTACACCCAAAGCATTCCTACGGTATCCGGGAGTTGCACAATCTCATGGTCTAAGGAAATGATATCGACATTAGAAAAGCTTTTAGCATACTGAACTACACGTTCTTTGTGCTAGGCTTAGGATTGTCTTGTACATCACATCATTCTCGCTAATGATGTGATCCCGTTATCAACGACATCCAATGTCCATGGTCGAAGCTGTAACCATCTATTGATCAACGAGCTAGTCAACTAGAGGCTTACTAGGGACATGGTGTTTTCTATGTACCCATACATGTATCTGAAGTTTCCTATCAATACAATTATAGCATGGATAATAAACGATTATCATGAACAAGGAAATATAATAATAACTAATTTATTATTGCCTCTAGGGCATATTTCCAACACATTCAACTTCCATATTTCGAGGACCGGTTTTTCTTTCAAAGTAATATGTGTATCATTCATATCGTAAAGATTAAAGTACAAGTCACATAAAGACCGACATGACAAAACAGAAAAGACAACAGAATGTCTCTAAGCTTGACATCAACGCCCATCACCTAACTCCGGCACCACCACAGCAGCCACCGAAAGAAGAAAAAAATGACAGATCACCTTCTCACCCGAGCTCGATGCGGCTCTATCACTGATATGCAGCTTTGCGGACCTCCAAGTTGGCTCGCCAAAGGCGAAACCATTACCTATGAACCAATTAGATCGGGGTAACACCCGAGACACGCCATCGAACTCTAGATCTGGCATCCCCACATGACTAAGACTTCGGAGGTGGAAACAATACCTGCTATCCACAAACCACGAGCCTAGGACGCATTCCGTCATCCAGATTTCGTCGATGCAGACCACAATCTGCATTCTCTCCTCAACTACCTATCAAGCTTTGCGCCGACGTTGGAGCAGACGTCGTTGCAATGGCGGTGCCCAAGGACACATGTCCACCACAACGATGTCGCTGCCGCCACGACATCCTCGCTTGAACATACTGGTTCCCATATCCTTCACCGACCATAGAGACGATCGCCTCGCTGGAGAAGAATCCGGAGCTTCTTTATTCAGCATCGTCGTCGCCGCCGACGAAGCCAAGACGTCAAACGATCAAGAACCCTAAGCTTCTTGGGCACTAAAAGCTAAAGCTAAAATGATCCACACATGTGGGATTCGGTGACCCCCCTCACCACCGACGACCAGAAGGTCGCCGGCGGAGGAGAGCCGCCAGGAGACAACGCGGGAAGGTTTGGCTCTCCTGGTGGTGGCGGCTAGTCTCAGAAGAAAAGAGAAAATAATACCTCCTCCTTTGACATTGTTAGTTGTCAAAACGTAGCATTCAAGGAAAGAAAAATGAAATTCGAATTCCGTATTTTACAAATCTACATCGTCTAGTAGGAGCAGGTAGTAGAATGGAAAACTCTTCACTTACCACGAGCCCATACAACTGGTGCCAAAAGTTGGCATCTCCAAATATATATCCAAAACAATTTAAAGCATGTACAAATTTCTACTCTATATGTCTATATGAACTGAACTTTTTTTGCTAAAAACGGCGAAACTGCTTCTTGATTTAGCAGGCCATGAATGGATGTATTGTTTACCATTTTTTGCATTGGATTTGTGGCCTTGAAATGGGAAGTAGGAGTTGCATTGCAAGAAGAAGATATTAATCATATAGTGTGAGTAGGTTTTGTGTCACAAGTTGAGGATTAACATTCCACGCCTGCATAACGTGTATACATGCATGTGAACATAGGTGCATCTTGTGAACCCACGCCCAATTATGTGTGAGAACATGTGCTTCTCCACGCAGTTTGGCTACTTTGGCGTTGATGAGGAGTAGTTGAGAAATAGTACAAAAACACACTCTGTCAGTTTCCCTTTTTCAAGTTTGTCTTAAAAATGATACCTAGCCGTCTCAGAATACGGGAAACAAAAAAGGCGTCTTGTGAATACACAACCGGTCATTGAAAAAGACAAGAGATCTGAATCTCACCTACCACCTCTCTCTGCAACTCATCCTCAATAACCGGATATCACATCTGTTGATAGAAGAGACAAATCTGTTGCAAAACAAATTGAAATAACGTTATCTTAAAATAAACCAGCATCCCATTGTGCGATGGTCCTTCGATCCTATGCCTGGACCCTTAGCCCGAGGAAATTACTTGGATACATAACTAGATCAGAGACAAAATACTCCGTTGATGAAAAGATGAATGCTTGAAAATAGACTTACAATGTCGCCGTATGGAAAGTACCCTTGATTACCTGTCATGACTATGCCTATGGAGATTGCTATGGAGGTTGAGATGGATATGGAGATTGTGGTGTAGATGGGAGCGAAGCAGCGATGACTTGATGAATGGGCGACTCCTTTTGTCGAATGCTATGACCGAACAAGGGACGTGAGGAGGAGGGCAAGGGAAGAGGAGAAGGAGGGCGATCACAAAGGAAACAAAAGCAGGACACACCCTATAATTCAGCCGATTTCACGACAACGCAAGTCAGCAAATACAATCAACATAAGTTAATTGAAAACCACCTGAAATCAGTTGCAAAACCATCCTGGGACATTAATTTGATCATGCATATTTGAGGGTCCTATATATAATAATCCATAAAGGTTGTATATGCCCTACCGCGATCCGAAACTGGCACTCGTCATCACGTGTTCGATAATGGGCCATAGCCCAAGAGGGTATTGTTTCGCTTTTGCGCAGCATACGATGGCTGTTTTTTTTCCTGTGCATGACTTGCTCCACATCTCTAGTGTCAGTGATATTTTTTCTCTTTTCCTGTCATGTTCTTTTTTTATCCAGTTTTTCCTTTTCCCTTTGTTTTATTTTTATTTTTTATTTATTTTTCCTTATCACATCATTTTTCTGTTCTGTTCTTCTGATTATTAGTCTTGTGATTAGTGTTTAAACATTTCATAGTCTACTTTAAAAAGATTCATCCTGCTTTTAGATAAAGTTAACTGTGCATTAAATATCCCATCATGTAATTATAAAAGGTTTATTGTGTATTTCAAAAATATATCTTGCCCATATTTTAAAAATGTTCTGTGTGTATAGAGAATTATTCGTTGTGTGTCTAGAGATTGTTCATTGCATAATTATTATTTTTGTCATTTTAAACGAAAATGAATAAAAATTTCTGACATGTATCTTGAATTGTTCGTTGAGTATTTAAAATATATTCATTGTATATTCCAAAAACATATGGTATTTTTTAAATGCATAAACATTTTTATATACAAGAGAATTTGTTTTTCTATGTTTTTTTTTCTATTTTTATACACAGGTGCATGTACTCCCTAGAGTCAAAATGGATTCCTGCTAGCTCCTTATATATTAACTCCTGTTTGATCCTCTAGAGAAGTGGTTCCTAGCTAAACTCTTAAATTTAGCTGTCTAAAAAATGACACAAAATTGAACATCGATAGCCCAATTTATTCTGAAATACATTGTACAACACGTATATAACTAAGATATCACAATTAGGCGTGCCCCGCCTCGAGCCGCTCAAAGGGCTTCCGGTTCTGCCACAACTTGCATCGGGAGTGTCGATGGCCGCCGGGACCTCGATTGTTTGTGTTGTGGAACCACATCATACACATGTTTTCTGACTTAATTGTGTGCATAGACATCACATCGCACATACACACTTAATTCGGCCTTATGTAATGTAACAGCAATAAAATCATTTCTCAAATTTCATTGGGAGTTTGCTAAAATATGCCTCGTTGACCTTATTATGCAATTTGCAAGACTATGTTTGGTTTATCACTTTGCCTACCTGCGGCGGGGTTTTATGTCCTTTGTATCTGGTTTTCATTTATTTTTTTCTGTAACTAATTGGTCGACGATGAAGGTGCGGAGCATGTGTGAGTTGCTCGCGTAAAATGACAGTCGACGGTCAAAGCTACACAGCAAAATCAGCACAGAGTCAGCAAGCGCGTCTGAGAAATTAACCTAAGAAACCAACTTGCAATTAATCAAGTGTCAAATCGCCATGCATGCTTGTCATGCTCGCAACTTCTTAGTTGGTGCGCTCCCTGTTAAAAAATTATACAGTTCGTTCCCATAGACCAAATGTCTTTTTCAGAGCATCTATAACCGTAGTACCACTTTTCATGATCCAGCCTTTTCTTTGCTTCGGTAGTTAATCGCCTAAAATCCAAGGGAGGCTGGCCTGCACGCCATACCTGTACCCATACAGTGCCACACTTCCGGTGCACTTTTCACTGCTCAACCACTTTTTCTTTAACCTAATCGGCTTCTAAAACTTCCACGGGAAAGCTAGTAAAGTGTGCCTTGATTTAAGAGAGGAGCTCAGGTCCATCATGTGCTCACAATACATCTTATTTAGCAGGACCTCTGGGCTTTTTAGAGAAAGGCAAAGTCTCTACTTGTAGACCGCCCCTAAATGCCTGCAGATGCACCACGAACGTCATTATGGATAGTGGCCGGACAGCACACCAAAAACGTCCGCCATGATTATGAAACCCAAACTTCATACCTCAAATCCATACTAGCTATGCAAAAAATACTACATACTACGTACATGGCTAAAACTACTCATCGTAGGAGATGTCGACAATCGCCGTGCTGGCGCCAGTAGACAGGCAAGTGCGGAAGCTCTTGCGCCCTGTGGAGGCTTCGGCACATCCCCCCCCCCCTTCGCGTCCAGTTCAGCGAACAACGCTTCCGTCACGGCATGTTCTTGCCAGATGAACTGGCGGTTGGCCTTGACACAGGCCTCGTCCTGGATGGACTCGAGGATGGTAGTCTGCTCCACCATCTCTGTCGCTTGGGCGGCGTCGTACTCCGCCTTCACATGCGCCATGGCGAATCCAGCTGTGGCAACGCCTTCACCTCCTCCTCCTCCTCCATGGGCTTTGCTTCCGGCGGCTGCTCCCCCACCACCACCTCCACCACCTCCTTCACCTGCTCCGGCTAATCCGGAGGAAAGGCCGACGACGAACAGAGCAGCCTTCGCTTCCGGCAGCTGCTCCCCCCTCCTCCTCCTCCTCCTCCTCCTCATCCTCCTCCTCTGAAAAGTCCGGGGAATCCGGAGGAAGACGTCGGATAAACGAGCAACCCGCCTCGCCTGGATCTCTGCAGCAAGCTGTAGCCTCCTCTCCGAGTGAGCATGGCTTAGGTGGTGATTCGGCGCCTCAGCATGGTAGCAACGGCCGGTTTTGAAGTGGCGGCGGCGGAGAGGAGAAAGGGGAAATGGGGCGAATAGGGTTTGGCTGCCGCCATTTGGCTTAAATGGATGACCTCCTCCCTCGGGAGGCATGCCAGGCGACGCCCGTGGGCGGAGGAGGCTCCTGTTGGACCATCTGTCTCTTTGCATCCCCTCGTGGGCCCTAGCGGCCAGAGCCTACATTGCAGGCATGCCCGGGCACGCCCAGGTGTCCTCATATCCTCGCCAAATTTGGGCCGGATATGGGAAGCGCGTGGGCCCTACCTAGTCTAGTCTATCACTAATCCGCCAAATTTGGGCCAGGTACATCCTCGTCCCTGACTTTATTCTCCACCATTATGTAAATGATCTTGCTGTTATTTGAGGAATAACGTTATTAGGGTAAAAAAGCAGTAAGTGCGTATTGGTGCCAAACTAAAGGGCGTTTGGATCTGCTTCTGGGTTCTTGCTATTGCAAATCTTGTTAAACCATCATCAAGTTTCTTCAAACTGAACCCCGTGCAGGCAGACTCGGTAATTAGGTACACACAAAAAATGGTCACTATAATCAGCTATTTTTTTTGCGAGGGACATTATAATTAGCTAATTGCTAGTAGTTGTATGCCTAAACCTGGGAAAAGTTTGTAATCCAAGCCAAATTCAGACCAATCCATACATGTATACGTATACCAATCAAACTAAACCAATCCAAACTATAAGTGCTATGATACAAACCAAACTGAACTAATGTTTTCAAACCAAACCAATCCAGCCCATTTCCTAGAATTGGTTTGTGCCCAAAATTTTAAACTATGGACATGCGCACATGTAGACGTGGATAGCTCCTGGTGCATGAATACTAATTGCCATCACCGAACACCATGGTTGTTGATACACCTTGCTGCAGTCGGCGAGGTACACTAGTAAAAAAAGGGCCTATAGTCCCGGTTGGTGAGGGCCTTTAGTCCCGGTTCATGAACCGGGACTAAAGGGTCGGTACTAATGCCCTGACCCCTTTAGTCGGTTCAATCTAGAACCGGGACAGAAAAACCTCCACGTGGCCTGTTCACTGAGCCCAGGCGGGAGGGCCTTTGGTCCCGGTTGGTGGCACCAACCGGGACCAATAAACATCCAGCGTCGACATTTATGTGGCTGTGATTTTTGTTTTTTTTTGAAAGGGGGGGTTTGGGGGTTTTGGGGGTTAATTTAGGTGTTTCATATATTGTGCTATAGCTAGCTAATTAATAGAGAGAAGTGTCCTCTCTTTTGTCCGTGCTTGGTCGATGCTACGTACCATACATACGTATAGAGAGGACTAGCTAGACACGCTAGCTAGCTAGTAAGCAAACAGAAGATCGTCATGAACATATATGCATACAGAGAAGTGATATCGACCACCTCTCCTTCTCCGAGAGATTGGTCGAACAACAAGTTCTCGTATATCTATCCCACACTACCGGCTACATATATACAATAATTATCTTTTACAAATATATAATCTCCTAACATATGGACGCGTGCTCCACATAGTATTCTCCGTCTTCAGCGATCACGTGGTCAAGAAAGAATGCCGCCAATTCCTCTTGAATTGCTTCGCATGCGATCTGGTGCTAGGAGTTCATCCCGCATCCGAAACATCTAATTTTAAGAAGGGGTCAATACATATATGTATGTATGAATGAATGAAAGTCAACACAAATGATGGTAATAAAATAAAATTGTGAATATTGTTATTTACGCACTTCATATTGTTTGTCAGAGTAGCCCCGCTCACAGGTCGTGTGGCGGATGGACTCGCAAATGTAGTATCCACAGAAATCATTCCCTTGTTCCTGCCACAACCACTTTACAAGAAAAAGAGGTCAATCAAACTGATAATTAGCAAGCATGCTAAATGGTATTGATGAAACTAGCGCTTGAATCACTAGGAGATGCGTGGAATATGCTACTATATAGTACTTACTTTCGGGTGGCTAAATTGCAGGTTCTTCGGTAGTCCCGGAGCTTTTTTGGTGAATTTTCTCCAAGCCCTGCCATACAAAGAAAACAATTACTTGATATCAGAAATGAACAAAGTTGCTGATATGGTGGATAATGATCGATTTAACTTACTTCTCGAGCAGTTCAGTCATGTCCGCATACTCCTTGGGATCTTTTAAGCTTGAGTCTAAGACAGTTACTACTCCCTTCTCAAGCTTAATCTCTAGGAGAATATAGTGGTAGCTGCGCACATGCATAACTCATCAATATTTACATTACTATAACCTGGACTAATAAGGAAACCGAATGTGCCACAAGACAGTAACACTTACTCGAAGTTGTAAGGAAAGAGTATTATATCTTTGTGTTCATTTATTTCCAACGATCGTAGCAAGTTGGCCTCGGTTTCTTGGGCACGATATTTAACCTCAGTTGCATCTATGAGATACGTGTTAATGAACCCAATATCTCCCCTTGTCTTTTCTTCAATTCGGCGATCTTCAATCTGCATAATATAGTGAGGATAATTATAAATACATGCAATGAAAGGGCTGAGTTATATAGAGACTTAATGACAGAAGTAGTACTACTTACAGACGTTAGCAGGTGACCGTTGATTTATCGAGGGCCAATTGATTGAAAAACTGATAGAAATCCTCAAATGGAATGAGCAGCAGTTCAATTCCATGGAGGTCATGCTCCTTTAACTCTCACATACAAAGTACTCCTCCCATCGAGACTCTTTGCAGGTTTTCATGTATCAATCATGCAATCTTAGCATCATCGTTGATAGAGAACTTTCATCTTTGACGAGAGGCTTCCCGTACTTTCGTATCTTTGTATCTGCACCTCCAAGAAATCATAATGTACATCGTCGGGCAAGTAATCTGCAGGATTGCCATAACCGGGCACCATCCTCCGGATCGACGATGTCGCTAGCGTGCACCTTGAGCGGGGGCACGATTGCCGGCTTGTTCGCCGAGCTGGGCAATTTGTTTCCCAGCTAAATCGTTCTTTCATCCTTTGATCACTTTTAGTACTTCCCGACCTCTCCGCTTCGGCAAATGCCTTTCCAATAATGCGCTCATAGTTGCCTTTCGGCGGAGACTTGGGTGGTTTTGTCGGGGCAGCAGTGCGCTTCGCTTTCACCGGATCTACCTGCTCCTCCGGAGGTGGATGTCTCTTTGCTTGCAACCCTTGAAACCAGTCATCCACTTGGTCTGCGCGATCTTCGCGTTTTCCTCCTCGCTCCTCTCGTCTGGTAACTTCTCCGAGTCTTGAGAGAAGGACCCGAATCTGTATCTCCTCCCGCCTTTGGCTGTCTTTGCTAAACGCGGCAGAAGCGAGCCAGGCGGATGTCTTCTTTCCTTGCTTACGAGGCGGAGGAGAAGGACTACGACGCCACGGAGCAGCCGGAGCGGGCGGCGGGTCTCTTCCGCCTTTTGGCCGACGAGGCGGAGAAGGAGGAGGCTGGCTGCTCGGCGCGCAAGGCAGCGGAGAAGGAGGCGGAGTGCCGCCACGCCGGAGAAGGAGCCGGCCGAGTGCCCTGATCGTCACTCGCCCGGAGGAGGCGGAGTGCCCTGACTTCGCCCGGAGGAGGAGGAGGCGGAGGCGTCGATTCGTAAGGTTGATGAGATCCTTCCGCCATAGGCATGGAGTCTTGAGCGAGAACCCAGCCGATACTCCCTTCACCGGTAGGGTGGTCAAGCCGAGGTCCTCAAATCCCTCCGTTATTTCATCGACCATCACCTTAGCATATCCTTGAGAATCGGCGGCGGTGAAAAGTTGAGTCGGATTTAGTAGGATAAACCGAGCCAACAGCCGCCTTGACCTTCAAATTGCTCCATTGCGCCATAAGGTGGCAATTTTCAGCATCCGTGATAGCATCCACGGGATAGCTGGCGAGGAGCCGTCAAGGCATGCTGCTCTGGCTGAAGCAGCTCGGTGGAAGCCACGCTGCTTCTCCGCCGAGATGGCGGGGTAACCGGGGAAGCTTGGCGGAGTCGTTTGTTGTGATCTGCTGCTTCTCGTTCCTCTTCTCGTTCCTCTAGCCCCATTACCCTTTAAATGCAGCGCTTTGCATTAGGCTCTGCTCCGCTTTCTTCCTCCTCTCATGGGTTTTGTAACCCCTGCGTCAGGAAATCCAGCCTTCCACGAAAGCGGAGCTGGCGTGCCTCGTGTCCGTCCGGGGTGCTCGGGATTGCCGAGGGCCATTGTGAGCTCGTCCTTCTCCCGCGGAGCAGGAACGTCCCTTTACCTTGTTGCCGATATATTGCTGAAGCCTCTTGGTAGTATGTCCAATTGTTCGCCCGTCAAATGCACTTCCCTGTTATAGGGTCCAAGGATCCGCCGCCCCAAAGAACCAAGTCGGCAGCAGTCTGGCGATTCATTGTCTTTGGTTCGATCCCTTTATCATGCAGATCATTCTCAGCCTTGGCCCACTTAGCCCGGGCTAAGAGGTAGCCACCGACCCCGTCACGATGGTGAAGCTTCTTCTTCGCAGCATTTCTCTTGTTTGTCGCCGACATCTTTTTACTCTTTTCCGATGTCTTGTGGGCCACAAATGCGGGCGATCATCTTTGATCTTCTCATATTTGCCCTTGAATTCTGGTGTCTCATTATTTTCGACATACCTATTGAGGTCTTTCTTCCAATTCCTGAATAGGTCTGCCATCTTCTTGAGCAAAAGACTTGATTAATGGCTCTATAAGCGGCTGCTCCGGATCATTCTCCGGCGGTAGGGTGAAAGGTGACTTCAGCTCGGTCCAAAGATCATTTTACGCATATCATTGACATAAGACACCTCGGGGTCTTCGTTCTTGAGGCTTATACCATTGGTGGATGCTGATCGGGATCTTGTCCCTAACGTAACCCACAGCGAGCAACAAATTCCTTCTTTGTCGGTAGGGTTCAATCGGTTGGCCGTCCGCGCGATTTGTATGATCTCAAACTTTTCATCCGAGCTCAACTTTTTCTTGGGCCTCGTCTCTTTCTTGAAGTTGTGCTTTCGATCCGGAGGGCTAGAAAAAGAACAAAGGCGAGAGTTAATTAATATGTATACATATATACCAAAACAATGAATGCATCAATTAGCTAGTCGTACAGGCTTAACTAATATATATACCTGGCGGACTCGGTTTGGTGATCACCGGAGCCGTCCTCACGGTCTACTTCTTCACCCTCTCCTTCTTGCACCGGCATTGGGTCATCAGAGCCATGTAAATAGCCAATGCTTCTTCACCCTCTCCTTCCGGACCATCGTTGTCGTTGAGAAACATCAACGAGCAGGCAGCATCACTTCCTTGTGCGATTATGTCCCTCAACAATGCTTCTTGTGCTTCGTCTCGGGGGTGTCCATAGTTTCTACAAATATTTACAACATGGCAATTATTATTCAAACATGACAGATATGGATATATTAGTGGCAAGCGTAGAACTAGCTAGCTAATCACAATAAGGAATCATATTAGTGGCCTCGTGGCTGCTTCTCTAGGGTTTGGGGTGGCCTCGACAACGCTTCAAGGATTAGGGGTGGCCTCGAGGCGCTTCAAGCTAGGAGGGGTAATGTATCGACCCCCACGTGTTGAAGCTATCGGGAGGGTCGGCGTTGAACACTACATCTATGTCCCACAAGTGGCGTGGGCATCGGCGCCCTTGTGATGGGGTAGAGGTGCGTGGATCGCCCGGCGGTCGAGGCTCAAGGGGTCGAAGATCGCCGAGGGGTCGGAAGGTTGCCTAGTGTCAAAGGATTCAACAAAACCATGTCTTCATCATTAGTAAGTAAATGATTGCATGATGGTGCGGAGCTCTCCAAAGTTATTTTGGAGCGAGTCCCGGATAGGATAATTAAGCTTTTTTGGTACAAAGTTCAGCAAGAACCTTCCGAATATCGTTATTTGAAAGGCCTTTGCTGAGATTAGGTACAAAAGGCAAATTATCCTATCCGAGACTCCATTCCGAAATAACTTTGGAGAACTTCATACCATCATGCCATGGTTACTTCCGGCTAATGATGAAACCATGAATTTCTTGATGCTTTGACACTATAGGAACCCTCGACCACGAAACCTTCGACCCTTGACCCTTAACGACCCTCGACCCTCTACCCTAGTTCCCGACCCTCGACCCCTCGGCGATCCTCGACACCCTCGTTATATCGACAACGGCGCAACATACATATACATGGGAAAATAATGTTATCGGGGAGGGGTATCGGTACCCCCTCGTGTCAAAGTTTCTTCTTTCTCCTCTATTCCTTTCTTTCTTCTTCTCCTCTTCTTTTCTTCTTATCCCTCGAGAAAGGAAAATACGGAAAAAAGGAAGAAAAGAGGAAGAAGGAAGAAGGAAGAAGAAGAAAAAAAGGAGAAAAAGAAAGAATAGAGGAGAAAGAAGAAAAAATAGAATTTTTCTATTTTTCTTCTTCTCCTCTATTCCTTCTTCTTCTCCTCTTCTTTTCTTCTTTTTCTTCTTCTTATTTATTTCTCCTCTTCGTCCTCTCCCCTCTTCTTCTCCTTTCTTCCTCTTCTTATTTCCTTTTTCCTCTCATTCTTTTTCTTCTTCTTCCTTTCTTAAAAATACATGAAGTAGTATTGCTTGTTTTTTTAAATAATGAATATACAAACATTTGCACATTTACAATAATTAATATCACCAAAAAAATCTATGAACAGAAAAATACTATTTTTTCTAAAAATCTATCTTTTGCATATATTCATGAACATATATATACAGAAAACATATATACATACATATATACATTTTTATAAAAATGCAAAAACAAAAACTATCTTCTGCAGGCGTATGGCGGGCGGCACGCGCGCCGCCAGTATGGCAGGACAGCGGCGCTGTGGCCTTGTGGAGACAAGCGGCAGACGCCGCGCAGCGTAAAGCGGCGGCCTTGGCCAAGCAGAGAACAGGGGCGCTGAGATGGGAGGGGCGCGAGGCAGTGTTCCACAGGGGCGGCGGCGACGGCGAAGGTAGCAGCAGCGTCGATGGCGGCAGCGACAGCGAAACAACTGGCAGCGTCGGTGGCGGCGGCGACGGCGAAGGCGAGCAGCCTGACGGTGTCGGGGGCGGCGGCAACGGCAAGGTGGAGCAGGGGCGTCGGACGGCGACGGCGATGAGGAGGAACGGGGGCGTCGGGGGAGAAGTGGGATTTGGTCGAAAACTGCTAAGTGCTGCTTATATAGCAAATCCTTTAGTCGGTTCGTGGCACCAAGCGGGACTAATGCCCCCTTTAGTCGGTTGGTGCCACCAGGACCAAAACCTCGCTTACGAAAAAGGCCTTTGGTCGGTTGATGGCACCAACCAGGACTAAAGGGAGCATTAGTCCCGGTTGGTGCCACGAAGGACCAATGCTACTAGTCCCGGTTGGTGCCACCAACCAAAAGGCTTCCTACTTCGCCGCCAAATGTTTAGTCCCACCTCGCTAGTTGAGAGAGCTCGAGTGTGGTTTATAAGCGGCTGCGCCACCCACTCGAGCTCCTCTCAAGCTGCAGCTTCGAGCCTAACCACGCTATCTCTGCACATGGGCCTCTTGGGCCTCCAGCGGGCACTGAATCACAGCCCATGGTAGGGTTTCTAGTCGTATTCAGGCCGTGGGGGCCCGATGGGTGGCAATTTTTTTGTTTTTTGTTTTCTTTGTTGCTTTATTTATTTTATTTTGTTTCTACTTACAACAAAATACTTATTGTTGCTATTTTTATTTTTTCCAGTTTTTGGTTTTGCTTTACGCATTATTTATTTTTTGTTGTTTTTGCTTTATTTTTAATTCTTTTTGCTTTTAGTTTTAGAAAAATTATAAACTTTACATTAGTGCCACTAGTTTTCAAATTTGAAAACACTTTTTTTGTTTCTTTGTTGCTTTATATATTTTATTTTGTTTGTACTTACAACAAAATACTTATTATTGCTATTTTTATCTTTTTTCAAGTTTTTTGTTTTGTTTTCCGCATTATTTATTTTCTTTTGGTTTTTGCTTTATTTTTTAATTCTTTTTGCTTTTAGTTTTAGAAAAATTATAAACTTTTACATTAGTGCGATTAGTTTTCAAATTTGAAAACACTTTTTTGCTTTATATATTTATTTTATTTTGTTTCTACTTACAACAAAATACTTATTGTTGCTATTTTTATTTTTTTCAAGTTTTTTTGTTTTGTTTTCTGCATTATTTATTTTTCTTTTGGTTTTTGCTTTATTTTTTAATTCTTTTTGCTTTTTAGGTCAGCAAAATTATAAACTCTGAAAAAGTTGGCATAGCATGTGCATGTACAAAGCGGACAATGGTATTATACTAAATGCATTACAAAGTTGGCATGGTATCATCATAATAGTTGCGGGAGAAAGTCTTCACTTTTTCTTACGCTTGTGTCGTTGCTTATTCTTGTAGTAACCATGGATAATCTTCATCGTTTATCGGGATGCTTGGGTCAGCCTTGACTTTGAAGGGAATTTCATGAAACTTTTCATACTCTTGAGACATGTACATCTTGCCCTCCACTCCCGAGGATGTCCCTTTTTCTGAAAAGAACTATGTGGCGCTTTGGCTCATTGTATGATGTATTAACTTCCTTATCTTTTCTTTTCCTCGGTCTGGTAGACATGTCCTTCACATAGATAACTTTGTGCCCACATCATTGGCTAGGACGAGCAGTTCGTCGGTGTACCCAAGATTTTTCGGATCCTTTGTTGTCATTCCGTCTTTGTGGGTCTACATACCCATACTCTGACAGATTGACCCACTTGCACTTAAACAAAGGGACCTTAAAATCTACTCCGTAGTCAAGTTCCCATATGTCTACTATGTAACCATAATATGTGTCATTTCCTTGTCGGTTTCTGCATCCAGCGGACACCGCTGTTTTAGTTGGTGCTCTTTTCATCTTGGTCAATCGTGTAAAATGTATTCCCATTTATCTCGTATCCTTTCCAAATCATTACGATCGAAGATGGTCCCTGGACATCAAGTAAAGCTCATCACAAACAGTGCTGTCACCTACGAGGCGTGTTTCCAACCAAGCTGCTGAAAGTCTGATGTGTTCACATGTAATCCGATCGTCGCCTTTGCTTGGTGTTTGGGCGCATGATCGTTCTTGTGTTCATCGACATACAGGGTCACCAAGGTAGAGTTACGTAGAAGCGTGTAGTGTGCTTGAGACCAAGAATATCCGTCCTGCATATTATTGAGTCCCTTCCAAGCGTGCCTTTTCGGTCAGTCTCCCCTCATACTGCGATTTAGGAGACCCTATCTTCTTAAGGCCAGAATGAAGTCAACACAAAACCCGATGACATCCTCTGTTTGATGGCCCATGGAGATGCTTCCTTCTGGCCTAAGCACGATTCTGAACATATTTCTTTAGGACTCCATGAACCTCTCAAAGGGGTACATATTGTGTAGAAATACGGGCCCCAGAATGACAATCTAAATCGACTAGATGAACTAGGGCGTGCGTCATGATATTGAAGAAGGATGGTGGAAACACCAGCTCGAAAGCCCGACAAGACATTGCGCCACATCACTCCTTAAGCGTTGATACGATTTCTGGATCGATCACCTTACGAGATATTGCATTGAGGAATGCACATAACCGCAATGGCTAATCGGACGTTTTCGGTAGAAGCCCTCAATGCAACCGGAAGCGATTGCGCTATAATCACGTGGCAGTCATGAGACTTTAGGTTACGGAACTTTTCTCTGGCATATTTATTATTCCCTTTATATTCGACGAGAAGCCGGTCGGGACATTCATCTTGGCGGGCATTGAAAGAATATTTCTTTCTCTTCTTTAAATGAAGGCGTGGCGGCGGGACCTTCATCTTTGCCGGAGGCATGCCCTCTTTTTTTAGTACTGGCGTTGCGGGTCCTCTCGTGCCTCGGGTGTATCTTTTGTCTTCCCATACCGCCCAAAAGCCCTAGCAGGTTCACGCAAAGGTTCTTAAATCACGTGCATCACGTCGGCCAAGAGCGGACCTCTAGGTCTTTCGATGAGGGTAGGTCCCAAAATATAGATTTCTTCTTCCACATGGGTGCGTGATTCTCAGCGTCATTCGGAACAGCTAGTCCGCCGGGACCCTTTCCAAAGATTACGTGTAAATCATTGACCATAGCAAATGCGTGATCACCGATGCGCATCAGCGAGCTTCTTCGGTGATCTGCCTGCTTTGAAATGCTTGCCTTTCTTTCGACATTGATGGTTGGTCGGAAGAAATCGGCGATGGCCGGTACACATTCTTCTGCGCAGCTTCCCGGTATATACTATCGGTGTCAAGTAAAGCGGTGCGTGCATGCGTGGTATCCCTTGTTTGTCTGTCACGAAAGGTTACCGAGAGCAGGCCAATCGTTGATGGTCACGAATAGCAACGCCTTTAGGTCAAATTCCTCCTTTTGTGCTCATCCCACGTCGTACACCGTTTCCATTCCACAGCTGTAAAAAGTTCTTCAACTAATGGCCTTAGGTACACATCAATGTCGTTCTTGGGTTGCTTAGGGCCTTGGATGAGAAGTGGCATCATAATGAACTTCCGCTTCATGCACATCCAAGGAGGAAGGTTATACATACATAGAGTCACGGGCGAGTGCTTTGTGATTGCTGCTCTGCTCCCGAAAGGATTAATGCCATCCAGCTTAAAGCAAACCATACGTTCCTTCGGGTCCTTTGCAAACTCATCCCAGTATTTTCTCTCAATTTTTCTCCACTGCGACCCGTCGGTGGTGCTCTCAACTTCCGTCTTTCTTACGGTCCTCAACCGTGCCATCGCATCAACTTGGCATGCTCTCCGTTTACGAGCAGACGTTTCAACGTGGTATTATAGGAGCATACCACATCACCTTCGCAGGGGAACCCTCTTCTGGGAGGCTCGCCATCAACATCACCAGGGTCATCTCGTCGATCTTATACAGCAATGCACCGCATACCGGCATGCGTTCAGATCCTTATAGGCACCGCGATGAGAGGATGCGATCATTAGGGCATGCATGTATCTTCTACACCTCCAATCCTAGAGGGCATCTGACCTTCTTTGCTGCGTATGTACTGTCGGGCAATTCGTTATCCTTTGGAAGCTTCTTCTTCATTATTTTGGTAGCTTCTCAAATCCTTTGTCGAGCACAACATTCTACGCCTTCCACTTTGCAGCAATTCGAGTACGGTGCAGAGCTTTGTGTTGCCATCTTACGCAATTGGGGTACAACCCCTTTTGTGATCCTCTAACATGCGATCGAACTTCAGCTTCTCCTTTTGACTTTCGCATTGTGTCCTTGCATCGACAATGACCGGCGGAGATCATCATCATCGGGCACATCGTACGGGTTCCTCTTGATCTTGACAGCTTAGCCGCTTGCGGCACCATCGTGCACATCGTCAGTGCATCTTGATGTTCGATAGCATCACCGTATTCAGGGGGCACATAGTTGTCATCGTACTCTTACGCATCGCCGTCTTCCATCATAACCCCTATTTCTCCGTGCCTCGTCCAAACATTATAGTGTGGCATGAAACCCTTGTAAAAGCGGTGGGTGTGAAGGATTTTCCGGTCGAGTAAGACTTGATTATTCCCACATATAGGGCATGGACAACACATAAAACCATTCTGCTTGTTTGCCTCAGCCACTTGAAAATCATGCACCCCTTAATGTACTCGGAGGTGTGTATACATCATCGTACATCCATTGCGGTTCATCTGCATGCATTATATATAATTAAATGTGTCAAAAATCATTCTGAGAACATCATGAATAGATAATTATAAGTGACCAAATTAATAGAAGTTCATCATCACATAAAACCAAAGTACATACATAGTTCTCATCTAACAACATAAAGCTCTGCGAGGCATCTAAATTAATTAAACCATACATTGAAACTATGTAAAACATTTCAATGAGAAAACAAATGCGATCATAATCGCAACCAAGGTAACAAGCTGATCCAACGGCATAATGATACCAAGCCTCGGTATGAATGGCATATTTTCTAATCTTTCTCATCTTCAAGCGCATTGCATCCATCTTGATCTTGTGATCATCGGCGACATCCGCAACATGCAACTCCAATATCATCTTCTCCTCCTCAAGTTTTTTATTTTTTCCTTCAAGAAATTGTTTTCTTCTTCAACTAAATTTAACCTCTCGACAATAGGGTCGGTTGGAATTTCGGTTCAACAACCTCCTAGATAAATAAAATCTATGTCACGTTGGTGGGCATAATTTTCATAAACAATAAATGAACCAATAGTTATGAAAAGATAATATATACCACATCCGAATCATAGACGGAGACGAGGGCCGGCGAAGGCGGATACCAAAACCATCGCACTATATAAGATGCAATAATAAAAGTAAGAAAATAATACAAGTATCTATCTAAACATACAAGTAAGAATGTTTTTCCTTTTAGAAAGAAGATAAGAACAAAGAGGCTCACCACGGTGGTGCCGGCGATGAGATCGGCGCTGGTGATCGGCGGCGGTGAAAGGCAGGGGACAGGCGTGACGGACCGCTAAACCTAGATCAATCTTGAGGAAAGCGGAGCTTGGCGGTCGAGCTTGGAGAGGAGAAACCTTAAATCTTGTGGCTCGGGCATTCCATCGAACACCTTGTGTGCATAGGAGGTGAGCTAGAGCACCACCAAGCCCTCTCCCCTCGGCCGGAAAAAAGCAGGCAGTGTGCTCTGCTCTTGTGAGGGGCTATATATAGGCAGCACCATTAGACCCGGTTGGTGGCATGAACCGGGACTAAAGGGCCAGCAGGACCAATAGTGGTGGGCAGGAGCAGGACCATTGGTCGGTTCGTCCACCAACCAGGACCAATAGGTCGAGACGAGCAGGACCAATGGCCCACGTGGCGGCCCGGCCCCTGGGCTCCTGAATGGGGCAAATAGCTCCATTGGTCCGGTTACAGATTGGATTGAACCGGGACTAATGGGCTAAAGCGGCACAGGCCGAAAGCCCCTTTTCTACTAGTGTTGGATTCAATTAGAGCCACAGATATGTTGTATACGTGATTGAATCACATCCGATGAGATGTACTAGTTAGGGTTTCTTAATTAGATGTTTAGTTAGGGTTTATTTGTATTGGATTCATTTATAGCCTACGATATGTAGAATGTGTGAATAAATCACATCCAGTAGATGTAGTAGTTAGGGTTTTTAATTACATGTTTAGTTGGGAATTTTTTGTACTAGATTCAATTAGAGCCAGCGATAAGTAGAATTTGTGATTGAATCACATCCGATTAGATGTAGTAGTTATGGTTTTAAGGTTTATTTGTATTGGATTCAATTATGAGACAGATATATACAGAATCTATGATTGAATCATCTAGTAGATGTAGTAGTTAGGGTTTTTTAATTAGATGTTTACTTAGGGTTTTCTTGTATTGGATTCATTTATTGCCAGTTATATGTAGGATGTATGATTGAATAATCCAGTAGATGTAGTAGTTATGTTTTTTTAATTAGTTGGTTAGTTTAGGGTTATTTGTATTATTCATTTATGAACAGGTTATATAGATTACGTGATTGAATGATGTAGTAGATGTACTAGTTAGTGTTTCTCAATTAGATGTTTAGTTAGGTTTTCTATTGTATTGGATTCATTTATAGGCGAGGAGATAAATGTAATTAAATGGTGTGACTGAATGATGTAGTAGAAGTAAGTGTTATGATATTTTAATTAGATGTATTAGTTAGTGTTATTTGTAGTGGATTCATTTATATCCAATGATATATGTCACGTAAATTTTGTGATTCAATGTTCCGATTGGATCTAGGAGTTTGTGTTTTTTAATTAGATGCTTTGGAGTTAAGGTATTTTAATTAGATGTAGGAGTTAAACTTCACCATTTCACTTATTCTGATTTATGAATGATCATTGAGAACTGCTCTGAACTAAATATTTATTAAGATTTACAAATGAAATGAAAACCTGACATGTTTGTGAAGTTATATATAAAGGTCCTATTTCCATTGTCTGTCAAAAACTGCTATATCATGGGTTAATAAGAGAGGAATGATATTCATTTATACCTTCATATGCATGTTCAAAAGCAAAAACTGAAATTCTATGTCCATATGAATGAACTTGTATTTTCATAAGTTAATTGTTTAGTATGTATATAGCTTCATATATAGTGTATGAAATATAGTTAGGAGCTTTCCATCATTATGCAAAATCAACTTGTTTGGCATGACATTATTTGAAGTGCAATTATATTCCTTGTAAATGACTTGCTTGGTTGACAATATAGCGAAGGAGGATCTTGTTGGCGAGAAGAGGAAGTGGGACTCATCTGGCTACTACCCTTATATGTGATGATGAGGATGAGCCGTACGAGGTAAGGCCTAGCTGAAATGTTATTTGTGCATTGACTTAGTGTTAGATGTTTATAGTATTTGAATGCATAATGTATTAATGTCAGTCATTAATGTGTGTAGTATGAATCTGGAGATGATGTGGTCGAGGGGAATGTCGAGTCCTTTGAAGAGAAGGAGGTGCTGAAGATCGGGGCCCAAGGAGGCTGTTAGGTACTACAACCCGGAGGTCGACAATGCTACCGTGCCCTCTTGCGGCAATGAGCCCAAGCCAGTGCAGGTTCTTTGGAGCATCTGATGGAGCATTGACGGGCTACAGCCATCACCAGTCATGATTACAAGATCAGGGCTCAGCATTCTGCCCTCCACAAGGTCCTGAAACCCTGACGTGTAGTTGCCCTAGACCCTCGTTGTCGTATGATGTAGGAAGGCTCAGTCCTCGTTGCGTAGCACCCATGTATGCGACCCTTTGCCATGTAGGCGGGCAACAAGTTCAACCCTGGCCTTGCAGGCTTGGTCACCGGCGGCATCGTCTCACTTAGAGAGAGAGAGAGAGAGAGAGAGAGAGAGAGAGAGGAGAGAGAGAGGCGGTGGCGGAGCTCCATCAAGCGGCAACCGGCGACTCCTTGCGGCACAATGGGCAATGCCCATTGAGGTTGTTAGGATGATTTAGTCGTTGGATTTGGTTTTAGACTATGGGTTGAAACTGTTTGAGACCAATTGTTCTTTGTCCAGACCAAACCAATCCAGCCCAAAAATGAGTACATTCCGGATCAAATTAAAATTAACGTAGTATTTTGTCCAATCCGATGACAGCCCAATAGGAAACCAAACTGAAACTATAGTTTGAATCCGAACTATTCCCAGGTCTATGTATGCCATGTAAATTGCTATACTTAATTGACACATGTTCTTTGAGGAGTTTGGCGCAGGTGACCGATGTGTCGAGGCAGGTAGAAGTTTTCGATGGCGATGTCATGTCGTGACTTGGCGAGATGTTGTACTGCGCACTTATTCTGGGTTTTGCCCTAAACTTTGGCCATGTAGTGCGAATAAATAAGCGGCACTAGATAATAATCCGGCCAAGGCGTGCCATCAGACAAATGGCGGAACAGGATTTCCATTGAGGCGGTGAGGTCTCCTGCAAATTTACCAAGGCTGGATGCAAATCCCCAATCCGTCCAGACGGCCTGCGTGATGCACTGCACCACAAAAGCGCCGTGGCTTTGGCCGACTCAACATTTGAAGCCAAGTATGACCGCTATTATTTCGGGGATAGTAGTAAATGGATGACCGCTATCCATGATGAAATGTAATGCCTTGAAAAGAATGACACTTCGAATTTAATAAAAGCCACTCCTAGATCACTTATCTACTACTAACACTCAATGCATAAGAAACATCCGGTCTTTTACATATCATAGCATACATGGTGGAGCCAATAATAAAGGCATATGATACTCCACTCATTTGCACTCGTTCATCAATTGTGTTGCACTTGTAGAAAACGGTCCATTTATCCCAGTTTCAGAGGCCCATTATTTCCGGTTCTCGAACCGGGACTAAAACCCAACACCTTTAGTCGGTTAAACTACGAAAAGACAGAATAGTGCTCCACGTGGCGCATGCGGTGAGTCGGCAGAGGACCTTTAGTCCTGGTTGGTAACACCAACCGAGAACAAATGACATCACCTTCAGCTCAGGAGCTGGGGTTTTGTTTTTTAGAAAGGGGGGTTGAAGGGTTAATTTAGGAGTTCCATATATTGTGTTAGCTAGCTAATAGAGAGAAGTGACCTCTCTTATCTCCGTGCTTGGTCGACACTAGCTATCATGCATATAGAGAGAACTCGACACGCTCGCTAGTAAGCAAATGAAGGAACCATTAAGTACACAAGATCATCATGAACATATACAGAGAGAAATGATTGACCTCTCTTTCTCCGTGAGATTGGTCGAACAACAAGTTTCCGTATATCTATCCGGCGCTACTAGCTACATATATACAATATAAGATCTCTTACAAACCCTAACATCTAAGGTTTATATCAACTTTCACATGGTATTCTCCGTCTCTATCTATGACGTGGTCAAGAAAGAATCCCGCCAATTCCTCTTGAATAGCTCGTATGCGATCATGTGGTAGGAGTTCATATGAATGAAACTCAACATAAATGATGGTACTAAAATAAAATTGTGATTTTTTTGTTTACGTACATCAAAATCTTCTTTAGAGTAGCTCGCTTAGAAGTTGTCGAGTTGTAGATGAACTGCATAAGCGTAGTATCCACAAAAATCATTCGGCTTCCTGCCGCCACAAACACTTTATGAGAAATAGAGTTCAATCAAACTGATAATCAAGCATGCTTAATGGTTTTGATGAAACTAGCTAGCTAGAATCAATGGGAGATGTGAGGAACTAACTAGTAGTACTTACTTTCGGTGTGTAAATCGTAGCTCCTTGACGATCTTAGGAACAATGGAGGTGAACTGTTTCCAAACCCTGCGGGACAAAGAGAATAATTACTTGATATCGGAAAATGAACAAAGTTGCCGATATGGTGCGATAATGATCGATTGAACTTAATTACGGAGCATATCGGTCATGTTACGCATACTCCGGGATCTTTTTGCAGGAGTCTAAGATAGTTACTATTCTCCGTTCAAGTTTACTCTCTAGCGGAAGAAAGTGGAATCTGCACCGCATGCATAACTCATCAATTACATTACTATAATTAACCTCGAGTATGGGAAACCGAATATGCACAAGACAACAACACTCACTTGAAGTTGTAAGGAAAAGAGTATTTTATTTTGTTTTGATTTTTAATCAACGATTGTATCAAGTTGTCCTCGATCTCTTTGACATTGTGTTTGACCGTCCATTCATGTATGATATTTGGGTTAATGAATCCAATGTCATAGATATCCGCACGATCTTCAACCTCCATAATATAGTGATGATAATTATATATACATGCAATGAAAGAGCTGAGCTATATATAGAGACTTAATTACAGAAGTAGTACTTACAGACAGTAGAAAGTAATGAGTGTTTTGTCGAGGGAGGGCCTTTTCATTGTATAACTGGAATAACTCATCAAATTCAACATTCAAAATATTCATTCCAACAAGGTCGTTCTCCTCTTTAATTCTCATCGTCAAAATATGCCTCCCAGACTGCTTGCATCTTTGGATTTACCATTTGTGGAGTCTACTCATCATCGTTGTTAGACGAGGATGATCAGGTTTGACGAGAGGCTACCTGTCTTTGGAATCTGAATTCGTCCACCTCCATTATTTCAATGTATACATCATCGGGCGGAGTAATCAGCAAGATTGATGCTGGGCACCATCCCGGATGATTAGCGGTGATATCGCTAGACACCATGAGCGGGGGCACGTTTGCTTCGGCACTGCTCGCCGAGCTTTGGGGAATTTTTTCCCACTTCTTTGTTCTGCTAACCTTGCATCACGGCAAGTATTTCTGACCGCTCTGGTTCCTTATATGTCCTTGTAATAATTTGCACATAGTTGGAATTAAAGGCGGGCGGTGGTGGTCGGCGTAAAGGGCATCGATAGTCCGCTTCACTTTCACCGATCTACCGTTACCTTCGTGAGGTGGAGGTTTCCATGCAAAATAGTCCCTCGATTAGGCATGGTGATGTCCTCGTTTTCCTTTTCGGTCCTCTCATAAGGTAACTTTTAGGAGCCTTGAGAGAGGGCCGTATTTGAAGTGCTTCCTCCTCTTGCTTTTCTTGCTAGCCGTGGATGGCCTCTCTCTTCCACCGTTCTTGATGTGGTGGAGTCCAGCAGCTGTGTTGGGCGGTAGTGCTCCAACGCGAAGGAGGCGGAGGAGGAGGAGTAGTTCCCTCACGCCTTGCGGAGGAGGCGGAGTGCTCGTCGAAGGAGGCAAAGAATGAGCCGGTCTTGCGTCTCACGCCGGAGGAGGCGGATGAGGAAGCGGAGAGCCTTGATCACTCGCCGGAGGAGGAGGTGGAGGAGGAGGCGAGTGCCTGACTTGCCGGAGGAGGAGGAGGAGGCGAAAGGCGTCCGGTTTGGAAGCTTGACGTACTCCTTCCGCCATAGAAATGGACTCCTCGAGCAAGACCTGGATGAATCTAGCCTTCACACAGTAGGGTGGTCAAGCTCAAGCTCCTCAAATCCCTCCATTACTTCATCCGCCATGAAAACAACATAGCCATGTGGAATCGGACTGCAGTGAAAAGTTCCGTCGGGTTGAGGAGGTGCAACAGTGTCGACAGCCGCCTTCAAGGTGAGGTTTTGAAATTTCCTCATAAGCTGGCAATGTTGAGACTCCGTGATAGCATCCATGGGGTAGCTAGGAGTCGTGAAGTCAGGCTGCTGAACGAGCTCCATGGAAGCCATGCTACTTCTCTGCTGAGATGCAGGGGTAGCTTTTGGGGTAGCTTTGTGCCGATGAGATGGTTGGTCGGTAGCTCGCTGGCTCTCAACTTATTGCTCTAGCTTTAGTACCCTTGCATTGAGCTTCTGTATATCGCTCAGCTCCTGTTTCCTCTTCCTCTCCCGGGTTTTGTAACCGCCTGCGCTGGGAAACCCAATCTTCCACACAATAGAGCCTGGCGTGCCTCTGTTAAATCTGGGTGCTCGGGACTCTCGAGGGCCTCAGTCAGCTCGTCATTCTCTCTGTCGAGAATGAACATCCCTTCTTGCGCTTACCTGTGATTGTTGCACAGAAGCTTCGTCTTTGGGGATTGCAAGTTGCTGGTTGGTCCAGCGGCACTTCCCTGTTTGAGGGTCCAAAGTCCCCCTAACCCCAAAGAACCAAGTTCTTGAATGGTTTGGCCAGTTCAATGTCTCTGGTTCGACCCCTTTAGCAATCAGGTCACTCTCAGCTTTGTCCCACAAAGGCCGGGCTTTGATGTAGCCGTCTGACCCCGTGCGATGGTGAAACAATTTCTTTGCAGCATTTATCTTGTTTATCTCTGAGATTTTCTTACTCTTGTGCGATGTCTTGTAGGCCACAAATGCGGGCGGTGATCTCTTTGAAATAAATATGCCCTAGAGGCAATAATAAAGTTATTATTTATTTCCTTATTTCATGATAAATGTTTATTATTCATGCTAGAATTGTATTAGACGGAAACTTAGTACATGTGTGACTACATAGACAAACAGAGTGTCCCTAGTATGCCTCTACTTGACTAGCTCGTTGATCAAAGATGGTTAAGCATCCTAGCCATAACATGGGTTGTCATTTGTTTAAAGGGGTCACATCATTGGAGAATGATGTGATTGTCTTGACTCATTCCGTTAGCTTAGCAGTTGATCGTTTAGTTTGTTGCTATTGCTTTCTTCATGACTTATACATGTTCCTATGACTATGAGATTATGCAACTCCGAATCTGGGAGGAACACTTTGTGTGCTACCAAAGCGTCCTGGCAATATGGGTGATTATAAAGGTGCTCTCTGGTGTCTTCGATGGTACTTGTTGAGTTGGCATAGATCAAGATTAGGATTTGTCACTCCAATTGTCGGAGAGGTATCTACGGGCCCTCTAGGTAATGCACATCACTATAAGCCTTGCAACCAATGTGATTAATGAGTTAGTTGCGGATGATGCATTACGAGCAGTAAAGAGACTTGCAGAATAGCGAGATTGAACTTGGTATTGAGATACCGACGATCGAATCTCGGGCAAGTAACATACCGATGACAAAGGGAACAACGTATGTTGTTATGCGCTTTGACCGATAAAGATCTTCGTAGAATTTGTAGGAGACAATATGAGCATCCAGGTTCCGCTATTGGTTATTGACCGGAGACGTGTTCCGGTCATGTATGGGCCTTATTGGGCCTTAGTGGATTAGAGGAGGAGGAAGCCTAGGAGCCCCCCCCCCCCCAGCCCAATCCGAATTGGGTGAGGGGGCTGCCCCTCCTTTCCTTCTTCTCTTCCTCGTCTTTCCTACCTCTCCTACTCCAACTTGGAATGGGGGAATCCTACTCCCGGTGGGAGTAGGACTCCCCTATGGCGCGCCAAAGAAAGGGCCGGCCCTCCCCCTCCTCTACTCCTTTATATATGGGGAAGGGGCACCCCATGGAGACACACAAGTTGATCTGTTGATCTCTCCCGGCCGTGTCGCGGTGCCCCCTCCACCATAATCCACCTCGATCATATCGTAGCGGTGATTAGGCGAAGCCCTGCGTCGGTAGCATCATCATCACCGTCGTCACGCCGTCATGCTGATGAAACTCTCCTTCGACACTCTGCTGGATCGGAGTTCGTGGGACGTCATCGAGCTGAACGTGTACAGAACTCGGAGGTGCCGTGCGTTCGGTACTTGGATCGGTTGGATCGTGAAGACGTACAACTACATCAACCGCGTTGTCATAACGCTTCCGCTTACGGTCTACGAGGGTACATGGACGACACTTTCCCCGCTCGTTGTTATGCATCACCATGATCTTGCGTGTGCGTAGGAAATCTGTTGAAATTACTACGTTCCCCAACTGTGTCATCCGAGCCAGGTTTATGCGTAGATGTTATATGCACGAGTAGAACACAAGTGAGTTGTGGGCGATACAAGTCATGCTGCTTACCAGCATGTCATACTTTGGTTCGACGGTATTGTTGGATGAAGCGGCCTGGACCGACATTACTGGCGTGCAGCTTCGTGAGACTAGTTCTACCGACTTGCTTTTGCACACAGGTGTTGGCCGGGTGTCTATTTCTCAACTTTAGTTGAACCGAGTCTTGACTACGCCCGGTCCTTGTGAAGGTTAAAACAACACTAACTTGACGAAATATCGTTGTGGTTTTGATGCGTAGGTAAGAACGGTTCTTGCTCAGCCCGTAGCAGCCACGTAAAACTTTTAACAACAAAGTAGAGGACGTCTAACTTGTTTTTGCAGGGCATGCTGTGATGTGATATGGTCAAGACATGATGCTATATTTTATTGTATGAGATGATCATGTTTTGTAACCGAGTTATCGTCAACTAGCAGGAGCCATATGGTTGTCGCTTTATTTCATGCAATGCAATCGCCCATAATTGCTTTACTTTATCACTAAGCGGTAGCGATAGTCGTAGAAGCAATAGTTGGCGAGGCGACAAGCGATGCTACGATGGAGATCAAGGTGTCGCTCGGTGACGATGGTGATCATGGACGGGTGCCGGAGATGGAGAACACAAGCACAAGATGATGATGGCCATATCATATCACTTATATTGATTGCATGTGATGTTTATCCTTTATGCATCTTATTTTCTTTGTTGTGGTAGCATTATAAGATGATCTCTCACTAAATTTTCAAGGTAAAAAGTGTTCTCCTGAGTATGCACCGTTGCCAAAGTTCGTCATGCCGAGACACCACGTGATGATCAGGTGTGATAAGCTCAACGTTCATCTAGCGGGTGCAAGCCAGTTTTACACCGCGAGAATACTCGGGTTAAACTTGACGAGCCTAAGCGTATGCAAGATATGGCCTTGGAACACCGAGACCCGAAAGGTCGGCGTGAATTATACTGATGAATATGATCAACATAGTGATGTTCACCATTGAAAACTACTCCATCTAACGTGATGATCGGACATGGTTTAGTTGATTTGGATCACGTGATCACTTGGATGATTAGAGGATGTCTATCTAAGTGGGAGTTCTTAAGTAATATGATTAATTGAACTTTAATTTATCATGAACTTAGTCTGATAGTATTTTGCAAATAATGTTGTAGATCAATAGCTCGAGTTGTTGCTTCCTATGTTTTTATATGTGTTCCTAGAGAAAAACTAAGTTGAAAGATGATAGTAGCAATGCTGCGGACTGGGTCCGTGATATGAGGTTTATCCTCATTGTTGCTGCACGTAATAATTATGTCTTTGATGCACGCTAGGTAGCGGACCTATTGCAAGAGCGAATCTTGACGTTATGAGCGTTTGGCTAGCTCAATATGATGACTACTTGATAGTTTAGTGCACCATGCTTTAACGGCTTAGAATCGGGACTTCAAATATGTTTTTGAGCGCCATGGACCATATGAGATGTTCGGGAGTTGGAGTTAATATTTCAAGCAAATACCCGAGTTGAGAGATATTAAGTCTCCAACAAGTTCTATAGCTAAAAGATGGAGGAGAATCGATCAAGCGGTGAGCATGTGTTCAGATTGTGCAGGTACTACAACCGCTTGAATCAAGTGGGAGTTAGTCTTCGAGATAAGATAGTGATTGACGAGTTCTCTAGTCACCATCACCAAGTTACTTGAACTTCGTGATGAACTATAATGTGCAAGGGATGACGAAAACGAATCTTGAGCTCTTACGATAATCTTGAAATCGATGAAGGTAGAAATCAAGAAAAGAGCATCAAGTGTTGATGATTGATAAGACCACTAGTTTCAAGAAAAGGGCAAAGGGAAAGAAAGGGAACTTCAAGTAGAATGGCAAGCAAGTTGTCACTCCCGTGAAGAAGCCCAAAGCTGGACCAAAGCCCTGAAACCGAGTGTTTCTCTTGCCAAGAAAATGGTCATTGAAAGCGGAAATACCCGTAATATTTGGTGGATAAGAAGGATGGCAAAGTGAACAAGGGTATATTTGATATAAATGTTATTGATGTGTACCTTACTAGTGTTTATAGTAGCCCCTGAGTATTTGATACTTGTTAGGTTGCTAATATTAGTAACTCGAAACAGGAGTTAGAAAATAAACAGAGACTAGTTGAGAGTGAAGTGACGATGTGTGTTGGAAGTGGTTCCAAGATTGATATGATCACCATCGCACACTCCCTATACTTCCGGGATTAGTGTTGGACCTAAATAAATGTTATTTGGCGTTTGCGTTGAGCATGAATATGATTTGATCATGTTTATTGCAATACGGTTATTCATTTAAAATCAGAAAATAATTGTTGTTCTGTTTATATGAATAAAACTTTCGAAGGTAATACACCCAATGAAAATAGTTTGTTGGATCTTGGTCGTGGTAATACACATATTCATAATATTGAGGCCAAAAGATGCAAAGTTGATAATGATAGTGCAACTTATTTGTGGCACTGCCGTTTGGGTCATATCGGTGTAAAGTGCATGATGAAACTCCATAAAGATGGACTTTTGGAATCACTTGATTATGAATCATTTGATGCTTGCGAGCCGTGCCTTATGGGCAAGATGACTAAAACTCCGTTCTCCGGAACAATGGAATGAGCTAGTGACTTACTGCAAATAATATATACCGATGTATGCGGTCCGATGAGTGTTGATGCTCGTGGCAGGTATCGTTATTTTCTGACCTTCACAGATGATTTGAGCAGATATGGGTATATCTACTTAACGAAACACAAGTCTGAAACATTTGAAAAGTTCAAAGAATTTTAGAGTGAAGAGGAGAATCATCGTAACAAGAAAATAAAGTTTCTATGATCTGATCGTGGAGGAAAATATTTGAGTTACGAGTTTGGCCTTCATTTAAAACAACATGGAATAGTTTCACAGCTCACGCCACTTGGAACACCACAGCGTTATGGTGTGTCCGAACGTCGTAACCGCACTTTATTGGATATGAATGCGATCTATGATGTCTCTTCTTACGGGTTACCACTATCGTTTTTGGGTTATGCATTAGAGACAACTGCATTCACTTTAAATAGGGCACCATCGATATCCGTTGAGACGACGCCTTATGAACTATGGTTTGGCAAGAAACCAAATTTGTCGTTTCTTAAAAATAATTGGGATGCGATGCTTATGTGAAAAAGTTTCAACCTGATAGGCTTGAACCATATCGGAGAAGTGCATCTTCATAGGATACCCAAAAGGAAACTATTGGGTACACCTTCTATCACAGATCAGAAGGCAAGATATTCGTTGCTAAGAATGGATCCTTTCTAGAGAAGCAGTTTCTCTCGAAAGAAGTGAGTGGGAGGAAAGTAGAACTTGATGAGGTAATTGTACCTTCTCCAATGAGTGAGGAAGCTAATGATGATGATCATGAAACTTCAGATCAAGTTACTACAGAACCTCGTAGGTCTTCCAGAGTACGGTCCGCACTTTTTCGAAAGTGGTAATGGTAATCCTATTCTAGAAGTCATGTTACTAGACCATGATCAACCTATGAACTATGAGGAAGCAGTGATGAGCCCAGATTCCGCGAAATGGCTTGAGGCCATAAAATCTGAGATAGGATCCATGTATGAGAACATAGTATGGACTTTGGTTGACTTGCTCGATGATCAGCAAGCCAAGTTAAATAAATGGATCTTCAAGAGGAGGGCCGGACGGTGATAGTAGTGTTACTATCTACAAAGCTCGACTTGTTGCGAAAGGTTTTCGACTAGTTCAAGGTGTTGAATATGATGAGATTTTCTCACTCGTGCTTGATGCTTAAGTCAATACGAATCATGTTAGCAATTGCCACATTTTATGAAATCTAGCAAATGGATGTCAAAACTGCATTCCTTAAATGGATATTTCTTAAAGAAGTGTTGTATATGATACAACCAGAAGGTTTTTTCAATCCTAAAGGTGCAAACAAAATGTGCAACTTTCAGCGATCCATCAATGGACTGGTGCAAGCATCTCGGAGATGGAATATACGCTTTGATGAGTTGATGAAAGCATATGGGTTTATACAAACTTTTGGAGAAGCTTGTATTTACAAGAAATTGAGTGGGAGCTCTATAGCATTTCTAATATTATATGTGGATAACATATTGTTGATTGGAAATGATACATAATTTCTGGATAGCATAAAGGGATACTTGAATAAGAGTTTTTCAATGAAAGACCTCGGTAAAGCTGCTTATACATTGAGCATCAAGATCTATAGAGATAGATCAATACGCTTGATAATATTTTTTTTCAACGAGTACATACCTTGATAAGATTTTGAAATAGTTCAAAATGGAACAGTCAAAGAAGGAGTTCTTGCCTGTGTTGCAAGGTGTGAAGTTGAGTAAGACTTCGAGAACCCAACCATGGCAGAATATAGTAAGAGAATGAAAAATTATTCCCTATTCCTCTGTCATAGGTTCTATAAAGGATGCTATGATGTGTACCGGACCTATTGTGTACCTCACCGGGAGTTTGGCAAGAGGGTACAATAGTGATCTAGGAGTAGATCACTGGACAGCAGTCAAAATTATCCTTAGTGAAGACTAAGGAAATATTTCTCGATTATGGAGGTGATAAAAGAGCTCGTCGTAAAGAGTTACGTCGATGCAAGCTTTTACATCGATCCAGATAAATCTAAATCTCAATCTGGATACATATTGAAAGTGGGAGCAATTAGCTAGGGTAGCTCCATGCAGAGCATTGTAGACATAGAATATTTGCAAAATACATACGGCTTTGAATTTGACAGACCCGTTGACTAAACTTCTATCACGAGCAAAACATGATCACACCTTAGTACTCTTTGGGTGTTAATCACATAGCGATGTGAACTAGATTATTGACTCTAGTAAACCCTTTGGGTGTTGGTCACATGACGATGTGAGCTACGGGTGTTAATCACATACAGATCTGAATATTTGTGTTAAATCACATGGTGGTGTGAACTAGATTATTGACTCTAGTGCAAGTGGGAGACCTGAAGAGGAAATATACCCTAGGCAGCAAGAATAAAGTTATTATTTATTTCCTTATTTCATGATAAATGTTTATTATTCATGCTAGAATTGTATTAACCGGAAACTTAGTACATGTGTGAATACATAGACAAACAAAGTGTCACTAGTATGCCTCTACTTGACTAGCTTGTTGAATCAAAGATGGTTATGTTTCCTAGCCATAGACATGGGTTGTCATTTGATTAACGGGGTCACATCATTGGAGAATGATGTGATTGACTTGACTCATTCCGTTAGCTTAGCAGTTGATCGTTTAGTTTGTTGCTATTGCTTTCTTCATGACTTATACATGTTCCTATGACTATGAGATTATGCAACTCCGAATACGGAGGAACACTTTGTGTGCTACCAAAGCGTCACAACATAAGCGGGTGATTATAAAGGTGCTCTACAGGTGTATTCGATGGTACTTGTTGAGTTGGCATAGATCAAGATTAGGATTAGTCACTCCAATTGTCGGAGAGGTATCTCTGGGCCCTCTCGGTAATGCACATCACTATAAGCCCTGCAAGCAATGTGACTAATGAGTTAGTTGCGGGATGATGCATTACTGAGCGGGTAAAGAGACTTGCGATAACGAGATTGAACTAGGTATTGAGATACCGATGATCGAATCTCGGGCAAGTAACATACCGATGACAAAGGGAATAATGTATGTTGTTATGCGGTTTGACCTATAAAGATCTTCGTAGAATTTGTAGGAGCCAATATGAGCATCCAGGTTCCGCTATTGGTTATTGACTGGAGACGTGTCTCGGTCATGTCTACATAGTTCTCGAACCCGTAGAATCCATGCAACTTAATGTTCGGTGACGTTTTATCTTATGAGTTATGTGTTTTGATGTACCTAAGGTAGTTCGGAGTCCCGGATGAGATCAGGGACATGACGAGGAGTCTCGAAATGGTCGAGACATAAAGATCGATATATTGGACGACTATATTCGGACATTGGAAAGGTTCCCAGTGATTCGTGTATTTATCGGAGTACCGGGTTGTTACGGAATTCAGCGGGGAGTGTATGGGCCTTATTGGGCCTTAGTGGAATAGAGGAGGAGGAAGCCTAGGAGGCGCCCCCCCCAAGCCCAATCCGAATTGGGTGAGGGGGCCGGCCCCCTTTTCCTTCTTCTCTCCCTCCTCTTTCCTACCTCTCCTACTCCAACTTGGAAGGGGGGGAATCCTACTCCCGGTGGGAGTAGGACTCCCCTATGTCGCGCCCAAGAGAGGGCCGGCCCTCCCCCTCCTCTACTCCTTTATATACGGGGGAAGGGGGCACCCATGGAGACACACAAGTTGATCTGTTGATCTCTCCCAGCCGTGTGCGGCGCCCCCTCCACCGTAATCAACCTCGATCATATCGTAGTGGTGCTTAGGTGAAGCCCTGCGTCGGTAGCTTCATCATCACCGTCATCACGCCGTCGTGCTGATGAAACTCTCCTTGGACACTCTGCTGGATCGGAGATCGTGGGACGTCATCGAGCTGAACGTGTGCAGAACTCGGAGGTGCCGTGCGCTCGGTACTTGGATCGGTCGGATCGTGAAGACGTACGACTACATCAACCGCATTGTCATAACGCTTCTGCTACGGTCTCACGAGTGCGTGGGACGACACTCTCCCCGCTCGTTGCTATGCATCACCATGATCTTGCGTGCGCGTAGGAAATCTGTTGAAATTACTACGTTCCCCAACACTCTTATCTTCTCAAATCGGCCGGTGAATTCTGGAGTCTTCCCTTTGTCGACAAACGTTGATTTCAACTCCTTTTTCCACCTCATGATCTAGATCTGCCATCTTCTTAAGAGCACACGCCTTGACAAGTGGATCTATAACTGGCTTATTTGGATCAACCTCTGGCGGCACGGTGAAATTTGCCTTCAGTGAGCTCCAAAGATCAACTTTCTCTCTATCGGTGACATAAGAAACTTGAGGGTCTTCTTTCTTAGGCTTATTCCATAGCTGGATGCTGATCGGGATGCTGTCCCTAACAATAGCTCCGCACTGAGCAAAAAATGCTTCCTTGGTTCGCTTGGGTTCAATCGGTTGGCCATCGTCCGCGATTGCTGTGTGCTACCTCTTGAGCTTTCGTTGGTTTTCCCTTAAAGAGGAAAGGGTGGTGCAGCAAAGTAGCATAAGTATTTGCCTCAGTTTTGAGAAACAATGTATCAATCCAGTAGGAGACAATGCACAAGTCACCGAATACCTGCACGAACAATCAACCATTTGCACCCAACGCGATAAAGGGGTTGTCAATCCCTTCATGGTCACTTGCAAAAAGTGAGATCTAATAGATATAGATAAATGGTAAAGTAAATATTTTTGGTATTTTATGTTTATAGATCGGAAAGTAAAATATTGCAAAATAGTATATCAGAAACTAGTAAGATGTAAAAGAGAACTTGTATGATGGAAAAGAGATTCAATATAATGGAAAAGAGACCCGGAGGCCATAGGTTTCACTAGTGGCTTCTCTCAAGATAGCAAATATTACGGTGGGTGAACAAATTATTGCCGAGCAATTGATAGAAAAGCACAAAGTTATGATGATATCTAAAGGCAATGATCATGAACATAGGCATCACGTCCGTGTCAAGTGTAGACCCAAAACAATTTTGCATCTACTACTATTACTCCACACATCGACCACTATCCAGCATGCATCTAGAGTATTAAGTTCATAAAGAACGGAGTGACGCACTAGGTAAGATGACATGATGTAGAGGAATTAACTCAAGCAATATGATGAAAACCCCATCTTTTTATCCTCGATGGCAGCAACACAATACGTGCCTTGCTGCCCCTACTGTCCCTGGGAAAGGACACCGCAAGATTGAACCCAAAGCTAAGCACTTCTCCTAATGCAATAAAGATCAATCTAGTAGGCCAACCTAAAACGATAATTCGAAGAGACTTGCAAAGATATCAAATCATGCATATAAGAATTCAGAGAAGAACCAAATAATATTCATAGATAATCTGATCATAAATCCAAAACAGATAATATAATAGCATGGAACAATCAAAAATTATAGATACGTTGGAGACGTATCAAGCATCCCCAAGCTTAATTCCTGCTCGTCCTTGAGTAGGTAAATGATAAAAACAGAATTTTGATGTGGAATACTACCTAACATATGTATCAATGTAATTTTCTTTATTGTGGCATGAATGTTCAGATCCAAAAGATTCAAAGCAAAAGTTTAATATTAACATAAAAACAATATTACTTCAAGCATACTAACAAAGCAATTATGTCTTCTCAAAATAACATGGCCAAAGAAAGCTATCCCTACAAAATCATATAGTCCAGCTATGCTCTATCTTCATCACACAAAATATTTAAATCTTGCACTACCCCGGTTTCAGCCATGCTTTTTTTTCAGACTTTAGTATTTTAAACTTTTTGAACTTTCACGCAATACATGAGCGTGAGCCATGCACATAGCACTATAGGTGGAATAGAATGATGGTTGTCGAGAAGACAAAAAGGAGAAGATATTCTCACATCAACTAGGTGTATCAATGGGCTATGGAGATGCTCATCAAAAGATATCAATGTGAGTGAGTAGGGATTGCCATGCAACGGATGCACTAGAGCTATACGTGTATGAAAGCTCAAAAGAAACTAAGTGGGTGTGCATCCAACTCGCTTGCTCACGAAGACCTAGGGCATTTTGAGGAAGTCCATAATTGGAATATACAAGCCAAGTGCTATAATGTAAAATTCCCAATAGTATATGAAGTGACAAAAGAGGAGACTCTCTATCATAAAGATTGATACGTCTCCAACGTATCTATAATTTATGAAATATTCATGCCATGTTTACAATAGTTTTATATGACTTTGGTATGATTTGATTAGAACTAACACGGATGACCACCTGTTTTTAAGCGGAACTATCGTGGTGGTGTTTTTGTGCAGAAATAAAAGTTCTCGGGCAGCTGAAAATCAACGGAGATTTTTTTCTGGAAAATATGAAAAATACTAGAACAAAAATCTACCGGAGGGGGTCCCGTGGGCCCCACGAGGGTGGGGACGCCCATCCCCCTGGGGCGCGCCCCCTGCCTCGTGGACTCCCCGAGGGCCCCCTGGCGTGAAATCAGCGCCAACTCCTCCTATAAATAAAGAAACCTTCGGGAAATAACCTAGATCGGAGGTTCCGCCGCCGCAAGCCTATGTAGCCATGAGAAATCAATCTAGGCCCTCTTGGCACCCCCTGCCTGGGAGGCCATCATCACTGGAGGCCATGGAGGACGATCCCGAAGGCCATCATCACCATGAAGGCCAAGGTCCAGAGGGAGAACCTCTCCCCATCCAGGGGGAGGCCATGGGGGAGGAAGCACAAGGGGGAGAAGCTATCCTCCTCTCTCTCGGTGGCACCAGAGTGCCATCGGGAGGGGAATCATCGCCGCGGTGATCGTCTTCATCAACATCACCATCATTATCACCATCCTCATCTCTTTTACGCGGTCCACTCTCCCACACCCCGCTGTAATCCCTATTTGAACATGGTGCTTTATGCCACATATTATGATCCAATGATGTGTTGCCATCCTATGATGTTTTGAGTAGATATCCTTTGTCCTTGGGGTTGATGTATGATGTAGATTGGTACGAGTTGTATGTTTTGTTTTGGTGCTGTCCTATGGTGCCCTCCGTGTCGCGCAAGCGTGAGGGATTCCCGCTGTAGGGTGTTGCTATATGTCCATGGTTTACTTCTTGTCTGCGTTTCTTGAGTGACAGAAGCATAAACACGGATAAGTGGTCACGGCCTATGGGATAAAGGGACTTGATACTTTAATGCTATGGTTCGGTTTTACCTTAATGATCTTTAGTAGTTGCGGATGCTTGCTAGAGTTACAATCATAAGTGCATACGATCCAAGAAGAGGAAGTATGTTAGCTTATGCCTCTCCCTCATATGAAATTGCAATGACGACTACCGGTCTTGTTGTTAACAATTGCCTAGGATAATTGCTTTCCGACCCATCATTATTCCACACTCACTATTTATAATATTTAGTAATATATTCTAAATTTATGATAACAGCACCTACTTTTATATTTTAGCTCTCCGATATCATGCAAAGTTATCCTCTTCATACCCACAACGTAGTTTTATTTTTCGTATCTAGTTGGAAGCAAACGTTAGCGTGAAATGAGAGTCGTGTCGATGGCGAATGGGACTTGAGATAATAATGATCTTACCTTTAGCTCCTTGTGGGTTCGATACTCCATACTTATCACTTCCACCTTTGGAAATTGCTACAATGATTCCCTACACTTGGGGATTATCAAGCTCTTCTCTGGCGCTACCGTTGTTCGGGAGCAACAGCGATGGGGCTGATATTCTCGTGTGTGCTTGTTTGCTTTCTTCACTAAGTAGTTTTGTTTTCCTTTTAGTTTTTCTTAGTTGTGGGTGAAACATACAAAAATTTAAAAATTAAAATACAAAAGATGCACTTGCCTCATATGCCTAAAAGTTTTTCAAAAGAGAAGTGATTGGAAAGTTATGCATTGGAGAAGTGAGGGCTCGACCCTGAGCACTTGTGTTCATGCTCATGGAAACAATGTAGATTTTTTCATGGAAGTTTCTCTGTAAATAATTATCCCCTTGTATATATCCATTGTATTATAAAAATAATGTGCCAAGCTTTGGTTTTAGGATGATTAGATTGCTTGTTTACTATGTGTAGTACAAAAAAAGAAACTTTGGCTGTAGTGCGTGAATTTACATTTTTTTACTGGAAAGTAAAATGGGTCTTAAACTTTTTGCAAATTAATTCTGTACAAATGTTTTAAATTTTCATATTTTATTTAGAATTTTTGGAGTTACAGAAGTTTACTAAATTTCCAGATTACTACAGACTGTCCTGTTTTTGACAAATTCTGTGTTCTATGTGTTGTTCGCTTATTTTGATGAATCTATGGTGAGTATCGGGGGGTATGAACCATAGAGAAGTTGGAATACAGTAGGTTCAACACCAATATAAATAAAGACTGAATTCATTACAGTACCTTAAAGTGGTAGTTTGCTTTATTACACTAACGGATCTCACAAAGTTTTTGTTAAGTTTTTCTGGATGAAGTGTTCGAAGAACGAGGAGTTACCGATGTGAGAAGAATAAAGAGAGGCAAGAGTTAAAGCTTGGGGATTCCCAATGCACACCAACTACATATTTCAAAGGATACTCAAGCATCTAAGCTTGGGGATGCCCCGGTTGGCATCCCATCTTTCTTCTTCAACAAATATCGGTATACCTCGGTTTTGTTTTGTTCACATGATTTGTGTCCTTTGTGTTTTTATTTTTCTTTAAGAACCATGCTAGTATGGGATAGCCCTTCATTGATTTATAGAATACTTCATGTGCTTCACTTGAATCTTTTAAGTATGATCTTATAGAATTGCTCTTTGTGCTTCACTTAAATCTTTTGAGTATGGTTTTATAGAATGCTTTATGTGCTTCACTTACATATTTTGCGCTTGGATATTGGTTATTCTATATTAAATGTAGAATGATCCATGAACTTCACTTATATATTTTGGAGTATGAATAATACTATCATCTAAAGTGGGTTTGTAAGAGTGTCAACTTTAGGAATTAGTGATCCCACTATTCCGAATGAGAAGAATTTTGCTTATGTGGAGAGTAAAAAAATTTCTATGCTTGTAGATCATGAAAACAATGCTTTATGTGATGGTTATATTGTTGAATTCATACATGATGCTACTGAAAATTATTATGAGGGAGTAATTTATGATTGTAGGAGTTGCAATAATACCAAGTTTCCTCTCTATGTGCTTAAAGTTTTGAATTTATACTTGTTTTGCCTTCCTATGCTAGTTGATTCTTGTTCCTATAAATTATGTGCTCACAAAATCCCTAGGCATAGGAAGTGGGTTAGATTTAAATGTGATAGTCATATTCTTCATGATGTTCTCTCTATGTTTCAAATCTTTTCTTTTATGTGAGCATCATTGAAATCATCATGCCTAGCTAAAAGGCATTAAAGAAAAGCGCTTGTTGGGAGACAACCCAATATATAACCTTGCTGTATTTGTGTGTTTACATGATTAATCTACTGTATTAATCATGTTTTGTAGCCTTTTGTTTCAATAAAGTGCCAAGTAAGACCTTTGGGAATGCATGGGTGAAGTCTTTGCTATCTTGCTGTAAAAAGCAGAAACTTTGCACTCACGAGGAATAGATGCCATTTTCTACTCGTGAGTTCTTTTAGGTTGATTCTTTTGCAGATGAATAATAAACAAATTACTCACGTCCAACAATTTATTTCATAATTTTTGGAGTAGCAGAAGTATGGTTTCTGTTCAGATCTTTACAGACTGTTCTGTTTCTGACAGATTCTGTTTTCATTGCATAGTTTGCTTGTTTTCTAGTTTCTATGACTTATATTTCTCAATATAAATTGTAGAAATGATATGGTACAGTATACATTGTGTGAGAACAATTATGAAACTTGTCTTTGACAGTACCAAAGTGAATGGTTTACTCTTTATCATACTAACCTATCTCACGAAGTTCCGTTAAGTTTTATGTGATTGAAGTTTTCAAGCTTTGGGTGAGATATCGATATGAGGAGAATAAGGAGTGGAAATACCCTAAGCTTGAGTATTCCCAAGGCACCCAAAGGTAATATTCAAGGAAGACTCAAGAGCCTAAGCTTGGGGATGCCCTGGAAGGCATCCCCTCTTTCGTCTTCAAAACTATCGGTATACCTTACTCAGAGCTATATTTTTATTCGTCACATGATATGTGTTTTGCTTGGAGCGTATTTTCAATTTTACTTCCTGTTTGAATAAAATCACTGGATATGAAATCATGAATAAAAAAGAATCCTCCCATGGCTAGTTAATTATTTGACTACTATCTTTTGGAGTAGTTTGTCATTTTCTCACGTGCTTCATGTATATCCTATGAGTAAATGGTTGAATGAATTGAATATCATAAATCTGAATTTATATACGTTTCATATGCTTATAACATGGGGGGTAACGACTTCACACATAATAAGTATAGGTAGTAAATTCATTGAAAGTTAGCAAACACAGAATTGGTCACTTGAACAATTCATGAAAGAATATTGAAGGAAGAGAGATTTCACATATAAATATACTATCTTGGACACCTTTTGTAATTGTGAGCACTCACTAAAATATGACATGCTAAAAAGTTGATGTTGGATAAGGAAGACAACTTAATGGGTTATGTTTTCCTATATCCGAAACGTATATTGTCTTGGATCATCCAACATGTTGGGCTTGCCTTTCCCTCTAATGCTAGCAAAATTCTTTGCATCAAGTAGAAATACTACTTGTGCTTCCAAACATCCCTTAAACCAGTTTTTCCATGAGAGTCCACCATACCTACCTAAGGATTGAGTAATATCCTTCAAGAAAATAAGCTTTATACGGACTTGTGATAGGGAAGAAATAAAAGCGACGGAATTCATAATAAAGGTCTTTATCACAAGCGGCAATATAAAGTTACGTTCTTTTGCATTAAGATTTTGTGCATCCAACCATAAAAGCGCATGACAACCTCTGCTTCCCTCTCTGAAGGGCCTATCTTTTACTTATATCTTCTACCCTCATACAAGAGTCATGGTGATCACCACCTTTCCTTTTTACACTTTTTCCTTTGGCAAGCACTTTGTGTTGGAGAGATCCGGATATATATATATCCACTTGGATGTAGGTTTTCATAAATTATTATTGTTGACATAACCTTGAGGTAAAAGGTTGGGAGGCGAAACTATAAGCCCCTATCTTTCTCTGTGTCCGATTAAAACTTTGAACCCATAAATATCACGTGAGTGTTAGCAATTGTGAAAGATTAGATGATAGTTGAGTATGTGGAGCTTGCTAAATCAAAGCTCTGACATAGACCCTTACTGAAAATAAGATGAATTGCAATTGTTCTATGACTGAGAATATAGTTTGTTAGTTTCAAGAAAGTATATGATCTATACTTTAACATGTTAATAGCTTGTTACTTGATCATGAAAAGTTTTATGACAAGAGCTACTGTTATGACATATAATGATGCTAGAAAAGGTGATTGAAATTATCATTGATCAAACTTATGCATTTTGTAGCATTCACACTTCATAATTATTTATTTTAGCATTTACCTACTCGAGGACGAGCAGGAATTAAGCTTGGGGATGCTTGATACGTCTCCAACGTATCTATAATTTATGAAGTATTCATGCCATGTTTACAATAGTTTTATATGATTTTGGTATGATTTGATTAGAACTAACCCGACCGGGCGCTGTTTTTAGCGAGAACTACCGTGGTGTTGTTTTTGTGTAGAAATAAAAGTTCTCGAGCAGCTACGAAAATCAACGGACTTTTCTAGAAAATATGAAAAATCTTGGAACAAAAAATCTACGGAGGGGAGTCCCGTGGGCCCCACGAGGTGGGGCTGCGCCCACCCCCTGGGGCACGCCCCCTTCCTCGTGGACTCCCCGAGGGCCCCCTGACATGAAATCAACGCCAACCCCTCCTATAAATATAGAAACCTTCAGGAAATAACCTAGATCGGAAGTTTTGCCGCCGCAAGCCTCTATAGCCACGAGAAATCAATCTAGGCCCTCTCTAACACGCTGTCGGAGGGGGCCATCATCACCGGAGGCCATGGAGGAGGATCCCGGAGGGGCCATCATCGCCATGAAGGCCAAGGACCAGAGGGATAACCTGTCCCCATCCAGGGGGAGGCCATGGAGGAGGAAGCACAAGGGGGAGAACCTCTCCTCCTCTCTCTCGGTGGCGCCGGAGTGCCATCGGGAGGGGAATCATCGCTGCGGTGATCGTCTTCATCAACATCACCATCATCTTCACCATCCTCATCTCTTTTACGCGGTCCACTCTCCCACACCCCGCTATAATCCCTACTTGCACATGGTGCTTTATGCCACATATTATGATCCAATGTTGTGTTGCCATCCTATGATGTTTTGAGTAGATATCTTTTGTCCTTGGGTTGATTGATGATACAGATTGGTACGAGTTGTATGTTTTATTTTGGTGCTATCCTATGGTGCCCTCCGTGTCGCGCAAGCGATAGGGATTCCCGCTGTAGGGTGTTGCAATATGTCCACGGTTTACTTATTGTCTGCGTTGCTTGAGTGACAGAACCATAAACAGGGATAAGTGGGTCACGGCGTATGGGATAAAGGGGAATTGATACTTTAATACTATGGTTGGGTTTTACTGTAATGATCTTTAGTAGTTGTGGATGCTTGCTAGAGTTCCAATCATAAGGGCATATGATCCAAGAAGAGAAAGTATGTTAGCTTATGCCTCTCCCTCATATGAAATCACAATGACGACTACCGGTCTTGTTAACAATTGCCTAGGATAATTCCGCACACCGACACATCATTATTCCAAAGTCGCTATTTATAATATTTAGTAATATATTCTAACTTTATGATAACAACACCTACTTTTATATTTTAGCTCTCCTATATCGTGCAAAGTTATCCTCTTCATACCCACAACGTAGTTTTATTTCTCGTGTCTAGTTGGAAGCAAACGTTTGGTGTATGTAGAGTCATATCAGTGGTGGATAGGACTTGAGAGAATATTGATCTTACCTTTAGCTCCTTGTGGGTTCGACACTCCATACTTATTAGTTCCTCCTTTCGAAATTGCTACGATAATTCCCTGCACTTGGGGATTATCAAAGATCATGGTGCTATTTTGAAGCACAAGTGTGGTAAAAGGGTAGTAACATTGTCCCTTCTCTCTTTTTCTCTCATTTTTTTATTTGGGCCTTCTCTCTCTTTTATGGTCTCTTTTTTTCTTTTCTCTTTTTTCTTATTTTTCTTCCGGAGTCTCATCTCGACTTGTGGCAATAGTGCAGAACCGGGCATTATCACCGGTTCGTAAGGCCCTTTAGTGCTTGCCCTCAGAACCCGCACTAAAGGGTGGGGACTGAAGGTCCCCCCCCCCCTTTAGTATCGGTCCAACACTAATCGCCACTAAAGGGCCACCACATGGCACGAGCCAGCGCCGGGGGCGGGGAGACCTTTAGTACTGGTTGGTAACACCAACCGGTACTAAAAGGTTTAGGGGGTTTTGGGTTTATGATTTGTTTTTCCTTTAATTTTGTGTTTTCCATTTAATTCTTCTTCATTTGTTGGTATTTTACGATATTACATACTGTACACGTTATATATATATATATATATATATATATATATATATATATATATATATATATATATATATATATATATATATATATATATATATATATATAGAATTTCTCGTAGAACCGGTCATATATATATCACTGAATGTCTCACACCACCATTCACACATACACATGTATATATACAATAACTGGTATATACAATTTGTCCTACACACATGGAGGCATTACTGCGGTAGCGGGTAATGGAATTCTCCTTTGGGATCTATGACCTGGTCGAGCAAAAATGCCACTATTTCTTCTTGAATTGCTCATACGCAATCCGTTCGTAGGAGCTGACCCTGATACGTCTCGGTCGTATCTACTTTTCCAAACACTTTTGCCCTTGTTTTGGACTCTAACTTGCATGATTTGAATAGAACTAACGCGAACTGGCGCTGTTTTCAGCACTGCCATGGTGTTATTTTTGTGCAGAAATAAAAGTTATTGGAATGACCTGAAACTCCACGGAAGTTATTTTTGGAATTAATAAAAAATACTGGCGAAAGAATCAAGGTCAAGGGGCCCATACCCTGTCCACGAGGGTGGGGGCGCCCCCCCCTAGGGCGCGCCCCCGCCTCGTGGGCCCCCTGGTGCTCCACCAACCTCAACTCCAACTCCATATATTCACGTTAGGGAGAAAAACCAGAGAAGGATTCATCGCGTTTTACGACACGGAGCCGCCGCCAAGCCCTAAACTCTCTCGGGAGGGCTTATCTCGAGTCCGCTCGGGCTCAGGAGAGGGAATCCGTCGCCATCGTCATCATCAACCATCCTCTATCACCAATTTCATGATGCTCACCGCCGTGCGTGAGTAATTACATCGTAGGCTTGCTGCACGGTGATGGGTTGGATGAGATTTACCATGTAATCGAGTTAGTTTTGTTAGGGTTTGATCGCTAGTATCCACTATGTTCTGAGGTTGATGTTGCTATGACTTTGCTATGCTTAATGCTTGTCACTAGGGCCCGAGTGCCATGATTTCAGATCTGAACCTATTATGTTTTCATAAATATATGAGGGTTCTTGATCCTATATTGTAAGACTATAGTCACCTATTATGTGTTATGATACGTTAACCCCAAGTGACAATAATCGGGATACTTACGGTGATGACCGTAATTTGAGGAGTTCATGTATTCACTAAGTGTTAATGCTTTGGTCCGTACTCTATTAAAAGGAGGCCTTAATATCCCTTAGTTTCCAATAGGACCCGCTGCCACACGGAGGATATGACAAAAGATGTCATGCAAGTTCTTTTCATAAGCACGTATGACTATATTCGGAATACATGCCTACATTACATTGATGAACTGGAGCTAGTTCTGTGTCGCCCTATGTTATAACTGTTGCATGAGGAATCGCATTCGACATAATTATTCATCACTGATCCATTGCCTACGACCTTTTCACATATTGATCTTTGCTTAGTTACTTTACCATTGCCATCTTTGTTACAATTATTACAAAACTGCTATGTTACTTTTGCCATTGTTATCAAGTACTTCCATATTACTTTTGCTACTAAATATTTTTTTACTTGAGATACTAAGTTATCCAGGTGTGGGTGAATTGACAACTCAACTACTAATACTTGAGAATATTCTTTGGCTCCCCTTGTGTCGAATCAATAAATTTTGGTTAAATACTCTACCCTCGAAAACTGTTGTGATCCCCTATACTTGTGGGTTATCAAGACTATTTTCTAAGCGCCATTGCACAGGAGCATAACTCTATTATTTGAGCCACTTGGGATTTATATCTGCTGATCACTATGAAGAACTTGAAAGACGAAAGAACTACGATTTATCCCTCAACTACAAGGGAGGTAAGGAACTGCCTCTAGCTCAAGACTTGATTCTCCTTTTGTTATGAATAAACTTACGACACCTAAACCTGCTTCGCTATTAATTACGATATGTCGATGTTATTGATGATGCCACTTCTGCTATGCATGATACTTATGATGAAACTACTTCTATGCTTGATACTATTGTGCCATTGGGTGAATTTCTTGATGAACAACTTGCTAGGGCTAGAGAGAATGAAATTATTGAAACTGATAATATTGATGAAAGTGATGATGAAGGTTCTCCCCCTAAATATGAATTGCCCGTTGTTCCTTAGGGTTATGTTATGGATGAAGAAACCGCTAGAGATTTTCTTGCTTGCAATGATAGATCTGATCTTAAGAAATTATTAGCTAAGCTGAAACAAATGTCTCTGAATGCTAGAATGAAACATGACCCTGCTTTTGCTACTTCACCTATCTTTTTCTTGATAAGGATTATGTATGGATGGAACTATGTGTTGGTTATGTATGTATATATGATCAAACTTGTGTGTTGGATATGTCTCTTGTGAAATTTGTGTGTTCAAACTTGTGTGTTCAAATTGAATGAATCTAAGAAAAAGCAGAAAAAAAAGCGAGGGGCTATATGAGCTCTTTGCCGTCGGTGGCGGCAACAAAGATATTTACCGTCAACCGGCCAGATGGCAAAATTGCCACGTGGCAGCTACACAATGCAACACAGGGGGCTAGTCTATTTGGTTACTTTGTCGTCCATTGGCCGACGGTAAAGATGAAATAGTCTTCTGCGTCACCACCGACGGCAAAGCGCACTGTTAACCCCCTAACGGCCATAAGCTGCCACGTCTGCCGTCCAAGTCCTTTGTCGTGAGCTAGCGGACGGCAAAGACCATATCATCTTTGCCGTCCGCTAGCGGACGGCAACCAACCCTTTGTCGTAGCCTATTCAGCCTGACATATTGCCGTCGGCTGAAGGAAGGCAAAGGCCTTTGCCGTTCGCCGAGGATGCCTTTTCCGTCGACCATGGCCGGACGGCGAAGTGCTGATTCCTGTAGTGTCATAAATTCTTTAACACTATTCTCAAAATCAGAGGGCATCTTATTAAAATTTCCATAAGAGTTGTTGTAGAAATTACCATAATCATTAGAGGAATTACTTGGAAAGCGGCCTAGGATTAAAATTGCCTCTATACCGTTGTTACCAAAATTGTTCCTACCAACAAAATTCACAACCATAGATTCATTGTTATTCTCAATCAAAGTGGACAAGGGCATATCACTAGGATCAGAAGAAACACTTTTATTAGTAAATAATTTCATAAGTTCATCCATCTTTCCACTCAAAACATTAATCTCTTCAATCGCACGAACTTTTTTACTAGTGGATCTTTCGGTGTCCCATTAAGAATAATTAACCATAATATTATCTAGGAGCTTAGTAGCCTCTCCTAAAGTGATTTCCATAAAAGTGCCTCACGCGGCCTAATCTAAAGAATTTCTAGAAGCAAAATTCAATCTGGCATAAAAAATTTTGTATAACCATCCGAAATTCAAACCATGTGTAGGGCAATTATGTATCATCAATTTAATCCTCTCCCGAGATTAGCAACATGCTCATGATCAAGTTGCTTAAAATATCGTTCCTAAGGGAGATGATCTTAGCGGGAGTAAAATACTTAGAGATGAAAGCATCTTTACACTTGTTCCACGAATCAATGCTATTTTTAGGGAAAGATGAAAACCAAGTTTTAGCATGATCTCTAAGAGAAAACGGAAATAGTCTCAACTTAACAGTATCATTATCCATGTCTTTCTTATTTTGAATATCACACAAATCAACGAAATTGTTTAGATGGGATGTATCATCTTCACTAGGAAGGCCAGAGAGTTGATCTTTCATAACAAGATTCAACAAAGCGGCACTAATTTCACAAGATTCATCATTAGTAGTAGGAGCAATCGGGGTGCTAATAAAATCATTGTTGTTGGTATTGGAAAATTCACACAATTTAGTATTATCTTGAGCCATCGTGACAAAGCAAGCAATCAACCACACAAGCACACAAGAAGCAAGCGAAAAGAGACGAACGGAAGAGGGGCGAAGAAAAAGCAAAGGTTTTTGAAAATCATTTTAGAAGTGGGGGAAAGGAAAACAAGAGGAGAATGGCGAATAATGTAATGCAACGGAGAAGAGTTTATGATGGGTACTTGGTATGGCTTGACTTGACGTAGATCTCCCCAGCAACGGCGCCAGAAATCCTTCTTGCTACCTCTTGAGCTTATGCTGGTTTTCCTTGAAGAGGAAAGGGTGATCCAAGAAAGTAAGCGTAAGTATTTCCCTCAGTTTTGAGAACCAAGGTATCAATCCAAGAGGAGACAACGCACAAGTCACCGAATACATGCGTAAACATTCAACCACTTGCACCCAAAGCGATAAAGGGGTTGTCAATCCTTCACGATCACCGCCAAAAGTGAGATCTAATAGAGATAGATAAACGATAAAGTAATTTTTTTTGGTATTTTTGGTTTATAGATCGGAAAGTAAAATATTGCAAAATAGTAGATCAGAAACTAGTAAGATGTAAACGAGAACTTGTATGATGGAAAAGAGATTCAATATAATGGAAAAGAGACCCGGGGGCCATAGGTTTCACTAGTGGCTTCTCTTAAGATAGGAAATATTACGGTGGGTGAACAAGTTACTGCCGAGTAATTGATAGAAAAGAGCAAAGTTATGATGATATCTAAGGCAATGATCATGAACATAGGCATCACATCCGTGTCAACTAGACCGAAACGATTCTGTATCTACTACTATTACTCCACACATCGACCGCTATCCAGCATGCATCTAGAGTATTAAGTTCATAAAGAACGGAGTAACGCATTAGGTAAGATGACATGATGTAGAGGAATTAACTCAAGCAATATGATGAAAACCCCATCTTTTTATCCTTGATGGCAACAATACAATACGTGCCTTGCTGCCCCTACTATCACTAGGAAAGGACACTGAAGATTGAACGCATAAGCTAAGCACTTCTCCTATTGCAAGAAAGATCAATCTAGTAGGCCAAACTAAACCGATAATTCGAAGAGACTTGCAAAGATATCAAATCATGCATATAAGAATTCAGAGAATAACCAAATAATATTCATAGATAATCTGATCATAAATCCACAATTCATCGGATCTCGCCAAACACATACATAAAAAGAATATTACATCGAATAGATCTCAAAGAACATCGAGGAGAACTTGGTATTGAGAATCAAAGAGAGAGAAGAAGCCATCTAGCTAATAACTATGGACCCGTAGGTCTGAAGTAAACTACTCACGCATCATTGGAGATGCAATGGTGTTGATGAAGAAGCCCTTTGTGATTGAATCCCCCTCCGGCAGGACGCCGAAAAAGGCCCCAAGATGGGATCTCACGGGTACAGAAGGTTGCGGCGGTGGAAAAGTGGTTTCGTGGCTCCCTCGTGTGTTTTCAGGGTATAAGAGTATATATAGGCGAAGGGGCTAGGTCAGAGACCTCGAGGGGCCCTGAGGTAGGTAGCCCTACCCCCGGGTGCAGCCCTCACGCCTCGTGGCCTCCTCGCTGCGTCTCCGACTTGATCTCCAAGTCTTCTGGTTTCCTTTCGGTCCAAGAAAGATCATCGCGAAAGTTTCATTACGTTTGGTATTCCTTTTCTGCGAAACTCTAAAACAGGCAAAAAATGTAAACTGGCACCGCCCTCGGTTAATAGGTTAGTCCCAAAATAATATAAAATAGCATAAAAATGCCTATTAAACATCCAAAACAAATAATATGATAGCATGGAACAATCAAAATTATAGATGCGTTGAAGACGTATCACTGTGATTGCGAACCTTTCATCCGGGCGCAACCCTTTCTTCGGGCCTCGTCTCATTACCGAAGTTTGGCTCGATCCGGAGGGCTATAAAAGAAGAAAGAAGAGTTAATATATGTACATACCAAAAAATGCATCAATTAGCTAGTTAGCACAGGCTTAATTAATATATATACCTTGCCCGACTTTTGCAACAGCTGATCCCGACTGCTCGGGTCCTCGGAGCCATCATCATGGTCTCCTTCTTCCAGCCGACATTCGCCATCGGAGCCATCATGATCATGTCTTTCCTCCTCCATTGTTCGATCACCCGAGCCTGCTTCATCCTCTCCTTCCAGACCATCGGTGTCGTTGAGAAACGACAAGACATCACCTCTGCCGAAGATTATATCCCCCAACAACTCTTCTTTTTCCAAGTCTCTTTGTTGATCCATAGTTTATGCAAATATTACAACATGGCAATTAATATACAAACATGAGAGATGGATATATTAGTGGAAAACATAGAACTAGCTAGCTAATCACAACAAGGAATATTAATTAGTGGCCTCGACACTTCTACGGTTTAAGGGGTGGCCTAAAACGCTTCTAGGGTTTGGGGTGTCGTCTATGACATCACTCTTTTAACTCGGTAAATTTGGGTGGCCTCGGCGCTTCTAGGGTTTGGGGTGGCCTTGACAACGCTTCTACGGTTTAGAATTGGCCTCGGCCTTCTTCGGTTTGGTCACGCGAGAGGGTTGATCGACATCCCCTCATGTTGAAGAGTTACGGAGTTCTCTCATGAATGCCCGACGTCCGGGCCGCCTCTCTCATGAATGTCAAACAAGGGATTTAACAAAATGGCGCCATTCTGGATGTGCAGAAAATGGTCCATATTTTGTGTGATCTCATCTACCCTTCTATATGTCACGTTGACTAGTGTCAAAGGATTCAAGAAAACCACGGCTTCATCATTATCCGGAAGTAAGAGGCGCATGATGGTACGAAGCTCTCCAAAGTTGTTCTGGTACGGAGTTCAGCAAGAAACTTTTGAGAGATTCGTACCATCGTGCGCCTATTACTCCGCCAATGATGAAACCATGGATTTCTTCAATACTTTGACACAAGACAAGGTGACATATAGAATGTTATGTAGATGATATCAGGAAAAAAAATGGATCAACTTGTGCACATCCATAATGGGGGCATTCTTGATAAATCTCAACCCTCGATCCCGCGACGACCCTCGGCCCCTCGGCGATCCTCGAACCTCGACCCCTCGGCAATCCTCGACCCTCGATCCCTCAGCGACCCTCGACCCTATTTCCCGACCCTCGACCCCTCGACGACCCTCTACCCTCGACCCCTCGACAACCCACAACCCTCGACCCCTCGGCGATCCTCGAACCTTGACCGCTCGGCAACCCTCGACCAGCTACCCTAGTTCCCGACCCTCGACCGCTCAGCGATCCTCGACACCCTCATTCCCGATAAAAATAAGAACAGGAAGAAGAAGAAAAAAAAGAGGAGAAGAAGAAGGAATAGAGGATAAGAAGAAAAAATAAAAGAAAAAAAAGAGGAGAAGAAGGAATAGAGGAGAAGATGAAAAAATAGAATAATATTACTCTATTCCTTCTTCTTCTCCTCATTTTTTTCTTCTTTTTCCTCTTCTTAGTATTTTTCTCCTCTTCTTCTCCTTCTTCTTCTCCTTCTTCCTCTTCTTATTTTCCTTTTTCCTCTCCTTCTTTTTCTTCTTCTTCCTTCTTCCTCTTTTCTTATTTTTCCTTATTTTCCTTTTTCCTCTCCACTAAACTGAAATCTACTAACCTAAAATGCACTAACAGTACAAACTAACATAAAATGCACTAAATCAACTAAACCTAAAATGCACTAACCTAAAATCAATACCTAAATAAAAAAATAATACCTATATGAAAAAAATGCTATGAACATGAAAATTACATATAGCCCCATCCATTTATCATATAGCTACCACATACATGTATACATTATATATATGAACAAAAAGCTATGAACAAAAAAAATAATACACATATGAACAAAAAAAATTCTATGAACAAAAAATATCATACATCAATGCATAGATATCCAAGGATCATACATACATCTGCATATACATACACATACAACATCCATATACATACATCAATGAACAAAAAATGTATGAAAAAATGCAGCAGAGAGCAGGCAGGCAAGTGGCGTGTGGCAAGCAGAGCAGGCGGCCCGGCTGACAAGCGCCAGCAAGCAGAGCAAGCGAGGCGGCGTGGGGAAGGAGGGCTCACTAGGCGATGGCCAGCAGTCGGGGCGTAATCTTGCGGCGACGCGAGGTTAAAGGCGGAGGCGGGGCAGAGGGCATCAACGGCGAGGTCGGGGCAGACGGTTGTCGACACGCGAGGTCGGGGCAGAGGGCGTCGATGGGGTAGAGGGCGACGACGACGTCGACGGCGAGCTCGATCGGGCAGCCTGGCGGCATCGTCGAGGGCAATCGGCAGATGAAATCTGAAAAAGCGCCGAGGTTGGCTTATATAGCAAAGCCTTTGGTCCGGTTAAGTGGCACAACCGGGACCAATGCCCCCTTTGGTCCCGATTCGTGCCACTACCGGACCGAAGGTCTATTTTCAGCAGCCCAAAGGGCGGGAAGTATAGACATTTGGTCCCGGTTGGAGGCACGAACCGGGACCAAAGGGGGGTATTGGTCCAGGATGGAGGCATGAACCGGGACCAAAGGTGGGCATAGGTCCCGGTTTGGGCCACCAACCAGGACCAATAGCATGTGCTTGGCATAGACGCGGTGGATGTTTAGTCCAACCTCGCTAGCTGAGGAGCGCCGGTACCAGTTTATAAGCGCTACTATGCCATCCCATTCGAACTCCTCACTATTGCAAGCCTACTAGCCTAAACTTCTCTCTCTGCCTGTGGGCCTGCTGTGGGCCTGAATCCTGGCCCAATGGGGTTTCTAGTCCTATTCAAGCCGTGGTGGCCCAATAGGTGGCATTTTTTCTAGTTTTTTGTTTTGTTTTTTGCATTATTTATTTTCTATAGTTTTTTGCTTTATTTTTTTATTCTTTTTTCTTTTAGGTCACAAAAATTATAAACTTTCTGTTAGTGCCATTAGTTTTCAAATTTGAATAGTTTAAATTTTAATTTTTGAAATTTGTGTTAATCACTACTTTGTGATTAACTTTACTATAAAAATAGATTATGGAGTGATTCTTTTTCCTGCTATTTAATATTACTGTGCTTTATCATTATATTCAGAAATTGATTTTGTTATTTTAGTTTCTAACAAAAAAATTCTTTATGATGATTCTTTTTGCTATTAAAGTTTCTAACAAAAAAATTATTTATGAAAATTCCTTTTGCTTTTAATGGTTTGAACAGAAAATGCTTTGATAATTTTAGTTGCATAAATTTAATATAATTTTAGTTTCAAAATACTAGAGGTTTATAAAAGCTTTTTAGTTGATTCCTTTGCTATTAGAGTTTTATAAAAAGCTTTTTATTTGATTCTTTTTGCTATTGAAGAATATTATAGTTTTGTTTTAGTTGATCATAACAGAATATTTTAATTTATTTTTTTAGTTCATTCTTTTTGCTATTAGTTCATTCTTTTTGCTACTAGTTCATTTTTGAGCTAAATGGCCCTGAAATTGACAAGCACTACAAATGAACTCTGAAAAAGGTTGAAAGTTGGCATGGTATCATCATTTCACGCACATAACATGTGCTAAAAAGTTGAGAGGGTTACGACAAAACTGCCTGCACTTCATGTACAAAATGGACAATCTCTTTCAAGTATCGAGTTTCATACGGCAACACGTCTGTTACAAAAGGCATTTCATTTCTTCACATGTAACTGCAGTGATATTCTAGATTAAAGGCATCGTCATAATAGTTGTGGAGAGAAAGTCTTCACTTTTTCTTCGCTTGTGTCCTTGGCTTATTGCGCCGTAACCATGGATAATCTTCATGCTTTAACGAAGGGTGCTTGGGTGGCATTGACTTTGAAGGGAGGAATTTCCATGAAACTTTTCATAATCTTTAGACATGTCTGTCTTGCCCTCCAATCCCACAATTTTCTTTTTCACAGAAAGAACAATGTGGCGCTTTGGCTCATCGTATGATGTATCCGCTTCCTTATCTTTTCTTTTCTCGGTTTGGTAGACATGTCCTTCACATTGAAAACCTGCACCAAATCATTGGTTAGAGACGAATGGTTCATCTGTGTACCCAAGATTGTTCAGATCCACTGTTGGCGTTCCGTCTTTGTGGGTCTACATGTACCAGAACTCTCTGGATTGACCCATTTGCACTAAAATAAAGGGACCTTAAAATCATATCCGTAGTCAAGTTCCCATATGTCCACTAGGTAACCATAATATGTGTCCTTTCCCCTCTTGGTTGCTGCATCAAAGCGGACAACACTGTTTTGGTTGGTGCTCTTTTGATCGTGGGCGATCATCGAAAATGTATTCCTATTTATCTCATACCCTTTGTAAGTCAATACAGTCGAAGATGGTCCCCAGGCCAACGAGTATAGCTCATCAGAAACAGTGTTGTCACCCCTGAGACGTGTTTGCAACCAACTGCTGAAAGTCCCGATGTGTTCACAAGTAATCCGATCGTCACACTTTGCTCCCGGGTGTTTGGAGCCTTGAGAATGCACTTGTGTTCATCGACATACATAGTCACCGTGGACGCCTCGATTTAATCGTGCACTAATCATGCACGCATAAATGTATGCGATCAAGATCGAGGACTCACGGAAGATATCACAACACAACTCTACAAATAAAATAAGTCATACAAGCATCATAATACAAGCCCGGGGGCCTCGAGGGCTCGAATACAAGTGCTCGATCATAGACGAAGTCAGCGGAAGCAACAATATCTGAGTACAGACATAAGTTAAACAAGTTTGCCTTAAGAAGGCTAGCACAAACCGAGATCTGAGATCGAAAGAGGAGCAGGCCTCACACTGCAGGATCCTCCTAAGCTACTCACAGTGAGTCGGTGAAATTGAGCTGCACGTAGTAGTAGGCACCTCCGGAGTAGTAGTGGAGTCATCGGCCAGTGGCGTCACGGCTCCACAGGCTCCATCGTCTGGTTGCAGCAATCGAGTAGAGGTAGGGAAAAGGGGAACAAGGCAACCGTGAGTACTCATCCAAAGTACTACTTAAGCAAGGAGCTACACTACATATGCATGGATATATGTGTAATGGGCCATATCAAGGACTGAACTGCGTAATGCCCGAATAAGAGGGGATAGCTAGTCTTAACGAAGACTACGGCTTACGGACACCTCCAATCTTGCAAAGGTAGAAGAGGGCCATCTGAAGTCCTCCAAGTAACATCTCATAGCAATAATCCTACCCGGCGATCCCTCCTCATATCCACGAGAGAGGCGACCACCGTTGTATCGGCACTTGGAAGGGTGTGTTTTATCAAGTATCCAGTTCTAGTTGTCATAAGCTCAAGGTACAACTCCAAGTCGTCACCGTTATCGAAGATCACGGCTATCCGAATAGATTAACTTCCCTGTGAGGTGCACCATCTTACCCAAAGACGCTTGATCCCATTTGGCCGGACACACTTTCCTGGGTCATGCCCGGCCATGAAGATCAACACGCCGCAGCCCCACCTAGGCACAACAGAGAGGCCAACACGCCGTCTAAACCTAAGCGCCAGGGTCTGGGCCCATCGCCCACTGAAAGCACACCTGCGACGTTGCGTGGGCAACGGAAGCGTCCTAGCCTAGTGGCGTTCGCCCAATCCGGCGCGCTCTCCGTCGGCCCGACACGCCCGAAGTGCTTCGGCCGATACCACGACGCCGGGATACCCATAACTACTCCCGTAGATGGTTAGTGCGTATAAGATCATAGCCAACTCAGATCAAATACCAAGACCTGCGTTAAGCGTGTTAAGTAACATGCGAGCGCGAAACGAGGCCAGGCCCACCTCTCTCCTAGGCGGTCTCAACCTGCCCTGACGCTCCGCCTCAAAGATCCACTCGCGGGTGCTCCATCAGCCGACCCGACTTTAACCTCCACATGTATCATGTATAAGTATATAGTATATACCCGTGATCACCTCCCGAGTGATCACGGCCCGATAGTATAGCACGCGCATTTTGACAAGAATGTAGGGCCACAGATGAAAGTACTAGCATCCTATACTAAGCATATAGGATTGCGGTAAGGTAACAACAGTGATAGTAACAAGGACAGGCTATGCAGCAGATAGGAGTATATGAAAGCGGTAACATGCTACACTACTCTAATGCAAGCGGTATAGAGAAGAGTAGGCGATATCTGGTGATCAAAGGGGGCTTACTGGTTGCTGCAGCAAAGAGAGGGAATTAACTCGTAGGTCGAACTGGGCAAAGAAGGCCGGTCTCGTAGTCTACCACCAGAGAAGAGGGGAAGAAACAATGAATACCATGTAAACAGATGCATATCGATGCATGACATGACAAGTAACGATGCTAGGCGTGCCCTAACGTGGTATGAGGTGGTACCGGTTAAGGGGGGAAACATCCGGGAAAGTATTCCCGGTGTTTCGTGTTTTCGGGCAGAGGAGCCGGAAGGGGAAAGTTCTTGGGTTTGATAGGTTAGGGGTGTGTGGCGGACGAGCGGACTGCGTATCCGGATTAAATCCGCTGCGTTCCCGAGCAACTTTCATGTACAAAGTATTTTCATCCGAGCTATAGATTATTTTATATTAATTATTAAAGTTTTCATTGATTTTTTTTGCTAAGTTCTGGATTTAATTTAATTCGAAATTAAATTGTAGTTAATGCTATGGGTACACAGGAAGTGTACCCAGAGTGTGCCTAAGGGGCTGACAGGTGGGGCCCTAGTCAAATGTCGATCAACGTTTGACTGAACCGATTGGCCTGGTCAAAGGGCCATGGGGCCGCATGTCATTCATACATGTTTTACTAAACAACATTTGATTAACTAAACCGGTTGATTAGGTTATTAAGCAGGTTAATTAAGTTAACTAATTAATTAACAATTATTATTTAATTAATCTTTTACTTTTTTTACTTAAGCGGGGCATGGCCCTTGTTAGTAACTAACTAGGAGGGTTAGTGCTAATCTAACCCCCAATTAGCGTGAACTCGCCTAATCTGGCAGTAGGCGCACTTGCAGGGCTACGCCCGCGCACATATGAGGGTCGCCGGCGCGGCAGGCCGGACGGCTGGAATGGCAACGAGCGGCGCGACCTGGGAGCATGAGGGACAGGCTCGGGGCTGCGCGACTGCGCGCGGTGGGGCGACCTCACGCGGGGCGTCGTGGTGCGCGGATGGTCGCCAGCGCGAGGCACGCGCGACGGGAATGGCCACAGGCGTGCAGGCACGGATGGCACGGGCGTCAAAGGACCGAACGAGGAGAGGGGAGCTGCGGAACACGCGGCGAAACAAGTCCTGTCGAGGACGACTCAGCCGGGAGGTCGAGAGGAGATGGGGTGGCGCTCACGGAGGAGAGGTAAGGGTCGGAACAGCGGGGCTCATGTGGATGACGAGGGACGACGGCGCGGCCGACGGTGTAGGGGAGAAGAGGGCGCCGGTCGAAGAGGGGCCTCCGGCCCGAGGGGAAAGCAGCAAGGAGGCGGATCCGCTACATGGCCCTGGATCCGGCCCCTCTCCCGAGAGGAGGCGGCTTGGCGGGCGTTTCCCGGCGTGGGCGTGCCGGGCGTTCGAAAGTACGGCGAGGCGCCGGCCAGGGGACTTTAAGCTGGAGTGGCGGCGTCAGTGGGCGGATCTGTGGGCGCACTTGATCGGCGGGGCTCTGTGAAGCGGCGTCGCTGAGGGGCTTGGCCCTCTGCCCCGATCCGGACGAGGAAGGAGAGAGGCGTCTTGAGGTCAGGCGCCAGGCGTCGGCCCGATCCATTGGATCGGGAGGGAAAGCGTGGGGAGTGGGGAGGCTCCGCTAGGGTTTCGGGAGGAGTGGTTAGTAGGCGAGGATGGTAGGCACGGGGTTTAGCCTAGCTAGCAGTTGGGCAGAGTGGCCCAGGGGGGGGTTGTTTTATTCCTTTCTTTTTAACTTTTAATATTTTTATTTTTTTGTTTTTAATTTAGTTAAACATTAATTTTAATTTTAGAAAAATATATCTATAGCCCCTAAAATAATGTTTCAGAACAATCCACTACTATAAAAAAAGTTTTACCATGATAAAAATAGTCTAGTATTTTATAAAATACCAAAGTCGTTTAAATAGTTGTTTTGCTATTGTTTAAATCATTTTAGTGCTTTAATTCTTTCTACAAAAATGTGGTTCCTCCACCATTTGGACTTAGGATTTATTTGTCCCATCTTGAACATTTTAGTTTTAACGTTTGAAAAATTTACCGTTTGACTCGATTTTGAATTTGAATTTGAATCGGTTTCGAACTAACGTGAGTTTATCCACAGTAACCGAGGTGACGTGGCATCATTAGCGGGGATTACTGTAGCTTAATTACCCGGGCGTCACAATTCTCCTCCACTACAAGAAATCTCGTCCCGAGATTAAGAGGGTAGTAAGGGGGAAAGTTCTGGTTACGACATTCAAACGGATCTCCTCGAAGAAGTCAATCCTTTTCGTTGATGTCTTCAATTCTTTATTCCAAAGCATCATTATGAAGTTGTCGTCCTTTCTTCGGGGAACTCCATCGTACTTCCGAAAGAATAAAGGGTGGGCATACAGGGAGAACGGACCTCTGCAAGGTCAACTACCTGGTCGATAAGATCGGGGAAGGTGGCGGAAAGTAACTCTCGAATTGAAGCTTAACGAATTATCGAGAGCAAAGTAAGACAAGTACCACGAAGTTCCAAGCGGGTAGGCAATCGTTCGATGCGCCATTGCAAAGGCGTGAAAGGGGTTGAACAGCGGGAATAAGCATTGCGTCGATACGAGAATAGATCACTAGGAAGGTGGCTCGCGATCTTTCATACGGCTAAGCTCGAGGATCAGCTTTAGGAACAGGGGTGTACAGAGAGAGTCAGGGTTTTGATCCTGTGGAACTGTGGGTTATGGGCCCACCATGTGGGTTGAAAGTAGGAAGGTGGTGACATCTTGCACAGCCCGCCAAGGGGAGGCATGTCAAGGATAGCTTGTCTGCTATGTCGGCAACAATGTCGGTACCAGGGCGAGGCAACTATGAACCATTTTCCTGCTCGTTGATCGAGGTGGACCAATAGGCAAGGTTCTCGTCCATCGGTGGCTACCGGAATGTCATCAACAACAGTAACAGGGTCTTACTGACAGAGTGGTACAACGAGGTGTTTACATAAGCAGGGAAATATTACTGCTTATATAATTAGGATCACAAGGAGGTTTAAACAAACCAATGGGAAGGAAAAGTGATTATCAGATTAAACAGAACAATGGAAAGGAAAATATGTTTAAACACATATTTCAAGGGTATATCCTTCCCAAAGACAAGCAGAGCAAGATATCCATGACAGGATATAATGTAGAAAACTCTTTAGGTAGGGGAGAGAATTTTCATGACATTACCCACACATCGGTGTTTGGATAATTGAGCAGGAAACATTTAGCATTGGGCTTCAAATGGTCTTGTTGAAAACCAGAGTACCAAAGACATGCTTCGAGATAGCATTGACATGGTCTTCAAGCAAAGGTCAGACTTTGGATATAGGAAGGGTCCATCAGGAATAACTTGTAGAACCAGTATTACAATCCCCTCATGGATGAATGGATAACCCTGCTGAAAAGGAATCTATAATGATAGGTCCTCCGGTAGGAAGTGCTAGGCATGACATCATGCTACCGGGTCATCAAAGGATCAACATCATAACTCTTGGAAAGTTGTCCCAACCATCATATCGACCGAGATTCGAGATCCGATTGGTGTTAGGATACCTCAGACTTAGGATACCCGAGAAGAAAAGGTGCAGCGCAAATTGAGGAGATGACATTGTAAGATTCTCGGGAAATGAACTATGAAGTGATTTCCGTTAACAAGAGTCCATCATTAACCCAAGGAGAGGACAAGGAGGTGTCTCGGTGATCTCACCGGCAATTCACCGAGATTCCCAAAAGATGGACTTCCACAATTAAGTGAACAAGGAGATAACATTTGTCAGATCAAATGATATAAGGAAGTATGCTCGAGGAAAACATACACAAGTAAACATTGGTTGAAAGGTGCGCCCGATGGGTTGGGTTGCACGACCAATGTCAGAATGGTGATTCAATAATCGATAGCCTAAGAATGAACCTTCGACCATTAACTTCAAAAAATAGGGTTGCTAGAAGGAAAGAATCCAAACAACACCGTCCACTTGTTGGAATTAACACGGGGACCAAGAAAGAATGGTGATGGTGAGAAGTATTTCTATGTCAAGAATTCTCAAGAGGTGGAACAAATCTCAGAACATTCTTGACATAAAGGATGGTAATACTCCAAGGTAAAGAAGAACAATTGCTGGGTGTCAAGGAACTCAAGGTATAACACCAAACATGAACAAGCTTGTGTTGGTGGGAAGGCAATAAGGTGGTCGATGATAATACAATTCATCGAGGGCAAGGATGGTATTTCTCATCATGAATTCAATTGATATCCTGGATGAGCTCAGAATGTTGACGATCACGACACCTTTGTCGCGAGAGTTCATGAAGATGTAATCGATCGGCGACGACAACAAGTCAAAGTAATGATGAAGTGAAAGGTTATTAGAACCAAGGGTACGACACAAACTCGAAACCAAGCTTGTTGTTCAAGGTAAAATGATATGACGATGAGGATCGACGTAAGGTTAGTTCATCGTCGAAAATTGTGCTCCGAGAAGAAGGACCGGGTAGCACAGTTAAAGTCATCACGACAATGATATAGCCAAATAGGCTAGGAATGGCGTGATCGGGTCTAAACTTCGTACTTATAGGAGCTTCTTGAAGAGTTGTTGAACCGTAGAGAGCGGACTCGGTTCAGTTATCGGTGTCTTTGAGTGTTTAATAACTCAGAGCCCGTGAAAAAATGGAATCAGTGGGAAGGTAGCACTTGATGAAGAACTCATGAGAAGTTATGCAGTTCCATGATAATCTCGAGATACCAGGGTAACACTCAACGGCGGATCAAAGTAGAGGTTGGGTGGGGTAATGCTCTGCAGAAGACAAGTACTCTAACTTGTCTGAGAAATAGAATCAAGGAAGAACAACATGGTCGGAACCACGGTTGCGTAGGATCAATTCACAGATGCCAGATGATATTTACCAAGAAAATAGTTATTATTACAAGAAGTTTCCATGATAGGATCTACATCGTGTCCATGGGCATGAACACAAAGTTCAAGGTCGACTCACTTCTTCAATGTATAACCTTCCATTCACTTCTCGCTTTGATAAAGGCATTAGTGTTGAAAGTTTTACGGTGAAATACCGGATGAGTATGACTCGTGAAAACTTCCGAGTTCACACATATAAAGGAAGGCATAGGTTCAACCCCGTCGAGGGTATCATGGAAACATATACCACAAGCTTCAAGAGTAAATGCCACCAGCTCGAAAGCGAGCATGGTTGACAAAAGGAAAGGATACAATTTACCAAAGGCATTATGTATCGGAGAAGGAACTCACAAAGTGATTAATTATGAAGGACACTGTCGGATAATAACCCAACAGTGGATATGGCGATCCAAAATGGGGCTGATATGAGTATCGATACCCAATCAGAGGGAGAAAGATTGCAAATGCATCGGTCTATAGAAGAGCTGAATAGTTCAACGCTTAATTAGCAAAGTAATTATGATTTTCAATCAAGGGAACAGGAGAAAATGCTCTTGATCAAGAATGGATAAGCTGAATAGACTTGGGGGTACAATTAACGACAATTGGATCGGTCGAGAACCAATTCCAGTTAAAAAGAATGGCAGCTCAGCCGGAAAGGTAATTTATAAGGATCAATGATGATTGCGTGTATTCGCAAACATATTGAGTCAATAGACCCAAAATGACAATGACAAGGAATGTCAATAAGGCTACGAGACTTATGGGATTATCCATAATGCAAGCAAGCAAGAATTTCAAGAGCCAAGGCTCCAGAGGATTTTCGGAAGATCGAATAGTATTTAGAAGACTTTTGAGAAACACATGACAACTGGGGATGAGCGGATACTCGAGAAATGCAGTATTTATTTAAAGGGTATTCATGTGGCAATGAACTGCTAGGCGATGAGGCACAAAGTATTCTCGGAACAATAGAGAAACTTGAGGGTATCTTGTAATAACAAGATCAATGGGGATGATCGTATGAATGGCAAGTGTAAGTAGTTATCCATAAGGGTTTATCGGTGGTCGAGAATTGCAAAAGCAACGGGCACAAGGTCTCGAGAGAACATCGGAGAGTATCTTGAAATCTTACGAGTGCGATCGGCGATCATCTAGACTCACCGGGGGAAAGTGTTTTCGAGAACCTAAAGTTAGTTTGTTTTTAGCAAAACCATTTAACCCGAATAGAAGAGAGCTCAGAGTCCCAGAGTAAAGATCGAGGAGTAAAAGATCCTAATACCACCCAATGGCGACGTGGGCCCATAAGCCACACAGCCATGTTAGTAAAAAGTTTTTCAATGACTAGACTCGACTTGACCAAGGAGTTGGAAGGGGGATTCCTCACAGGCGATCGGCTCACGATACCAACTTTGACGCCCCGATTTAATCGTACACTAATCATGCACGCAAATGTAATGCGATCAAGATCGAGGACTCATGGGAAGATATCACAACACAACTCTACAAATAAAATAAGTCATACAAGCATCATAATACAAGCCCGAGGGCCTAAAGGGCTCGAATACAAGTGCTTTCGATCATAGACGCAGTCATGGAAGCAACAATATCTCGAGTACAGGACATAAGTTAAACAAGTTTGCCTTAAGAAGGCTAGCGTAAACCGAGATACAGATCGAAGAGGAGCAGGCCTCCTGCCAGGATCCTCCTAAGCTACTCCTGTAAATGCGTGTTGGGCTGCATGCGTAGTAGTAGGCACCTCGGAGTAGTAGTCGTCATCGACGGTGGCGTCTGGCTCACAGGCTCCATCGTGCAGTTGCAGCAATCGAGTAGAGGTAGGGAAAAGGGGAACAAAGGCAACCGTGAGTACTCATCCAAAGTACTGCATAAAGCAAGGAGCTACACTACATATGCATGGATATATGTGTAATGGGCCATATCGATGGGTGAGCTGCGAGAATGCCGAATAAGAGGGGGATAGCTAGTCTTAACGAAGACTACGCTCGGACACCTGTCTTGCAACAGTAGAAGAGGGCCATCCAAGTCCTCCAAGTAACATCTCATAGCAATAATCCTACCCGGCGATCCCTCCTCATATCCACGAGAGAGGCGACCACCGGTTATATCCGCACTTGGAAGGGTGTGTTTTATCAAGTACCGGTTCTAGTTGTCATAAGCTCAAGGTACAACTCCAAGTCGTCACTGTTACCGAAGATCACGGCTATCCTAATAGATTAACTTCCTGCAGGGTGCACCATCTTACCCAAAGACGCTGATCCCATTTGGCGGACACACTTTCACGGGTCATGCCCGGCGCGGAAGATCAACACGTCGCAGCCCACCTAGGCTGTGAGAGAGGCCAACACGCCGTCTAAACCTAAGCGCAGTGCAGGCCCATCGCCTCGAAAGCACACCAAGATGTTGCGTGGGCCGAAGGCAGACCTAGCCTAGTGGCGTTCAGCCCAATCCGCGCCAGCGCCCGCTCCGTCATTGACGTCTCAAGTGCTTCGGCTGATACCACGACGCCTTGGGATACCCATAACTACTCCAGCGTAGATGGTTAGTGCGTATAAGCTCAGAGCCAACTCAGATCAAATACCAAGACCTTGTTAAGCGTGTTAAGTAACCGCGAGCGCCGAGCAGGGCCAGGCCCACCTCTCTCCTAGGCGGTCTCAACCTGCCTGACGCTCGCCTCAAAGATCCACTCATGGGTGCTCCATCACCGACCCGACTTTAACCTCCACATGTATCATGTATAAGTATATAGTATATACCCGTGATCACCTCCCGAGTGATCACGGCCCGATAGTATAGCAATGCAGACGGACAAGAATGTAGGGCCACAGATGAAAGTACTAGCATCCTATACTAAGCATATAGGATTGCGTAAGGTAACAACTTGATAGTAACAAGGACAAAGCTATGCAGCAAGTATAGGAGTATCACGAAAGCGGTAACATGCTACACTACTCTAATGCAAGCGGTATAGAGAAGAGTAAGCGATATCTGGTGATCAAAGGGGGCTTACTGGTTGCTCTGGCAAAAGAGAATTAAATCAACTCCGTAGTCGAACCTGGCAGCAGCGTCGGTCTAAGTAGTCTACCCGTAGAGAAGAGGGGAAGAAACAATGAATACCATGTAAACAGATGCATATCGATGCATGACATGACAAATAACGATGCTAGGCGTGCCCTAACGTGCTATGAGGTGGTACGGTTAAGGAAACATCCGGAAAGTATTCCGGTGTTTCGTGTTTTCTAGCGGAAGCCCGGAGGAAAGTTGCGGGTTTGATAGGTTAGGGTGTGTGGCGGACGAGCAATTTGCGTGTTCGGATTAAATCACGTCGTTACGAAAGCAACTTTCATGTACAAAGTATTTTCATCCGAGCTATAGATTATTTTATATTAATTATTAAAGTTTTCATTGATTTTTTTGCTAAGTTCTAGATTTAATTTAATTCGCAATTAAATTGTAGTTAATGCTACGGGTACACTGGAAGTGTACCCAGAGTGTGCCTAAGGGGCTGACAGGTGGGGCCCTAGTCAAATGTCCAGTCAACGTTTGACCGAACTGCCGATCGGGTCAAAGGGGCCATGGGGCCGCATGTCATTCATACATGTTTTACTAAACAACATTTGATTAACTAAACCGTTGATTAGGTTATTAAGCAGGTTAATTAAGTTAACTAATTAATTAACAATTATTATTTAATTAATCTTTTACTTTTTTTGTTTTACTTAAGCGAGGGCATGGCCCTTGTTAGTGGCTAACTAGGAGGGTTAGTGCTAATCGAACCCCCAATTAGCAGAACCTGCCTAATCTGGCAGAGGCACTTAGCCGAGGGCTACGCCAGCGACATCTGAGGTCGCGCCCGGCAGCCGCAACGGCTGGAAACAGCTGACGAAGCGACACTGGGAGCATGAGGGGACGGCTCGGGGCTGCGCGATCACTGCTTGTGATGGGGCGACCTCACGCAGGCGTCGTGGTCTTGTGAATGCATCGCCCAGGCCTTGAGGAGGCACGCGCGGACGGGAATGGCCACGGAGCGTGCACGGGCACGGGATGGCACGGGCGTGCAGTGACCGAACGAGGAGAGGGGGAGCTGCGGGAACACGCGGGCGAGCAAGTCCCGTCGAGGACGACTCCGGCGCGGGGTCAGAGAGGGAGATGGGGGAGGCGCTCACGGAGGGAGGTAGGGTCAGGGCAGCGGGGCTCGGGGTGGATGACGAGGACGACGGCGGCGGCCGACGGTGTCGGAGAAGAGGGCGCCGGTCGAAGAGGGGCCTCCGGCGAGGGGAGCAAGGCGAGGGAGGCCGGATCCGCTACATGGCCCCAGGATCCGTCCCTCTCCGACGAGGAGGCGGCTTAGCGGCGTTCCCCGGGCGTGCAAGCGTCCGGGCGTTCGAGTCTGAGGCGCTGCCGGGGGACTCTGGCGCGGGAGTGGCGGCGTCGGCTGTGGGCGGATGCTTGTGGGCGCACCGGCCGGCGGCGGCGTCGGCCCCAGGAAGTCGGGCCCTCTGCCCCATCCGGATGGGGAAGGGAGAGGCGTCTGCGGGGTCAAGGCTGGGCGTCGACCCGATCCCGATTGGATCGGGAGGGGAAAGCGCGTGGGGAAGTGGGAGGCTCCGCTAGGGTTTGGGAGGAGTGGTTAGTAGGCGGGGTGGGCGGCACTGGGTTTAGCCTAGCTAGCAGTTGGGCCTAGTGGCCCGAGGGGGTTGTTTTATTCCTTTCTTTTTACCTTTTCATATTTTTATTTTTTTGTTTTAATTTAGTTACACTTTAATTTTAATTTTAGAAAAATATATCTATAGCCCCTAAAATAATGTTTGAACAATCCACTACTATAAAAAGTTTTACCATGATAAAAATAGTCTAGTATTTTATAAAATACCAAAGTCGTTTAAATAGTTGTTTTGCTATTGTTTAAATCATTTTAGTGCTTTAATTCTTTCTATAAAAATGTGGTTCCTCCAACATTTGGACTTAGGATTTATTTGTCCCATCTTGAACATTTTAGTTTTAACGTTTGAAAAATTTACCTTTGACTTGATTTTGAATTTGAATTTGAATCGGTTTCGAACTAACGCGAGTTTATCCCACGAAGAATCGAGGTGACGCGTGGCATCATTAGCGGGATTACTGTAGCTTAATTACAGGCGTCCACAGTCACCAAGGTAGAATTCAGAAGCTGTGTAGTGTGCTTGAGACCAAGAATATGCCCGTCCTACATATAATTGAGTCCCCTCCTAGCATGCCTTTTCCACTCAGTCTCCCCTCATACCGCGATTGAGGGAGACCAATCTTCTTAAGGTCAGGAATGAAGTCAACACAAAACCCAATGACATCCTCTGTTTGATGGCCCATGGAGATGCTTCCTTCTGGCCTAGCGCGGTTATGGACATATTTCTTTAGGACTTCCATGAACATCTCCAAGGGAACATATTGTGTAGAAATCTGAGGGCCCGTAATGACAATCTCATCGACTAGATGAACTAGGACGTCGCGTCATGATATTGAAGAAGGATGGTGGGAACACCAGCTCGAAACTAATAAGACAACATGCCACATCACTCCTTTATGTTGGTAGGATTTCTAGATCGGTAACCTTCCGAGAGATTGCATTGAGGAATGAACATAGCTTCACAATGGCTAATCAAACATTTTCCGGTAGAAGCCCATTCAATGCAACTGTAAGCGGTTGCGTCATAATCGCGTGGCAGTCATGAGACTTTAGGTTCTATAAAATTTTCTCGGCATATTTATTATTCCCTTTATATTTGACGAGAAGCCAGACGGGACCTTCATCTTGGCGAGCATTCAAAGAAAATTTCCTTCTCTTCTTTGCTAAGAGCGTGGTAGCGACCTTCATCTTTGCTTTGGAGGCATGCCGTCTTTTTCGTGCATACGTTGTTAGTCCTCCCGTGCCTCCGGTGTATCTTTTGTCTTACCATACATGCCCAAGAAGCTTAGCGAGTTCACGCAAAGATTCCTCGCCACGTGCATCACGCCGATTAAAGAGCGTACCTCTAGGTCTTTCTAGTAGGGTATGTCCCAAAATATAGATTTCTTCTTCCACATGGGTGTGTGTCCTCGGCGTCACTTAGAACAGATAGTCCGTCGGGACCCTTTCCAAAGATTACTTGTAAATCATTGACCATAGCATGTATGTGATCACCCGGTGCAGACGGTGGGGTTCTTTCGGTGATCTGCCTCGCCTTTGAAATGCTTGCCTTTCTTCGACATCGATGATTGGTCGGAAGAAATTGGCGATACCTGTACACATTCTTTCGACTTTGTCCGTATATACTTTCGGTGTCATCTAAACAAAGGCATGCATGCGTGGTATCCCTTGTTTGTTTGTCCCGAAAGGTTACTAAGAGCAGGCCAATCATTGATGGTTACAAACAAGAACGCATCTAGGTCAAATTCATGATGTTTGTGCTCATCCCCACACGCATTACCTTGTTTCCATTCCACAGTTGTAAAAGTTTTTCAACTAATGGCCTTATGTACATATCAATGTCGTTGTCGGGTTGCTTAGGGCCTTGGATGAGAACCGCATCATAATGAACTTCTGCTTCATGCACAACCAAGGAGGAAGGTTATAGATACATAGAGTCACAGGCTAGGTGTTGTGATTGCTGCTCTGCTCCCCAAAAGGATTAATACCATCCGCACTTAAACCAAACCATATGTTCCTTGTGTCACCTGCAAAGTCCTCCTAGTACTTTCTCTCATTTTTTTCTCCACTGCGACCCGTCAGCGGGTGCTCTCAACTTCCCGTCTTTCTTACGGTCCTCTCTATGCCATCGCATCAACTTGGCATGCTCTTTGTTTTTCACGAGCAGACGTTTCAACCATGGTATTATAGGAGCATACCACATCACCTTCATAGAACCCTCTTCCCGGAGGCTCGCCGTCAACATCACCGGGGTCATTTAAATGCGATCTTATACCGCAATGCACCGCATACCGGGCATGCATTCAGATCCTTGTATGCACCGCGGTAGAGGATGCAGTCATTAGGGCATGCATGTATCTTCTGCACCTCCAATCCTACAGGGCATACGACCTTCTTTGCTGCGTATGTACTGTCTGACAATTCGTTATCCTTTGGAAGCTTGTTCTTCAATATTTTCAGTAGCTTCTCAAATCCTTTATCGAGCACAAGATTCTCGCCTTCCATCGCAGCAATTCCAGTACGGTAATCGAGCTTTGTGTTGCCATCTTCGCAATTGGGGTACAACCCTTTTGTGATCCTCTAACATGCGATCGAACTTCAGCTTCTCCTTTTGACTTGTAAATCCTTGACCATAGCAAGTATTCTAACAGATTGTCCGATAGGACCCTTTCCAAAGATTACTTGTAAATCCTTGACCATAGCAAGTATGTGATCACCAGTACGGAGGGCGAGCTTCTTCCGATGGTCTGCCTCATCTTTAAAATGCTTGCCTTTCTTCCAACATTGATGGTTGGTCGGAAGAAATTGGCAATGTCCCAGGTACACATTCTTCCTGCATTTCTCCAAATATATATTTTTGGTGTCATATTAACAATGCGTGCATGCGTGGTATCCCTTGTTTATACATCACGAAAGGTTACCGAGCGCAGACCAATCATTGATGGTTATAAATAGCAATGCATGTAGGTTAAATTCCTCCTGTCTGTGCTCATCCAACACACAAACACCTTTTCCATTCCATAGTTGTAAAAGTTCTTCAACTAATGGCCTTAGGTACACATCAATGTCGTTGCCGGGTTGCTTAGGGCCTTGGGTGAGCACTGGCATCATAATGAACTTCCACTTCATGCACAACCAAGGAGTCACGGGCCAGGTGCTATGATTGCTGCTCTGCTCCCCAAAAGGACTAGTGCCATCTGTGCTTAAACCAGACCATACATTCCTTGCGTCACCTGCAAAGTCCCCCCACGTTCTCTCGATTTTGCTCCATTGCGACCCGTCAGCGGGTGCTCTCAACTTCCTGTCTTTCATACGGTCCTCTTTGTGCCATCGCATCAACTTGGCATGCTCTTTGTTTTTGAATAGAAGTTTGAACCATGGTATTATAGCAGCATACCATATCACCTTGGCAGGAACCCTCTTCCTGGGGCGCTCGCCATCAACATCACAAGGGTCATTTCGTTTGATCTTATGCCGCAATGCACCTCATACCGGGCATCAGTTCAAATCCTTGTACGCTCCGCGGTAGAGGATGCAGTCATTAAAGAATGCATGTATCTTCTGCACCTCCAATCCTAGAGGGCATACAACCTTCTTTGCTGCGTACGTACTATCGGGCAATTTGTTATCCTTTGGAAGCTTCTTCTTCAATATTTTCAGTAGCTTCTCAAATCCTTTGTCGGTACACCATTATCTGCCTTCCATCGCAATAATTCCAGTGTAGTACCAAGCTTTGTGTTGCCATCTTTGCAATTGGGGTACAACCCTTTTTTGTGATCCTCTAACATGCGATCGAACTTCAGGTTCTCCTTTACACTTTCACACTGTCTCTTTGCATCAACAATGAGCCGGCAAAGATCATCATCGGGCACATCGTCTGGTTCCTCTTGATCTTCACTTCCCCATTGCAGAATCACCATATTCAGGGGGCACATAGTTTTCATCATCCACTTCTTCTTTGTTGTCTTCCATCATAACCCCTCTTTCTCCGTGCTTGGTCCAAACATTATAGTGTGGCATGAAATCCTTATAAAGCACGCATTGCGTGGCATGAAGGATTTTCCGGTCGAGTAAGACTTCAGATTCCCACATATAGGACATGGACAACACATAAAACCATTCTTCTTGTTTGCCTTAGCCCTTCGAGAAAATTGTGCACACCCTTAATGTACTCAGAGAAAGCGTCTGTCACAAATACATCCATTGTTGGTTCATCTGCGTGCATTATATATAATTAAGTGTGTCAAAAACCATTACAGAACATCCTGAATAGAGAAGTGACAAAATTAATAAAAGTTCATCATCATATTAAAACCAAAGTACATACATAGTTCTCATTGAACAACATATAGCTCTCTAGAGCATCTAATTAAACCATACATTGAAACTATCTAAAACATTTCAATGCAACAACAAATTCGATCATAATCGCAACTAAGGTAACAATTGATCCAATGGCATAATGATACCAAGCCTCGGTATGAAGGACACATTTACTAATGTTTCTAATCTTTAAGCGTTGCATCCATCTTGATCTTGTGATCATCGACGACATCCGCAACATGCAACTCCAATATCATCTTCTCCTCCTAATTTTTTTCAATTTTTCCTTCAAGTAATTGTTTTCCTCTTCAACTAAATTTAACCTCTCGACAATAGGGTGGGTTCGAATTTTGGTCCACATACATCCTAGATAGAAAAATCTATGTCACATTACTCGGCATAATTGTCATAAACACTAAATGAAACTAATAGTTATAAAGATAATATATATACCATATCCGAATCATAGACAGGACGAGGACCGACGGAGGAGGATACCAAAACCATTGCACTATATAATAACAAACAATAATAAGTAATAAAATTACACAAGTTTCTATCTAAATCATACAAGTAAGAACTTTTTTTCTTTTAGAATGAAGATAAGAAAAGGAGGCTCACCACGGTGGTGCCGGCGACGAGATTGGCGCGGGCGATCGACAGCGATGAGGACCGGGACGGGACAAGACACACAACCTAACCTAGACAAATCTTGAGGAAAATGGAGTTTGGACAAGGAGCTTCGAGAGGAGAAAGCTTAAGTGTGGCTCGGGCATTTCATCGAACACCTCATGTGCATAGGAGGTCAATAGAGCACAACACACCTCTCCCAAAAAAACAGAGCAATCCACTGCTCTGCTCGCGGGCAAGGGGGTATATATAGGCATCTCATTTGTCCAGGTTCGTGGCTGGAACCGGGACTAAAGGACAACCTTTGGTGCCGGTTCAAGCCACCAACCGGGACCAATGGTGGTGGGCCAGGAGCGAGGCCCATTGGTCCCTATTCGTGTCTGGAACCGGAACCAAAGGGTCCGCATTTAACCGACCAATGCTCCACGAGGCCCGGCCGCCCTCTAGCCTCCACGAACCGGGACCTATGCCACCATGGGCCCCAGGTTAAATGACGAATCAGGATTAATGGGCTTGCCCTGTCTGGACCAAAGCCCTGTTTTCTTCTAGTGTTAGGACATTAATTTCTGCTAAGTGTTATGCCCTGTAACATTGGAGAAACCCTTTCTTAGAATTCTTCATTTTAGTCATCTTTAAAACCTTCACGAGGGTGGGAAATAGTATAAGCAGCAACCTAGATGGGATGTCATGTTCAAATAAAGAACATGCAGCTCTTTGGGGTTTTGAGTCAGATTATTGACTCGAGGCGTGTGTTATTTTTCTCTCTCGTTGCAACACGGGCGTTTTTGCTAATAATTAATAAAAGGCATCAAATTCCAACTAAAAAAGCACAAGTTTACTCTCTCTCTCTCTCCCTCTCTCTCTCTCTGGCTTCACAAAAGTCCCCACTCCGCTTTCCTCGAGAAACTTCCAATCTATTCGTTTTCAATCTTGACAAGACAAAGAACAATAGAGGTATGACTACAAGAATCGAGCAAGCCAAGGCGCGTCACTATCATCGCCCCTCCTCACCGAATCCGGCAAACCATGTTGTAGTACACAATCGGAAGTCGCCCATAGGACTAGCCACCGAATAGCAACCATTACCGAAGAAGAAAGTCGTAGATTAGAAGGATCAAACCTGTAAATACCCAAATGAAGATAGCGAAAACCGGATTCAAACAGATCCATCGAAGACCAGCACAGACCGAATCTCACGAGATCTGACGAAGACCAGTGGCGGAGCCAAACTTTTGTGAAGCCCGGGCGGATTTGAGACTGTGTCTAACCTAGAACCAAAATCGGGTGTTCGGATACACAACATATAAAACAACATCAAACTTTTAAACCACAAATCCACATTAATGATGTAGTGAAAATATAACCATAGAAATCATATAAATATAATTTAGAGTGATATAAGTGTCACTTATTTTGTACTAAATTAGTACAAATTTTAAACTAAATCAATGACATTTATTTTGGGATGGGGGGAGTATTTATTTAGTTTCATAGGCCAAAATAAAGTTGAGATTTGACAATATTAAGTTATAAAACCAGGTCTGCGACCAAACTCATCATATTGCCGGCGGAAATATAAATATCCTAGAAGACACTATAAGAAAAAAAAATGGATTTGTAACTCACATAAATTAAGTATTGTGATTTGTGAATTAACTAGCAAAAATGCCCGTGCGTTGCAACGGGAGAAAAACAATATCATAGGACATAGTGCAATAAACATGACTCAATAATATGTGCATGCCTAATATTTGAACATAGGTACATGTATGTATCGTTCACTTAAAAATGTGTTATGGGACTGCTAATAGAACGTTATGGCATTCTGAGTAATGTCTAGCTAATAGCACGCTATTGGTTCTTATCCTCCTTGTCTCGGCCGACCATTGGTCATGGCATACACTTGCAAATATAACAAATGTACCTCACTACATCTACAAAGTGAATCAAGGAACTTCTACAATTGACATGAGCAGATGAACAATATATGCTCACCTCAAGGAACAAAGTCAGGTCCATTTAGATGCTACCTCCAAGTTAATATGCCATAGCGTCACACCTTGTGAAAGAAACATTGCGTTAAACCGTGAGCCACAAACAGTCTAGTTTATTGACATAATTAAAGTAATTAATTATTTTATTCATTCCAGAACCTATGCAAGGTAGCCAACCGTTGCAGACCTCTCTTCCCTATAAATAATTCAAAGTAGACAGAACTTTTTGGCAGAAAGTCTAGTTTATTTACATAATTAGAGTAAATTAATTATTTACTTGATCCAGAACCTATGCAAGGTAGCCATCCGTCGCAAACCGTTCCTATAAATAATTCGAGGAAGACAAATTACCAAGTTTTGGGCAAGCAAATTATCGTTGAAACGGTGCCGTTATAAATAATTCTCAAGTGGTTGTTTGTTTATTTTTGATGAAATGCAACAGCCATCGCTTTTCATTAGATTAAGAGGGAAAGCAGACGGAGTTACAGAGTATATAGACCATTGCAAAGTGACCGAAACAGAAGAGAAAAGGCAAACACTATTAGTTACAAGCTAGAAGGTGCAGACCATAAGACGACTACCCCATCCATTTCACTCCTTTCATTCCCTACATGAAGGAAGGCTCAGAGCTCTTCCGAGATTGAGGTGAATCATTAACCCACATGGCACTGCTATCTAAAATAAAGATCAATGGAACCAATGTTACAAGCTAGAAGGTTCACTGCAGACCATAAGACGACTACCCCATCCATTTCACTCCTTTCATTCCCTACATGAAAGAAGGATCGGAGCTCTTCCGAGATTGAGGTGAATCATTAACCCACATGCCACTGCTATCTAAAATAAAGATCATGGAACCAATGTTTTGTTGGGCTTGGCACTAATTTTAAAAATTATTAACGTGCATGATAATAGCATGTTTGGAATCTACACATTTTCTGATGGATTTTCATATATGACATGCTAGATTTGGAGTTAGGATTTAAAAGGTATGAATATTTTTTAAAGTATTTAACCTTTTAAAAAAATTCGTTTAAAGGTGGTTCGAACCCATGATCCGCAAAGATGATAGCCAAAGGCCCCAACCACTGGGCTATGTGCATGTTTGTTATATTGGACGGGATTCCCGCCCATTGACCTAAGCTGAACGCGGCAAAATAATATAAGAAACGAAACATTTTTTTTTTCTACTTACGGTGACATGGTGAGTAATTATTCACAACTTCGGGGATAATTTAGATGACGGACGATCAGAGACACTATTTACTTTATTATTATTAGGTAGAGATAGAGATATATTCAAATTAGAGAGCTTGCAACCATTTCACGAGGCAAAATGAGATGCTGGTTGTGGCTCTACTTTCAGTACCAAGAACCTCCTCGTCTCTCAAAGTTAATAATTTGAAATTTGAAATTAACATTAACTATCTAAAACAAACCCCTGAAAGAAGGATTAAGCTCAGTGGTGATCATCCCCAATGACCAATTCCCCTCACCATGACCTCAAAATAAGTCTATTAATCTATTCGACAAGAAAAGACTATTGATCTCACCTAATTACGAAGACGGGGACGGCAGCCGCTGATGCAAACCTTTACTTGGAATCTTGGGTGCATGCTCATTGACGGTCTGTCTCGCCTCTAATCGATCGAGGATGCCGCCGCTTCAAACAGAAGCTAAACGAACGGGGGTTGCAGGTAAATAATTAATTAGTAATGTTGACTAGAGAGGAAATGGAAGCCCATTAGGCGCAGCTGCCCATTCTTAGGGTAAACCGCTCAGAGGAGTGTTTTCCCGTAGCAGCATGTAAGCGCAGCTAGCGAAGCCTGAGCAACTGCCCAGCCAGCGATGGAGACACACCTCCACACACACCCAGCAATACTAGGCAGCATCATCGAGCGGAGATAGAACGTGTGAGACATTTATTTCTATTAAGGAACATCACCTTCTGTTGGGATATCCTCCTCATGTGGGCTGTGAGGAGATGACGATTTGAGGCCTTTTAGGCAGCCCAAAGAGGTGCATAAGCCCACTACCCATTAGGGTTATGACCTAGGGTCATTTTGGACTTTGCACATGTGTGGATGGGGATGCTTTACCCTCCTTCCAGCAGCCACCACCAAGAGTGACGAAAATCAGTTCATCCTCCAAGAGAGAAGAGAGAAAACCAAGAGAGCAAGGGAAGAAGAGGAAGATTGAAGGAAGAAGCAAGGGAGCTCCTCCCCAAGGTTGTGATGGTCCAGATCCACTACCTTGCCTCCTTCAAGCTTCAGTTCCACCATCTTTGGTGAGATTGTTCCAATCCCTAGTTCTTGAGCCCCAAATCCTTTTGTGTTCATCCAAGATTCAGAAATCTTGATGTATGAGATCCTCTAGTGCTGTCTAGAGAAGAACTTGTTGTATCCCACATTTGATAATAGTGGAAGAGGATTTGGGTGGCTTCGGCCCGTGGTTTTCCCCCTCAAGTTGAGGGGTTTTCCACGTAAAAATCTGGTGTCTCTTTGTTGATGCTTGATGTTGTCAGGAAAACTTACTCCTACCACAAGACACTAGGCTGAAGAGTGTCTTGTCTGCTGAGTAACATTTTCTGCCTCCATATATGCTGCTGCATATGTTTCCTTCCGTGCTAAGCAACGATCCTTGAATTAGTACAGGATGTGGTGCTGAGATTACTTGTTTCAGCTGCAGTTTTCAGTTAACCACAAGTGTATTTGTGTGCTAATTCCCAGCAGTGGCATCGAGCCTTGGTTGCTTAGAAGGTTGCAAATCCCGGTTGCTTGATTGTTCTTTGGAAGTGCTGCTCACAATGGCTTTGTAAGAAAGCGCTACTACAAGTGGCATGATAAAACTTGATTCTTCCAATTACTCATTATGGAAGCCCATGATGGAAGACATCCTTTATTGCAAGGATTTGTATGAGCCAATTGTGAAAGACAAGATACCCACAGGTGTCACGGAAGAAGAATGGAGAGTGTTGCATAGAAAGGCGGTAGGTATGATTAGGTTGTACATCAACCACAATATTTTCCACCATGTTGCAAAAGACACAAAAGCTAATGATATCTGGCAGAAGTTGGAGTCAAAGTATGAGAGGACGACATCAATGAACTAGGCCTCGGTGATCAAAAAGACTTGCAAAGCTTGAGTACCGAGATGGCACAAGTGTGATTGAGCACTTGAATGTCTTCAATGCCATATAAATCAACTTTCAGCCATGAAGATCAACTTTGAGGATTAGGTGCAAGCATTGTTGCTGCTGAGTTCCATGCCTGATAGTTGGAACATGCTTGTTGTGTCACTTAGCAATTCAGCTCTGGATGGGAAGCTGACTTTGGAGATGGTGAAGAACAGTATGCTGAATGAAGAAGCCGGAAAGAAGGAAAAGGGTGATGCCTCTTCTTCTGATGCGTATGTGGCTGAAACCCATGGGAAGAATGAGAACCATGGACGCAGCAATACAAGATTTCAGCAAGGCAAAAGCAAATCCGAGGAGATCAAAGTCAAAAGCAGAGAAAAGATATTACTTGCTTTCACTTTGTGGCAATTCGGGACACATAAAGAGCGAGTGCGGGGAAGTACAAAAGAGAGCTTGCAGAGGGGAAACTCACAAAGAAAACCGAGCAAAAGGCTGAGAGCAGTTCAGCCATGACCGCAATAGATGAGGACTATCTAGTCATTGAAGATGAAGATTGCTATAGTGTTGTTCGTGATGATGCCATGAGTTGGGTTGTGGATTTAGGTGCGTCCTTCCACATCACATCACACAAGGAGTATTTCACATCTTACACTAGTGGTGTTACTAGCCAAGTGAGAATGGGAAATAGTGGTTCGTCAGCAATTTTTGGCAAGGGTTCTATATGCATTGAAACAAACACAGGTTGCAGATTGGTGCTCGATGATGTGAGGCATGTTCCCGACATAAGGCTGAATTTGTTATCAGTGGGCAAGCTTGATGATATCAAACATCCTAGTTATTTTGGTGAAGGAAAATGGAAGCTCACCAAAGGCTCTTTGATTGTGGCTCGAGGAAGTAAGCAAGGTAATCTCTATGTGACTAAAACCAAGTTGTGCAATGAGGTGTTGAATGTTGCTGAAAAAGACACTTCGGTTGAATTGTGGCACAAGAGGCTTGGGCATATGAGTGAGAAGGGCATGCACGCTCTTGCTCGCATGGAGTACCTCCCTGAGTTGAAAGGTATATCCTTGAAACCCTGTGCACATTGTTTCTTTGGCAAACAACACAGGCTGCATTTCGTACACTCCCTCCACATCGTGCAGATAATGTTCTTGATATTGTGCACACTGACGTTTGCTCCATGACTGAAAAATCTCATGGTGGAGCATTATACTTTGTGACTTTTATTGATGACCATTCCAGAAAGGTTTTTGTGTATGTGCTGAAACACAAATACCAAACGTTTGAAGCCTTCAAGGAGTTCCATGCCAAAGTTGAAAGAGAAAGCAGGCAGGAAATTGAAGTCGTGAGATCGCACAATGGTGTGAATCTGAGAGGTCCTTTTGAAAGGTATTGCGAAATGTTGGCATCGGGCTTGAGAAGAGTCCACCAAAGGCACCCCAGCTCAATGGTCTTGCAGAGAGAATGAACAGGACACTCACGAGAGAGGGTCACAGCTATGCTCTCTCATGCTCATTTACCTAATTCATTTTGGGCTGAAGCATTGATGAATGCTATGTATGTGGTTAACCTATCTCCCTCAGTTCCTCTTGCAGGTGATATTCCTCGAGAGAGTTTGGTCAGGAAGGAGGTATCATACAAGCACTTGAAGGTCTTTGGTTGCAGGGCATTTGTACATGTTCCAAGGGACGAGAGATCCAAGCTTGATAGCAAGACAAAGCGGTGCATCTACCTCAGCCAACCAAGTGAAGAGTTTGGCTACAGGTTGTGGGATCCAGCCACTAGAAAGATTGTGAGACGCAGAGATGTGGTGTTCATTGAAGATGAAACAATAAAAGATATTGGGAAACCAGAGAAGACAATGACCAGCACACCTCAAAGTTGATATGGATCCAATCCGTCCTCCTCTCGTGCATGACAATCATGGGGGAGATGATGACACTGAAGACAGTGGAGATGCAACTGATCAAGGCAGTACAAGTCAAAGTGGCGAGCAGCCATCAAGTGATGATGATGAAGTTGGTAAAGATGATGCCAGCGAAAATCCACCTGATTCACCACCGATTACAACGGCAAAGAAGAAGTGAAAGAGGACACATTCCTTCTTCTAAATATCCACCACATCAATATGTGTTGATGACAGATGCAGGTGAGCCCTCATGCTATGAGGAGGCGATGTCTGATGAGAACAAAGAAGAATGGTCAGAATCCATGCATGATGAGATGAATTCCCTGTATGAGAATGATACCTTTGAGTTGGTGAAACTGCCAAAGAGCAAGAAAGCACTCAAGAACAAGTGGGTGTACAGAGTGAAGATCAAGAAAACACCTCACATCCAAGGTACAAGGCCAGATTGGTTGTGAAAGGATTCAGTCAGAAAAAGGGCATTGGTTATAGTGAGATATTCTCTCCAGTGGTCAAGATGTCTTCGATCCGAGTTGTGCTTGGCATGGCTGCCACCATGGACTTGGAAATTGAACAACTTGATGTGAAGACAGCTTTCTTACATGGTGACCTAGAGGAGGAGATATACATGGAGCAGCGGAGGGATTCATGGTTGCGGGCAAGGAGCACTTAGTTTGCAAATTGAAGAATAGCTTGTATGGCTTGAAGCAAGCTCCTCGGCGGTGGTACAAGAAGTTTGAGTCTTTTATGACTGGCTTGGTTACCATAAAGCACAACCGACCATTGTGTCTTTATGAAGAGGTGCACGAGGGTGACTTCATTATTCTCTTGTTGTATGTTGATGATATGCTGATTGTTGGAAATGGCACAAAGAGGATTGCTCTCCTCAAGAAGGCATTGAGTAAATCATTTGCCATGAAGGATTTAGGACCAGCTAAGCAAATACTTGGCATGAAGATCTCCCGTGATAAATCAAAGAAGCTGCTTTGGCTCTCACAGGAAAGATACATTGAGAAGGTACTTGAAAGGTTTAATATGGAAGATGCAAAATCTGTTATCTCTCCGCTTGCAGGCCATCACAAACTGAATTCAAAACAATGTCCTACAAGCAAGAAGGAGAAAGAAGAAATGAGGAAAGTACCTTACCAATCTCTTTGTGGGCGGTTTGATGTATGCCATGGTATGCACTAGGCCCGACATTGCCTATGCAGCTTGGAGTTGTTAGCGGTTCATGACAAATCCAGGTAAAGCTCATCGAAGCGGTGAAGTGGATTCTCGTATCTCAAAGGGTACTTCTACGTCTTGTCTATGCTTTGGAAATGGTGATCACTGTATTGCGAGGGCTATCTGATGCAGATTATGCAGTGACAAGGATCGTAGGAAGTCCACATCCTGAATACCGATGACTTATCTTGAGGGGAGGCAGTGTCATGGCAATCAAGATTGCAGAAATGTGTCTCTACATCAACTCGAAGCTGAGTACATTGCAGCAGCTTGATGCTGGCAAGGAGGTTTTGTGGATGAAGAACTTCTTGCAAGAGCTCCGCATGAAGCAAGAGAAGTATGTTCTGTTTTGTGACAATGAGTGCTATTCATCTTGCCAAGAATTCAAGCTATCACTCTCGAACCAAGCACATTGATGTGAGGTACCATTGGATTCGAGATGTTGTGAGTTCCAAGTTCTTTGAAACTTGAGAAAATCCATACCGGCGACAATGGTTCAGATATGATGACCAAGATATTAGCAAATGAGAAGCTACAAGCATGTTGCAAGGTAGCGGGCATGGCGGTGCCCCCTCATGAGTCGGAGGGGAGATTTGTTGGGATATCCTCCTCATGTGGGCTGTGAGGAGATGACGATTTGAGGCCTTTTAGGCAGCCCAAAGAGGTGCATAAGTCCACTACCCATTAGGGTTATGACCTAGGGTCATTTTGGACTTTGCACATGTGTGGATGGGGATGCTTTACCCTCCTTCCAGCAGCCACCACCAAGAGTGACGAAAATCAGTTCATCCTCCAAGATTGAAGAGAGAAAACCAAGAGAGCAAGGGAAGAAGAGGAAGATTGAAGGAAGAAGCAAAGGGAGCTCCTCCCCAAGGTTGTGATGGTCCAGATCCACTACCTTGCCTCCTTCAAGCTTCTGGGCCCACCATCTTTGGTGAGATTGTTCCAATCCCTAGTTCTTGAGCCCCAAATCCTGTTGTGTTCATCCAAGATTCAGAAATCTTGATGTATGAGATCCTCTAGTGCTGTCTAGAGAAGAACTTGTTGTATCCCACATTTGATAATAGTGGAAGAGGATTTGAGTGGCTTCGCCCATGGTTTTTCCCTCAAGTTGAGGGGTTTTCCACATAAAAATCTGGTGTCTCTTTGTTGATGCTTGATGCTGTCAGGAAAACTTACTCCTACCACAAGACACTAGGCTGAGGAGTGTCTTGTCTGCTGAGTAACTTTTTCTGCCTCCATATATGCTGCTGCATATGTTTTCTTCCATGCTAAGCAACGATCCTTGAATTAGTACAGGATGTGGTGCTGAGATTACTTGTTTCGCTGCAGTTTTCAGTTAACCACAAGTGTATTTGTGTGCTAATTCCCAACAGTGGCATCGAGCCTTGGTTGCTTAGAAGGTTGCAAATCCCAGTTGCTTGATTGTTGCTGGAAGTGCTGCTCACAATGGCTTTGGAAGAAAGCGCTACTACAAGTGGCATGATAAAACTTGATTCTTCCAATTACTCATTATGGAAGCCCATGATGGAAGACATCCTTTATTGCAAGGATTTGTATGAGCCAATTGTGAAAGACAAGATACCCACAGGTGTCACGGAAGAAGAATGGAGAGTGTTGCATAGAAAGGCAGTAGGTATGATTCGGTTGTACATCAACCACAATATTTTCCACCATGTTGCAAATGACACAAATGCTTATGAGATGTGGCAGAAGTTGGAGTCCATGTATGAGAGGAAGACATCAATGAACAAGGCCTCGATGATCAAAAAAAGACTTGCAAAGCTTGAGTACCGAGATGGCACAAGTGTGATTGAGCACTTGAATGTCTTCCAATGCCATATAAATCAACTTTCAGCCATGAAGATCAACTTTGAGGATTAGGTGCAAGCATTGTTGCTGCCGAGTTCCATGCCCGATAGTTGGAACACGCTTGTTGTGTCACTTAGCAATTCAGCTCGGATGGGAAGCTGACTTTGGAGATGGTGAAGAACGAGTATGCTGAATGAAGAAGCGAGAAAGAAGGAAAAGGGTGATGCCTCTTCTTACGATGCGTATGTGGCTGAAACCCATGGGAAGAATGAGAACCGTGGGCAGCGACAATACAAGATTTCAGCAAGGCAAAATCAAATCCAGGGGAGATCAAAGTCAAAACAGAAAAGATATTACTTGCTTTCATTGTGGCAATTCGGGACACATAAAGAGCGAGTGCAGGAAGTACAAAAGAGAGCTTGCGGAGGGGAAACTCACAAAGAAAAACCGAGCAAAAGGCTGAGAGCGATTCAGCCATGACCGCAATGTATGAGGACTATCTAGTCATTGAAGATGAAGATTGCTATAGTGTTGTTCGTGATGATGCCATGAGTTGGGTTGTGGATTCAAAAGGCCCTTCCACATCACATCACACAAGGAGTATTTCACATCTTACACTAGTGGTGTTCTTGGCCAAGTGAGGATGGGAAATAGTGGTTCGTCGACAATTGTTGGCAAGGGTTCTATATGCATTGAAACAAACACAAAGTTGCAGATTGGTGCTCGATGATGTGAGGCATGTTCCCGACATAAGGCTGAATTTGTTATCGATTGGGCAAGCTTGATGATATCAAACATCCTAGTTATTTTGGTGAAGGAAAATGGAAGCTCACCAAAGGCTCTTTGATTGTGGCTCGAGGAAGTAAGCAAGGTAATCTCTATGTGACTAAAACCAAGTTGTGCAATGAGGTGTTGAATGTTCTTTGAAAAAGACACTTCGGTTGAATTGTGGCACAAGAGGCTTGGGCATATGAGTGAGAAGGGCATGCACGCTCTTGCTCGCATGGAGTACCTCCACGAGTTGAAAGGTATATCCTTGAAACCACTGTGCACATTGTTTCTTTGGCAAACAACACAGGGGCTGCCTTTCAGACACTCCCTCCACATCGTGCAGATAATGTTCTTGATATTGTGCACTGCAGACGTTTGCTCCATGACTGAAAAATCTCATGGTGGAGCATTATACTTTGTGACTTTTATTGATGACCATTCCAGAAAGATTTTTGTGTATGTGCTGAAACACAAATACCAACGTTTGAAGCCTTCAAGGAGTTCCATGCCAAAGTTGAAAGAGAAACAGGCAGGAAATTGAAGTGCGTGAGATCAGACAATGGTGGTGAATCTGAGAGGTCCTTTTGAAAGGTATTGCAGAAATGTTGGCATCAGGCTTGAGAAGAGTCCACCAAAGGCACCCCAGCTCAATGGTCTTGCAGAGAGAATGAACAGGACACTCACAGAGAGGGTCACAGCTATGCTCTCTCATGCTCATTTACCTAATTCATTTTTGGGCTGAAGCATTGATGAATGCTATGTATGTGGTTAACCTATCTCCCTCAGTTCCTCTTGCAGGTGATATTCTTGAGAGAGTTTGGTCGGGGAAGGAGGTATCATACAAGCACTTGAAGGTCTTTGGTTGCGGGGCATTTGTACATGTTCCAAGGGATGAGAGATCCAAGCTTGATAGCAAGACAAAGCAGTGCATCTACCTCACCAACCAAGTGAAGAGTTTGGCTACAGGTTGTGGGATCCAGCCAATAGAAAGATTGTGAGAAGCAGAGATGTGGTGTTCATTGAAGATGAAACAATAAAAGATATTGGGAAACCAGAGAAGACAATAACCAGCACACCTAAGGTTGATATGGATCCAATCCGTCCTCCTCTCGTGCATGACAATCATGGGGGAGATGATGACACTGAAGACAGTGGAGATGCAACTGATCAAGGCAGTACAAGTCAAAGTGGCGAGCAGCCATCAAGTGATGATGATGAAGTTGGTAATGATGATGCCAACGAAAATCCACCTGATTCACCACCACGGTCTGGCGGCAAAGAAGAAGTGAAAGAGGACACATTCCTTCTTCTAAATATCCACCACATCAATATGTGTTGATGATGATGCAGGTGAGCCCTCATGCTATGAGGAGGCAATGTCTGATGAGAACAAAGAAGAATGGTCGAAGCCATGGAGGATGAGATGAATTCACAGATGAGAATGATACCTTTGAGTTGGTGAAACTGCCAAGGGCAAGAAAGCACTCAAGAACAAGTGGGTGTATAGAGTGAAGACTGAAGAAAACACCTCACATCCAAGGTACAAGGCCAGATTGGTTGTGAAAGGATTCAGTCAGAAAAAGGGCATTGATTATAGTGAGATATTCTCTCCAGTGGTCAAGATGTCTTCGATCCAAGTTGTGCTTGGCATGGCTGCCACCATGGACTTGGAAATTGAACAACTTGATGTGAAGACAGCTTTCTTACATGGTGACCTAGAGGAGGAGATATACATGGAGCAGCCAGAGGAATTCATGGTTGCAGGCAAGGAGCACTTAGTTTGCAAATTGAAGAAGAGCTTGTATGGCTTGAAGCAAGCTCCCGGCGGTGGTACAAGAAGTTTGAGTCTTTTATGGTGGGCTTGGTTACCATAAAGCACAACCTGACCATTGTGTCTTTATGAAGAGGTACGCCGAGGGTGACTTCATTATTCTCTTGTTGTATGTTGATGATATGCTGATTGTTGGAAATGGCACAAAGAGGATTGCTCTCCTCAAGAAGGCATTGAGTAAATCATTTGCCATGAAGGATTTAGGACCAGCTAAGCAAATACTTGGCATGAAGATCTTCCGTGATAGATCAAAGAAGCTGCTTTGGCTCTCACAGGAAAGATACATTGAGAAGGTACTTGAAAGGTTCAATATGAAAGATGCAAAATCTGTTATCTCTCCGCTTGCAGGCCATCACAAACTCAATTCAAAACAATGTCCTAGCAGCAAGAAGGAGAAAGAAGAAATGAGGAAAGTACCTTACCAATCTGCTGTGGGCAGTTTGATGTATGCCATGGTATGCACTAGGCCTGACATTGCCTATGCAGTTGGAGTTGTTAGCAGTTCATGACAAATCCAGGTAAAGCTCAATCGGGAAGCGGTGAAGTGGATTCTCGGTATCTCAAGGGTACTTCTACATCTTGTCTATGCTTTGAAAATGGTGATCCTGTATTGCAGGGCTATACAGATGCAGATTATGCAGGTGACAAGGATCGTAGGAAGTCCACATCTGGATACCTGATGACTTATGTAGGGGGAGCAGTGTCATGGCAATCAAGATTGCAGAAATGTGTCTCTACATCAACTACAGAAGCTGAGTACATGCAGCAGTTGATGCTGGCAAGGAGGTTTTGTGGATGAAGAACTTCTTGCAAGAGCTCGGCATGAAGCAAGAGAAGTATGTTCTGTTTTGTGACAGTCAGTGCTATTCATCTTGCCAAGAATTCAAGCTATCACTCTCGAACCAAGCACATTGATGTGAGGTACCATTGGATTCGAGATGTTGTGAGTTCCAAGTTGCTGAAACTTGAGAAAATCCATACCGACGAGAATGGTTCAGATATGATGACCAAGATATTAGCAAATGAGAAGCTACAAGCATGTTGCAAGGTAGCGGGCATGGCGGTGCCCCCCTCATGAGTCGGAGTGGGAGATTTGTTGGGATATCCTCCTCATGTGGGCTGTGAGGAGATGACGATTTGAGGCCTTTTAGGCAGCCCAAAGAGGTGCATAAGCCCACTACCCATTAGGGTTATGACTTAGGGTTATTTTGGACTTTGCACATGTGTGGATGGGGATGCTTTACCCTCCTTCCAGCAGCCACCACCAAGAGTGACGAAAATCAGTTCATCCTCCAAGAGAGAAGAGAGAAACCAAGAGAGCAAGGGAAGAAGAGGAAGATTGAATGAAGAAGCAAAGGGAGCTCCTCCCCAAGGTTGTGATGGTCCAGATCCACTACCTTGCCTCCTTCAAGCTTCAGTTCCACCATCTTTGGTGAGATTGTTCCAATCCCTAGTTCTTGAGCCCCAAATCCTGTTGTGTTCATCCAAAATTCAGAAATCTTGATGTATGAGATCCTCTAGTGCTGTCTAGAGAAGAACTTGTTGTATCCCAAATTTGATAATAGTGGAAGAGGATTTGGGTGGCTTCGGCCCGTGGTTTTTCCCCTCAAGTTGAGGGGTTTTCCACGTAAAAATCTGGTGTCTCTTTGTTGATGCTTGATGCTGTCAGGAAAACTTACTCCTACCACAAGACACTAGGCTGAGGAGTGTCTTGTCTGCTGAGTAACATTTTCTGCCTCCATATATGCTGCTGCATATGTTTCCTTCCGTGCTAAGCAACGATCCTTGAATTAGTACAGGATGTGGTGCTGAGATTACTTGTTTCCGCTGCAGTTTTCAGTTAACCACAAGTGTATTTGTGTGCTAATTCCCAACACCTTCACCATACAATCTTAACCAAGACGTTGAACCTAACAAGAACGAGAACGGGATCCCTTCCGCCAGAAGGGGGAAGCTTAAGAGATGGGCTGGACCGGCGGCAGCGTCGGGATGAGAACAACTCTTCTTGTTTGGACATTGGGCTACAAAACAAAAACGGGCAAGCCGGTGTTCTTAATTTATTCAAAATTGGACGTCGACAATCAAACTATCAAAGCCATAGAATAAACTAGCGCTGGTCGTCCAAGTCTTTTCGTAAAACGTTTGTGCCTTCAGGAGGAGTTGAGTTCCCCCGGCCCTGCCAGCCTGAAAAAAAGTTTTAATTTCTTGATTTGATCCTCTGAATGCCTTGGAATTAAACGTCCTCTCATAGAGTTGGGCTAACGGAGGAGGACCCTCGAGCGCTGAGGGAGATGGCGTTATGCATTTGAGACAAGTGCGCGCGGCAGAGGACAGGTGGATAAGGAAGGTATCGGGCTCATTTCAGACAAGCTGAGAGTTGTCTGAATATTTCCCACCCCAGCTCGATCCCTCCGTTCAGACTCCAGCTGGTTCCATGCGTTGCAAAAAAGTCGTTCCATTTGAACACTTCAGATTTAGATTTAGCATGTGCCATTATTTCCCACCCCAGCTAGATCCCTCCGTTCAGAGTCCAACTCCATGTTCCACCCCAGCAATCATTTTAATAAGTTATCGGAAACCCCAGACCGATGTTAGACATTCTGCAGTGGGCTAAGCCCCAGACCGATGTTATAAACCCCAACACGCCCCCCTCTCTCTCTCCCCCTCCCCTCCTTTCAACAGCAGGAATCCTCTCAATAAACTGTAACACTGTGGTAATGGCGGGTGCACTCGCCGCCGTGCTTCTAGGTGATGCCTCTACCATGATGAACTTCGGCGTCCACTCCTTCGCCACCGGGCTCCGCGTCACGAAGTTGTAAGCATCAAAAGCCCCAGTCCTTTCCTTTTCTCTTTCTCCGCAAACAAAAGCGCTTACATGCATGCATGCATCCTTCTCGTCTCTTCTCTTCTCCTCTCCTCGTGCATGTTAGGCACATCGATGTACAGCAACTCAACGGAGCTGGCGAGATGGTCTTGGAGAATTTCGTGCTCATGGACAAATCCGTCACCTGCATCAAGCTCTTCCTCAGTGCATACCGCCAAGTTAAAACCGAGGGAGTCGGGGCATTTGCCTTCTCATGTTTCATTGGGATTTCAATCTACTTGCATACTGCTGTAATTTATCTCTACATCAACCGCAGGTCCTTCACTACTGCTTGGGTAAGATTAGTAATCTTCAGACACTTGTCATAGCATAGCTCAAGTAGAATTACTTATGATTAACTAATTGATGAAATAGATATCTCTGGATGTAAGTAAGTATGCAACAGAAGAAGAAGACCCGATCGATGCCAGGCTCACCACCATTTTTGTAATCTTTTTTTTTTTTACAGATTTCAGGCATGGCAATCTTTGGGGCGGCTGGAGGTTTTCTTATGGCTATGAATATACCTGATGGTTACGCTTGGTACAGCACTGCAGTTGAAGTTGTTCTGGTTTTTTTTACTTGTCTTGATGCCATTCTGGCAGTGATCAACAGGGTATGATCGATGTCAAAGCAGAGCATATGTTTACATCATACATATGAATATGTGGAAGACTAAAATTTTCTTTACTTACTTATTCCTGGCTCTGGCTGGCATAGATAAAAGAGCGTGGAGGCAATGAGAATCTGCTCCGGGATGTTGCCACCGTATCCGGCGAGACACTTGTTAACGTGTACATGTTTGCCGACTATCTGGGAAGGACAGGCAGCCCCTGGAATGCAGAGAAAATCCTCCATCCGGTAAGGCCCCATCATGGTTTACTTGTTTCCAATGTTCGATTCGATCAATCTGATGAATGATCTAGCGCCGTCTTTTTTCACTCGCAGTTCGGTGGCTGCATGTCCGTGCTAAGTGGCCTCGTCCAGATCAGCTGGATAGTATACAAATACTTGGCATCTCCAGTTTTTGATGGGAGAGAAGAGCAACCCGCCGGAGCTGCCATTGACAGCGATGTCGAGCAGCAGACGGTGGAAGAAACTGCCGAGGTAGCGGTGGCCTTAGTTATTATTTCCCTTGTTGGATAAATCGAGAGCCCAAGGAAAGGATGAATATATACTTTGTTTTGGCAGGTGGCGGAACAAGGGGGCAGGAAGGCCATCTGGTCGCCTGCAGCAGTTGACTTGATCCCATGGGGCATGAAGAAATCTAATGTTTTCGCCAGGGAAACAGAGATGTCTGCCGGAGCTGCCACTGACGACGACGGAGGCGGCCATGACCATGAGGCGGAGGAAGAAGAGACGTCGCCGGCTTAGCTGTGTGCAGTGCACCGATGTTCCCGTTCCACATGTTTCTTGTATGTATGTAGTATATATTATTATGCCAAGCGTTGTAAGTTGCACTAGTTAAACTGGATTTGGTCATGTCACGGTGCCATTACCGGCCAACCTTTTGTTCCAGCAATAAATGTTGTGGTGTATCGGGTGATCTGGAGCCCGGTTTGCAATTCATCAATAAATCTGTTTCTTGAACCAGATGCTGCAACATACGTGCATATTCCTACATAAATGGTGCATATTTCTTCAAGACCGATCGCTGGAACATACGTGCATATTTCTTCAAAACCGATAGTTGCTGTCAGTGTCATCGCCATACGAATATGCACGTTTGATTGACTTGTATTGGTCAAATGCTAAAGCTGATCTAACTGACTGACACCAGTCCAACAGCAAAAATGCTAGAACATGGACTAGATCAACATACCGGATCAGCTAATTAACCGTACGTCCTCCCTGATTCTTGGTGGAAACCGGTCCAACAGGCCAACGGAGGGATTTAACTTTTCTTGAAAAGGAGGAAGCATTAGCTCTATTCTTTTATTGTCGCCAGGTTACTATCCATCTGCAACGACTTTCGAGCATCAAACATAACCTGTCATATTTTGCTATCTCTAAGGCGGCCTGTAAGAGCAGCCGGATTTGACAAATCTGGTCCCTTATACGCCCGCCGGTCCCTTATATATTGTGTCGCACATCTACATACCTCAAATGCCGATCCTTAAATCCATACAATCTATGCACGTCGATCATATCATACAAATTGTTTGAATTCAACAGTTCGAAACTAAGCAAAGCAAATCATAGTTCAACAAACCGAACATGCCAAAATAAAATCAATGTTCAAGCGTGACGGATGGCTTCGGATCACTGGCCGAGCGCCATCCATGGCCCCTACTCTGAGCCCTGGCGGCCTGCATCCGGGATGCATGCTCCGTCTGCATCCGGGTTGCATGCTCCGTTGCCACTGCCGCTGCAACCCTCCGCCTCGTGCTCCTCACGGTCGTTTATCTCCTTTTTTCTTGTCATAAGCCACTTCTTTGCATGCCCATCCAAAAAGGTTTCGTCCGCCAACATGATCTTCAAATCCTCCGTGCCCCGTGCGAGTTGCAAGCTCCCCTTCTCAAGCTCAATCTCTCTAAATGTCTTGGCCTTCTCGAGTTCCCATTTGATCGCCGCCTGTTTCTCCAATTCGATCTTCTCCCTCTCAGTTTCCAGCCTCTCCTCCGCCCTCTTCCGGTCCACTCCATCCTCTCCTTTTGCGCATCCAACATGAGCTTGTACCTCTCCTCTTTCTTGTTCTCCCTTACCGAAAAACTGCCCGTCCATGTGGACGACATTATTGTAGCCGCGGCGTCACAAGAAGCCAGTGCCTTCTCCCACTTGTTTCACATGACTTGTTGGTTATCCTTTGGCATGGTGGCTCTTCAATTCGTGATGACAACATCGTCCTCTTCTTCGTCCAACCCAATTGATTGGCGGGAGCTTGAGCCATCAATCCTCTTCTTCGTCCAGCCCAATTGATTGACGGGAGCTTGAGCCATCAATCATCTTCTTGCCGGACTTGAGATCGTCCACAAGTTGTGTCCACTTCGGATTGCCATTCAGTATGATCCAACAATGTCTAAAAGTAAAAGGCTTCTTCTCCACCTCATGACACAAAGTGACCGCCACCGCCATCTAGCAAACAACATATGTATGAGCACGAGGATGCAAACAAAAGAAGTGTATGCAAATGACGACAAGATGAAGCAATTGAGCTTTCGTGAGTTGCCACTCCTATCCCACTTTGAGGGCATTTGGTCACTTGTGAGAAGTAGCAGACCTACTTGTCCACTTCCCCTTTAATGATCCCCCATCGATGTTCAAAAGATGTCACATTACGGTTGGTCACGATAGGATGCGGCTCCACATAGTCCTTTTCTTCACGATAGGATGACCTCGAACTCCATCATGGCGTCCTGCCTGGCCAAGCCCTGGCCCGACACGGCTCCTCCTCCCCCTCCCTCCTCCGGATCCGCCCTCTCCCTGGGCTCCGGCTTATGCTTCCCCCCCTCTTCCTCCTCCACCTCTGGCTTCGGCGAGTCCGAAGGCATGCCGGCTGCCAAGACGTTTGAGGGGGTTTGAGGCGCCCAGCTTTAGATGCTCTTACGACTTTACATACGTGCTTCCCTTTTGTTTTCTTGGTTTTTCTGTTTCAATGTACTGCTGGTCGGCGCAAGTTGTTGTGTTGTGCAGGGCCACTGCGCCCAGCGTGTGGAGGTGCATTGTAGGGTGTGATGTGTATCAATGGCGAAACTTGAAGGAAAATCACCTCCTCTTCCTCCTCCACCTCCGGCTTCGGCGAGTCCGAAGGCATGCCGGCTGCTCAGACGTTTGAGGGGGGGTTTGAGGCGCCCAGCTGTAGATGCTCTTACGACTTTACATGCATGCTTCCCTTTTGTTTTCTTGGTTTTCTGTTTCAATGTACTGCTGGTCGGCGCAAGTTGTTGTGTTGTGCAGGGCCACGCCTGCGTGTGAAGGTGCATTGTAGGGTATGGTGTGTATCAATGGCGAAACTTGAAGGAAAATCGCCTCCTCTTCCTCCTCCACCTCCGGCTTGGCGAGTCCGAAGGCATGCCACGGCTTCTTTCAGGGCGTTTGAGGGGGTTTGAGGCGCCCAAACTTTAGATGCTCTTACGACTTTACGTCTGTGCTTCCCTTTTGTTTTCTTGGTTTTTCTGTTTCAATGTCTTTGCTGGTCGGTAAGTTGTTGTGTTGTGCAGGGCCACACGCGTGCGTGTGAAGGTGCATTTTACGGTGTGGTGTGTATCAGTGGCAAATCTTGAAGGAAAATCACCTCCTCTTCCTCCTCCACCTCCGGCTTCGGCGAGTCCGAAGGCATGCCCTGCCAGATGTTTGAGGGGGCTTTGAGGCGCCCATGTAGATGCTCTTACGACTTTACATGCATGCTTCCCTTTTGTTTTATTGGTTTTTCTGTTTCAATGTACTGCTGGTCAGCGCCAAGTTGTTGTTGTGTTCTGCAGGGCCACGCGCCCGCGTGTGAAGGTGCATTGTAGGGTGTGGTGTGTATCAATGGCGAAACTTGAAGGAAAATCACCTCCTCTTCCTCCTCCACCTCCGGCTTCGGCGAGTCCGAAGGCATGCCGGCTGCTCAGACGTTTGAGGGGGGGTTTGAGGTGCCCAGCTGTAGATGCTCTTACGACTTTCTGTCTGTGCTTCCCTCTTGTTTTCTTGGTTTTTCTGTTTCAATGTACTGCTGGTCAGCGCAAGTTGTTGTGTTGTGCAGGGCCACACGCCCGCGTGTGAAGGTGCATTGTAGGGTGTGGTGTGTATCAGTGGCGAATCTTGAAGGAAAATCGCCTCCTCTTCCTCCTCCACCTCTGGCTTCGGCGAGTCCGAATGCATGCCGGCTGCCCAGACGTTTGAGTGGGGTTTGAGGCGCCCAGCTGTAGATGCTCTTACGACTTTCAGTCTGTGCTTCCCTTTTGTTTTCTTAGTTTTTATGTTTCAATGTACTGCTGGTCAGCGCAAGTTGTTGTATTGTGCAAGGCCACACGCCCGCGTGTGAAGGTGCATTGTAGGGTGTGGTGTGTATCAGTGGCGAATCTTGAAGGAAAATCACCTCCTCTTCCTCCTCCACCTCCGACTTCGGCGAGTCCGAAGGCATGCCGGCTGCCCAGACGTTTGAGGGGGGTTTGAGGCGCCCAGCTGTAGATGCTCTTACGACTTTCTGTCTGTGCTTCCCTTTTGTTTTATTGGTTTTCTATTTCAATATACTGCTGGTCAGCGCAAGTTGTTGTGTTGTGCAGGGCCACACGCCCGCGTGTAAAGGTGCATTGTAGGGTGTGGTGTGTATCAGTGGCGAATCTTGAAGGAAAATCACCTCCTCTTCCTCCTCCACCTCCGGCTTCGGCGAGTCCGAAGGCATGCCGGCTGCCCAGACGTTCGAGGGGGGGTTCGAGGCACCCAACTGTAGATGCTCTTATGACTTTCATGCTGTGCTTCCCTTTTGTTTTCTTGGTTTTTGTTTCAATGTACGCTGGTCGGCGCAAGTTGTTGTGTTGTGCAGGGGCCACGCGCCAGCGTGTGGAGGTGCATTGTAGGGTGTGATGTGTATCTATGGCGAAACGTGAAGGAAAATCACCTCCTCTTCCTCCTCCACCTCCGGCTTCGGCGAGTCCGAAGGCATGCCGGCTGCTCAGACGTTTGAGGGGGGGTTTGAGGCGCCCAGCTGTAGATGCTCTTCTGACTTTCTGTCATGCTTCCCTTTTGTTTTCTTGGTTTTCTGTTTCAATGTACTGCTGGTCAGCGCAAGTTGTTGTGTTGTGCAGGGCCACACGCCCGCGTGTGAAGGTGCATTGTAGGGTATGGTGTGTATCAATGGCGAAACTTGAAGGAAAATCGCCTCCTCTTCCTCCTCCACCTCCGGCTTCGGCGAGTCCAAGGCATGCCGCTGCTTTCGACGCGTTTGAGGGGGGTTTGAGGCGCCCAACTTTAGATGCTCTTACGACTTTACATGCATGCTTCCCTTTTGTTTTCTTGGTTTTTCTGTTTCAATGTACTGCTGGTCAGCGCAAGTTGTTGTGTTGTGCAGGGCCACACGCGTGCGTGTGAAGGTGCATTTTACGGTGTGGTGTGTATCAGTGGCAAATCTTGAAGGAAAATCACCTCCTCTTCCTCCTCCACCTCCGGCTTCGGCGAGTCCGAAGGCATGCCGGCTGCCCAGATGTTTGAGGGGGGCTTTGAGGCGCCAGCTGTAGATGCTCTTACGACTTTCTGTCTGTGCTTCCCTTTTGTTTTATTGGTTTTTCTGTTTCAATGTACTGCTGGTCAGCGCAAGTTGTTGTGTTCTGCAGGGCCCGCAGCGCTTGGCGTGTGAAGGTGCATTGTAGGGTGTGGTGTGTATCAATGGCGAAACTTGAAGGAAAATCACCTCCTCTTCCTCCTCCACCTCCGGCTTCGGCGAGTCCGAAGGCATGCCGGCTGCTCAGACGTTTGAGGGGGGGTTTGAGGTGCCCAGCTGTAGATGCTCTTACGACTTTCTGCATGCTTCCCTCTTGTTTTCTTGGTTTTTCTGTTTCAATGTACTGCTGGTCAGCGCAAGTTGTTGTGTTGTGCAGGGCCACACGCCCGCGTGTGAAGGTGCATTGTAGGGTGTGGTGTGTATCAGTGGCGAATCTTGAAGGAAAATCGCCTCCTCTTCCTCCTCCACCTCTGGCTTCGGCGAGTCCGAATGCATGCCGGCTGCCAGACGTTTGAGTGGGGTTTGAGGCGCCCAAATGTAGATGCTCTTACGACTTTCACCTGTGCTTCCCTTTGTTTTCTTAGTTTTATGTTTCAATGTACTGCTGGTCAGCGCAAGTTGTTGTATTGTGCAAGGCCACACGCCCGCGTGTGAAGGTGCATTGTAGGGTGTGGTGTGTATCAGTGGCGAATCTTGAAGGAAAATCACCTCCTCTTCCTCCTCCACCTCCGACTTGGTGAGTCCGAAGGCATGCCGGCTGCCCAGACGCGTTTGAGGGGGTTTGAGGCGCCCAGTGTAGATGCTCTTACGACTTTACATGCATGCTTCCCTTTTGTTTTCTTGGTTTTTCTATTTCAATGTACTGCTGGTCGGCGCAAGTTGTTGTGTTGTCGGGGCCACACGCCTTGCGCGTGTAAAGGTGCATTGTAGGGTGTGGTGTGTATCAGTGGCAAATCTTGAAGGAAAATCACCTCCTCTTCCTCCTCCACCTCCGGCTTCGGCGAGTCCGAAGGCATGCCGGCTGCCCAGGGCGTTCGAGGGGGGTTCGAGGCACCAACTGTAGATGCTCTTATGACTTTCATGCATGCTTCCCTTTTGTTTTCTTGGTTTTTCTGTTTCAATGTACTGCTGGTCAGCGCAAGTTGTTGTGTTGTGCAGGGCCACACGCCCGCGTGTGAAGGTGCATTGTAGGGTGTGGTGTGTATCAATGGCGAAACTTGAAGGAAAATCACCTCCTCTTCCTCCTCCACCTCCGGCTTCGGCGAGTCCGAAGGCATGCCGGGCTTCTCGAGACATTTGAGGGGGGTTTGAGGCGCCAGCTGTAGATGCTCTTAACACTTTATGTCTGTGCTTCCCTTTTGTTTTCTTGGTTTTTATGTTTCAATGTACTGCTGGTCGGGCCGCAAGTTGTTGTGTTGTGCAAGGCCACACGCCTTGGCGATGTGAAGGTGCATTGTAGGGTGTGGTGTGTATCGATGGCGAATCTTGAAGGAAAATCACCTCCTCTTCCTCCTCCACCTCCCGGCTTGGCGAGTCCAAGGCATGCCGCAACCCAGACGTTTGAGGGGGTTTGAGGCGCCCAGCTGTAGATGCTCTTACGACTTTACATCCGTGCTTCCCTTTTGTTTTCTTGGTTTTTCTATTTCAATGTACTGCTGGTCAGGTATAACTTGTTGTGTTGTGCAGGAGCCACACGCCTGCTGCGTGGAAAGGTGCATTGTAGGGTGTGTGTGTATCAGTGGCGAATCTTGAAGGAAAATCACCTCCTTTTCCTCCTCCACCTCCGGCTTCGGCGAGTCCGAAGGCATGCCGGCTGCCCAGACGTTCGAGGGGGGGTTTGAGGCGCCCAACTGTAGATGCTCTTACGACTTTCTGTCTGTGCTTCCCTTTTGTTTTCTTGGTTTTTCTGTTTCAATGTACTGCTGGTCAGCGCAAGTTGTTGTGTTCTGCAGGGCCACGCGCCCGCGTGTGAAGGTGCATTGTAGGGTGTGGTGTGTATCAATGGCGAAACTTGAAGGAAAATCACCTCCTCTTCCTCCTCCACCTCCGGCTTCGGCGAGTCCGAAGGCATGCACCTTTCCTCGAGACATTTGAGGGGGGTTTGAGGCGCCAGTGTCGATGCTCTTACGACTTTACATGCATGCTTCTCTTTTGTTTTCTTGGTTTTTCTGTTTCAATGTACTGCTGGTCAGCGCAAGTTGTTGTGTTGTGCAGGGCCACACGCCCGCGTGTGAAGGTGCATTGTAGGGTGTGGTGTGTATGAATGGCGAAAGATGAAGGAAAATCGCCTGCTCTTCCTCCTCTACCTCCGGCTTCGGCGAGTCCGAAGGCATGCCCGCTGCCCAGACGTTCGAGGGGGGGTTCGAGGCACCCAACTGTAGATGCTCTTATGACGTTCTGTCTGTGCTTCCCTTTTTGTTTTCTTGGTTTTTCTGTTTCAATGTACTGCTGGTCAAGCGCAAGTTGTTGTGTTGTGCAGGCCACGCCCAGCGTGTGAAGGTGCATTGTAGGGTGTGGTGTGTCTCAATGGCGAAACTTGAAGGAAAATCACCTCCTCTTCCTCCTTCACCTCCGGCTTCGGCGAGTCCGAAGGCATGCCGGATGCTCAGACATTTGAGGGGGGGTTTGAGGCGCCCAGCTGTAGATGCTCTTAAGACTTTATGTACATGCTTCCCTTTTGTTTTCTTGGTTTTTATGTTTCAATGTCTTGCTGGTCAGTGCAAGTTGTTGTGTTGTGCAAGGCCACACGCCCGCGATGTGAAGGTGCATTGTAGGGTGTGGTGTGTATCGATGGCGAATCTTGAAGGAAAATCACCTCCTCTTCCTCCTCCACCTCCGACTTGGCGAGTCCGAAGAGCATGCCGGCAGCAACCAGACGTTTGAGGGGGTTTGAGGCGCCCAGCTGTAGATGCTCTTACGACTTTACATACATGCTTCCCTTTTGTTTTCTTGGTTTTTCTATTTCAATGTACTGCTGGTCAGCGCAACTTGTTGTGTTGTGCAGGGCCACACGCCCGCGTGGAAAGGTGCATTGTAGGGTGTGGTGTGTATCAGTGGCGAATCTTGAAGGAAAATCACCTCCTTTTCCTCCTCCACCTCCGGCTTCGGCGAGTCCGAAGGCATGCCGGCTGCCCAGACGTTCGAGGGGGGGTTTGAGGCGCCCAACTGTAGATGCTGTTACGACTTTTACGTGCATGCTTCCCTTTTGTTTTCTTGGTTTTACTGTTTCAATGTCTTGCTGGTCGGCGCAAGTTGTTGTGTTGTGCAGGGCCCTGCGCCCAGCGTGTGAAGGTGCATTGTAGGGTGTGGTGTGTATCAATGGCGAAACTTGAAGGAAAATCACCTCCTCTTCCTCCTCCACCTCCGGCTTGGCGAGTCCAAGGCATGCCGCTTCTCGAGACATTTGAGGGGGTTTGAGGCGCCTTGCTGTCGATGCTCTTACGACTTTCTCATGCATGCTTCTCTTTTGTTTTCTTGGTTTTTCTGTTTCAATGTCTTGCTGGTCAGCGCAAGTTGTTGTGTTGTGCGGGGCCACGCCTTGGCGATGTGAAGGTGCATTGTAGGGTGTGGTGTGTATGAATGGCGAAAGATGAAGGAAAATCGCCTGCTCTTCCTCCTCCACCTCCGGCTTCGGCGAGTCCGAAGGCATGCCGGCTGCCCAGACGTTCGAGGGGGGGTTCGAGGCACCCAACTGTAGATGCTCTTATGACTTTCTGTCTGTGCTTCCCTTTTGTTTTCTTGGTTTTTCTGTTTCAATGTACTGCTGGTCAGCGCAAGTTGTTGTGTTGTGCAGGGCCACACGCCCGCGTGTGAAGGTGCATTGTAGGGTGTGGTGTGTATCAATGGCGAAACTTGAAGGAAAATCACCTCCTCTTCCTCCTTCACCTCCGGCTTCGGCGAGTCCGAAGGCATGCCGGCTGCTCAGACATTTGAGGGGGGGTTTGAGGCGCCCAGCTGTAGATGCTCTTAAGACTTTATGTCTGTGCTTCCCTTTTGTTTTCTTGGTTTTTATGTTTCAATGTACTGCTGGTCAGCGCAAGTTGTTGTGTTGTGCAAGGCCACACGCCCGCGTGTGAAGGTGCATTGTAGGGTGTGGTGTGTATCGATTGGCGAATCTTGAAGGAAAATCACCTCCTCTTCCTCCTCCACCTCCGGCTTGGCGAGTCCGAAGGCATGCGGCTTGAGCGTTTGAGGGGGGGGTTTGAGGCGCCCGGCTATAGATGCTCTTACGACTTTACATGCATGCTTCCCTTTTGTTTTCTTGGTTTTTCTATTTCAATGTCTTTGCTGGTCAACAACTTGTTGTGTTGTGCGAGGCCCTGCGCCAGCGTGGAAAGGTGCATTGTAGGGTGTGGTGTGTATCGATGGCGAATCTTGAAGGAAAATCACCTCCTTTTCCTCCTCCACCTCGGCTTGGCCGAGTCCAAGGCATGCCGCTGCCAGACGTTCGAGGGGGGTTTGAGGCGTAGCTGTAGATGCTCTTACGACTTTACTGCATGCTTCCCTTTTGTTTTCTTGGTTTTTCTGTTTCAATGTACTGCTGGTCGGCGCAAGTTGTTGTGTTGTGTGCAGGGCCCTGCCTTGCAGCGTGTGAAGGTGCATTGTAGGGTGTGGTGTGTATCAATGGCGAAACTTGAAGGAAAATCACCTCCTCTTCCTCCTCCACCTCCAGCTTCGGCGAGTCCGAAGGCATGCCGGCTGCTCAGACATTTGAGGGGGGGTTTGAGGCGCCCAGCTGTCGATGCTCTTACGACTTTACATGCATGCTTCTCTTTTGTTTTCTTGGTTTTTCTGTTTCAATGTCTTTGCTGGTCGCGCAAGTTGTTGTGTTGTGCAGGGCCACTGCGCCGGCGATGTGAAGGTGCATTGTAGGGTGTGGTGTGTATGAATGGCGAAAGATGAAGGAAAATCGCTTTGCTCTTCCTCCTCCACCTCCGGCTTGGCGAGTCCGAAGGCATGCCGGCTTCTTTCGGGCGTTTGAGGGGGTTTGAGGCGCCCAGCTGTAGATGCTCTTCGCCTTTCATGCATGCTTCCCTTTTGTTTTCTTGGTTTTCTGTTTCAATGTCTTTTGCTGGTCAGCGCAAGTTGTTGTGTTGTGCGGGCCACTGCCTTGGCGATGTGAAGGTGCATTGTAGGGTGTGGTGTGTGTCGGTGGCAAATCTTGAAGGAAAATCGCCTCCTCTTCCTCCTCCACCTCACGGCTTGGCGGAAGTCCGAAGGCATGCCGGCTGCCAGAGCGTTTGAGTGGGGTTTGAGGCGCCCATTTGTAGATGCTCTTACGACTTTCTCGTCTGTGCTTCCCTTTTGTTTTCTTGGTTTTTATGTTTCAATGTACTGCTGGTCAGCGCAAGTTGTTGTGTTGTGCAAGGCCACACGCCCGCGTGTGAAGGTGCATTGTAGGGTGTGGTGTGTATCAGTGGCGAATCTTGAAGGAAAATCACCTCCTCTTCCTCCTCCACCTCAGACTTCGGCGAGTCCGAAGGCATGCTGGCTGCCCAGACGTTTGAGGGGGGTTTGAGGCGCCCAGCTGTAGATGCTCTTACGACTTTACATGCATGCTTCCCTTTTGTTTTCTTAGTTTTTCTGTTTCAATATACTGCTGGTCAGCGCAAGTTGTTGTGTTGTGCAGGGCCACACGCCCGCGTGTAAAGGTGCATTGTAGGGTGTGGTGTGTATCAGTGGCGAATCTTGAAGGAAAATCACCTCCTCTTCCTCCTCCACCTCCGGCTTCGGCGAGTCCGAAGGCATGCCGGCAGCCCAGACGTTGGAGGGGGGGGCTTGAGGCGTAACCGAGATGTAGATCTTTACGACTTTCCATGCATGCTTCCCTTTTGTTTTCTTGGTTTTTCTGTTTCAATGTACTGCTGGTCAGCGCAAGTTGTTCTGTTGTGCAGGGCCACTGCCTGCGATGTGAAGGTGCATTGTAGGGTGTGGTGTGTATCAATGGCGAAACTTGAAGGAAAATCACCTCCTCTTCCTCCTCCACCTCCGGCTTCGGCGAGTCTGAAGGCATGCCGGCTGCTGAGACGTTTGAGGGGGGGTTTGAGGCGCCCAGCTGTAGATGCTCTTACGACTTTACATGCATGCTTCCCTTTTGTTTTCTTGGTTCTTCTGTTTCAATGTACTGCTGGTCAGCGCAAGTTGTTGTGTTGTGCAGGGCCACACGCCCGCGTGTGAAGGTGCATTGTAGGGTGTGGTGTGTATGAATGGCGAAACTTGAAGGAAAATCGCCTCCTCTTCCTCCTCCACCTCCGGTTACGGCGACTCCGGAGGCATGCCGGCTGCCCAGACGTTTGAGGGGGGTTTGAGGCGCCCTGCTGTAGATGCTCTTACGACTTTCATGCAGGCTTCCCTTTTTGTTTTCTTGGTTTTCTGTTTCAATGTCTTGCTGGTCAGCGCAAGTTGTTGTGTTGTGCAGGGCCACACGCCCGCGTTTGAAGTTGCATTGTAGGGTGTGGTGTGTATCAACGGCGAAACTTGAAGGAAAATCACCTCCTCTTCCTCCTCCACCTCCGGCTTGGAAGTCCAAGGCATGCGGCTTCTTTCAGATGTTTTAGGGGGGTTTGAGGCGCCCAGTATGTAGATGCTCTTACGACTTTACATGCATGCTTCCCTTTTGTTTTCTTGGTTTTTATGTTTCAATGTACTGCTGGTCGGCTAAGTTGTTGTGTTGTGCAGGGCCACACTCCCGCGTGTGAAGGTGCATTCTCGGGTGTGGTGTGTATCAATGGCGAAACTTCAAGGAAAATCACCTCGTCTTCCTCCTCCACCTCCGGCTTCGACGAGTCCGAAGGCATGCAGCTGCCCAGACGTTTGAGGGGGGTTTGAGGCGCCCAGTTGTAGATGCTCTTACGACTTTCTTTCTGTGCTTCCCTTTTGTTTTCTTTGTTTTTCTGTTTCAATGTAATGTTGGTCAGCGCAAGTTTATGTGTTGTGCAGGGCCACACGCCCGCGTGTGAAGATGCATATTGTAGGGTGTGGTGTGTATCAATGGCGAAACTTGAAGGAAAATCACCTCCTCTTCCTCTTCCACCTCCGGCTTCGGCGAGTCCGAAGGCATGCCGGCTGCTCAAAAGTTTGAGGGGGGGGAGGGCGGTTTGAGGCACCCAGCTATAGATGCTCTTACGACTTTCTGTCTGTGCTTCCATTTTGTTTTCTTGGTTTTCTGTTTCAATGTACCGCTGGTCAGCGCAAGTTGTTGTGTTGTGCGAGGGCCCACGCCGCTGTGAAGGTGCATTGTAGGGTGTGGTGTGTATGAATGGCAAAACTTGAAGGAAAATCGCCTCCTCTTCCTCCTCCATCTCCGGCTTCGGTGAGTCTGAAGGCATGCCGGCTGCCCAGACGTTTGAGGGGAGTTTGAGGCGCCCAGCTGTAGATGCTCTTACGACTTTCTTTCTGTGCTTCCCTTTGTTTTCTTGGTTTTTCTGTTTCAATGTACTGCTGGTCAGCGCAAGTTGTTGTGTTGTGCAGGGCCACACGCCCGCGTGTGAAGGTGCATATTGTACGGTGTGGTGTGTATCAATGGCGAAACTTGAAGGAAAATCACCTCCTCTTCCTCCTCCACCTCCGGCTTCGGCGAGTCTGAAGGCATGCCGGCTGCTGAGACGTTTGAGGGGGGGTTTGAGGCGCCCAGCGGTAGATGCTCTTACGACTTTCTGTCTGTGCTTCCCTTTTGCTTTCTTGGTTTTTTTGTTTCATTGTACTGCTGGTCAGCGCAAGTTGTTCTGTTGTGCAGGGCCACACGCCCGCGTGTGAAGGTTCATTGTAGGGTATGGTGTGTATCAATGGCGAAACTTGAAGGAAAATCGCCTCCTCTTCCTCCTCCACCTCCGGCTTGGCCGGAGTCCAAGGCATGCCCGGCTTCTGCCAGGACGTTTGAGGGGGTTTGAGGCGCCAGTTGTAGATGCTCTTACGACTTTCTGCATGCAGGCTTCCCTTTTGTTTTCTTGGTTTTTCTGTTTCAATGTCTTTGCTGGTCGGTATAAGTTGTTGTGTTGTGCAGGGCCACACGCCCGCGTGTGAAGGTGCATTGTAGGGTATGGTGTGTATCAATGGCGAAACTTGAAGGAAAATCGCCTCCTCTTCCTCCTCCACCTCCGGCTTCGGCGAGTCCGAAGGCATGCCGGCTGCTCAGACGTTTGAGGGGGGGTTTGAGGCGCCCAGCTTTAGATGCTCTTACGACTTTCTGTCTGTGCTTCCCTTTTGTTTTCTTGGTTTTTCTGTTTCAATGTACTGCTGGTCAGCGCAAGTTGTTGTGTTGTGCAGGGCCACGCCTGCGCTGCGTGTGAAGGTGCATTGTAGGGTGTGGTGTGTATCAATGGCGAAACTTGAAGGAAAATCGCCTCCTCTTCCTCCTCCACCTCCGGCTTCGGCGAGTCCGAAGGCATGCCGGCTGCCCAGACGTTTGAGGGGGGTTTGAGGCGCCCAGCTGTAGATGCTCTTACACCTTTCTTGCTGTGCTTCCCTTTTGTTTTCTTAGTTTTTCTGTTTCAATGTACTGCTGGTCAGCGCAAGTTGTTGTGTTGTGCAGGGCCACACGCCCGCGTGTGAAGGTGCATATTGTAGGGTGTGGTGTGTATCAATGGATAATCTTGAAGGAAAATCACCTCCTCTTCCTCCTCCACCTCCGGCTTCGGCGAGTCCGAAGGCATGCCGGCTGCTCAGACGTTTGAGGGGGGGTTTGAGGCGCCCAGCTGTAGATGCTCTTACGACTTTCTGTCTGTGCTTCCCTTTTGTTTTCTTGGTTTTTCTGTTTCAATGTACTGCTGGTCAGCGCAAGTTGTTGTGTTGTGCAGGGCCACACGCCCGCGTGTAAAGGTGCATTGTAGGGTGTGGTGTGTATCAGTGGCGAATCTTGAAGGAAAATCACCTCCTCTTCCTCCTCCACCTCCGGCTTCGGCGAGTCCGAAGGCATGCGGCTGCCAGGGACGTTCGAGGGGGGGTTTGAGGCGCCTAACTGTAGATCTTTATTACGACTTTACATGCATGCTTCCCTTTTGTTTTCTTGGTTTTTCTGTTTCAATGTACTGCTGGTCAGCTAGTTGTTGTGTTATGCAGGGCCCTGCGCCCAGCGATGTGAAGGTGCATTGTAGGGTGTGGTGTGTATCAATGGCGAAACTTGAAGGAAAATCACCTCCTCTTCCTCCTCCACCTCCGGCTTGGCCGAGTCCGAAGGCATGCAGCTTCTTTCGAGACATTTGAGGGGGGTTTGAGGCGCCCAGTGTAGATGCTCTTACGACTTTCTCTGCATGCTTCCCTTTTGTTTTCTTGGTTCTTCTGTTTCAATGTCTGCTGGTCGGTATAAGTTGTTGTGTTGTGCAGGGCCACTGCGCCTGCGTGTGAAGGTGCATTGTAGGGTGTGGTGTGTATGAATGGCGAAACTTGAAGGAAAATCGCCTCCTCTTCCTCCTCCACCTCCCGATTCTGGCGACTCGAGGCATGCGGCTGCCCAGACGTTTGAGGGGGTTTGAGGCGCCCAGCTGTAGATGCTCTTACGACTTTACATGCATGCTTCCCTTTTGTTTTCTTGGTTCTTCTGTTTCAATGTACTGCTGGTCAGCGCAAGTTGTTGTGTTGTGCAGGGCCACACGCCCGCGTTTGAAGTTGCATTGTAGGGTGTGGTGTGTATCAACGGCGAAACTTGAAGGAAAATCACCTCCTCTTCCTCCTCCACCTCCGGCTTCGGCGAGTCCGAAGGCCTGCCGGCTTTCGGATGTTTTAGGGGGGTTTGAGGCGCCCAAATTGTAGATGCTCTTACGACTTTACATCTCATGCTTCCCTTTTGTTTTCTTGGTTTTTATGTTTCAATGTACTGCTGGTCAGCACAAGTTGTTGTGTTGTGCAGGGCCACACTCCCGCGTGTGAAGGTGCATTCTAGGGTGTGGTGTGTATCAATGGCGAAACTTCAAGGAAAATCACCTCGTCTTCCTCCTCCACCTCCGGCTTCGACGAGTCCGAAGGCATGCCGGCTGCCCAGACGTTTGAGGGGGGTTTGAGGCGCCCAGTTGTAGATGCTCTTACGACTTTCTGTCTGTGCTTCCCTTTTGTTTTCTTGGTTTTTCTGTTTCAATGTAATGTTGGTCAGCGCAATTTTATGTGTTGTGCAGGGCCCACGCCAGCGATGTGAAGATGCATATTGTAGGGTGTGGTGTGTATCAATGGCGAAACTTGAAGGAAAATCACCTCCTCTTCCTCTTCCACCTCCGGCTTCGGCGAGTCCGAAGGCATGCCGGCTGCTCAAACGTTTGAGGGGGGGGGGATGGCGGTTTGAGGCACCCAGCTATAGATGCTCTTACGACTTTCTGTCTGTGCTTCCATTTTGTTTTCTTGGTTTTCTGTTTCAATGTACCGCTGGTCAGCGCAAGTTGTTGTGTTGTGCAGGGCCACACGCCCGCGTGTGAAGGTGCATTGTAGGGTGTGGTGTGTATGAATGGCAAAACTTGAAGGAAAATCGCCTCCTCTTCCTCCTCCATCTCCGGCTTCGGTGAGTCTGAAGGCATGCCGGCTGCCCAGACGTTTGAGGGGAGTTTGAGGCGCCCAACTATGTAGATGCTCTTACGACTTTCTTTTCTCAGGCTTCCCTTTGTTTTCTTGGTTTTTCTGTTTCAATGTCTTTGCTGGTCAAGCGCAAGTTGTTGTGTTAGGTAGGGCCACGCCTTGCAGCGATGTGAAGGTGCATATTATGCGGTGTGGTGTGTATCAATGGCGAAACTTGAAGGAAAATCACCTCCTCTTCCTCCTCCACCTCCCGGCTTGGCCGAGTCCGAAGGCATGCCGGCTCTTGAGAGCGTTTGAGGGGGTTTGAGGCGCCACTGTAGATGCTCTTACGACTTTACATGCATGCTTCCCTTTTGCTTTCTTGGTTTTTTGTTTCATTGTACTTTGCTGGTCGGCGCAAGTTGTTCTACATTGTGCAGGGCCCTGCGCCAGCGTGTGAAGGTTCATTGTAGGGTATGGTGTGTATCAATGGCGAAACTTGAAGGAAAATCGCCTCCTCTTCCTCCTCCACCTCCGGCTTGGCGAGTCCAGGCATGCCGGCTGCCCAGACGTTTGAGGGGGGTTTGAGGCGCCAGTTGTAGATGCTCTTACGACTTTACATGCATGCTTCCCTTTTGTTTTCTTGGTTTTTCTGTTTCAATGTACCGCTGGTCGGCGCAAGTTGTTGTGTTGTGCAGGGCCACGCCTGCGTGTGAAGGTGCATTGTAGGGTATGGTGTGTATCAATGGCGAAACTTGAAGGAAAATCGCCTCCTCTTCCTCCTCCACCTCCGGCTTCGGCGAGTCCGAAGGCATGCCGGCTGCCCAGACGTTTGAGGGGGGTTTGAGGCGCCCAGCTGTAGATGCTCTTACGACTTTCTGTCTGTGCTTCCCTTTTGTTTTCTTGGTTTTTCTGTTTCAATGTACTGCTGGTCAGCGCAAGTTGTTGTGTTGTGCAGGGCCCTGCGCCCAGCGTGTGAAGGTGCATTGTAGGGTGTGGTGTGTATCAATGGCGAAACTTGAAGGAAAATCGCCTCCTCTTCCTCCTCCACCTCCGGCTTGGCGTAGTCCGAAGGCATGCCCGCTGCCCAGACGTTTGAGGGGGGTTTGAGGCGTATGTAGATGCTCTTACACCTTTCTTGTCTGTGCTTCCCTTTTGTTTTCTTAGTTTTTCTGTTTCAATGTCTTGCTGGTCGGCGCAAGTTGTTGTGTTAGGTAGGGGCCCTGCCAGCGTGTGAAGGTGCATATTGTAGGGTGTGGTGTGTATCAAAGGCGAAACTTGAAGGAAAATCGCCTCCTCTTCCTCCTCCACCTCCGGCTTGGCGCGAGTCGAAAAGGCATGCCAGTACTTTCAGAGAGCGTTTGAGGGGGGTTTGAGGCGCCCAGCTGTAGATGCTCTTACGACTTTCTGTCTGTGCTTCCCTTTTGTTTTCTTGGTTTTTCTGTTTCAATGTACTGCTGGTCAGCGCAAGTTGTTGTGTTGTGCAGGGCCACACGCCCGCGTGTGAAGGTGCATTGTAGGGTATGGTGTGTATCAATGGCGAAACTTGAAGGAAAATCGCCTCCTCTTCCTCCTCCACCTCCGGCTTCGGCGAGTCCGAAGGCATGCCGGCTGCCCAGACGTTTGAGGGGGGTTTGAGGCGCCCAGTTGTAGATGCTCTTACGACTTTACATGCATGCTTCCCTTTTGTTTTCTTGGTTTTTCTGTTTCAATGTACTGCTGGTCGGCGCAAGTTGTTGTGTTAGGCAGGGCCACACGCCCAGCGCAGTGAAGGTGCATTGTAGTGTCTGGTGTGTATCAATGGCGAAACTTGAAGGAAAATCGCCTCCTCTTCCTCCTCCACCTCCGGCTTGGCGAGTCCGAAGGCATGCAGCTGCCCAGACGTTTGAGGGGGGTTTGAGGCGCCCAGTTGTAGATGCTCTTACGACTTTCTATCTGTGCTTCCCTTTTGTTTTCTTGGTTTTTCTGTTTCAATGTGCTGCTGGTCAGCGCAAGTTGTTGTGTTGTGCAGGGCCACACGCCCGTGTGTGAAGGTGCATTGTAGGGTGTGGTGTGTATCAATGGCGAAACTTGAAGGAAAATCGCCTCCTCTTACTCCTCCACCTCCGGCTTGGCCCGAAGTCCGAAAGGCATGCCGGGCTTCTTGCACGTTTGAGGGGGTTTGAGGCGCCCATTGTAGATGCTCTTACGACTTTACATGCATGCTTCCCTTTTGTTTTCTTGGTTTTTCTGTTTCAATGTACTGCTGGTCAGCGCAAGTTGTTGTGTTGTGCAGGGCCACACGCCCGCGTGTGAAGGTGCATTGTAGGGTACGGTGTGTATCAATGGCGAAACTTGAAGGAAAATGGCCTCCTCTTCCTCCTCCACCTCCGGCTTCGGCGAGTCCGAAGGCATGCCGGCTGCCCAGACGTTTGTGGGGGGTTTGAGGCGCCCAGTTGTAGATGCTCTTACGACTTTCTATCTGTGCTTCCCTTTTGTTTTCTTGGTTTTTCTGTTTCAATGTGCTGCTGGTCAGCGCAAGTTGTTGTGTTGTGCAGGGCCACACGTCCGTGTGTGATGGTGCATTGTAGGGTGTGGTGTGTATCAATGGCGAAACTTGAAGGAAAATCGCCTCCTCTTCCTCCTCCACCTCCGGCTTCGGCGAGTCCGAAGGCATGCCGGCTGCCCAGACGTTTGAGGGGGGTTTGAGGCGTCCAGCTGTAGATGCTCTTACGACTTTCTGTTTGTGCTTCCCTTTTGTTTTCCTAGGTTCAATGTACTGATGGTCAGCGCAAGTTGTTGTTGTGTTGTGCTGGGCCACACGACCGCACGTGAAGGTGTATTGTGGGGTGTGCTGTGTATTGTGCAGGACGTCACTAGAAATTTGAGGTCCCTGGTGTGAATTTCAAGATGGGGTCTTGAAATTGAAAAATGATGTGCCTCGTAGCCTTCTAAATGGCAAAGGACGACGAGTCACGAAAATGCAGTTGCAGCGTTCCACACTTGCACAGCTGGTGAGTGATTTTGTTGGGAGTGATATTTTTTACCGTACAGTAAAAAAAGATATGTTTACTACTCCTTATGTTACTTCTATAAGGCCTTGTGAACATTTCAGACAAGGTGCAAAGTAACTTATTTTCAGTTGTCTGAAACGACTTATAAAAATGAACGGAGGGAGACCCGTATATGAGTGACCGGTGCAAAACCAGGTCAACCTGTCCATCTCTCTAGTCTCCACCGAGCGCACTAGCCACACGAGCCAAACGCACCGTTGGGGTCTCCGTGGCTGACGTATTGTGTGTAAAACCCAAACTAATACAGCAACTTGAAAGTCGAGGAAGAATGTCTGATTGGTCAAGTGATAACCTTCCAAGAAAGCGAGCTTATTTTAGTGTGTCACAAGAAACGAAACCGCACTTTACAAACTTAACAAGGCTTAGAATCCTGGGATGGGATTAGACAGCTCGTGGACCAGCGACCCACACGAGCCCCCACGAGCGTGGCCGAGGTGGAACATTCGTTCGAAGAAGGCGGCGGATGATGATGAAAATCAGAGCAGCACTGAACTTGTTCAACTGTCTCGTCCAGCCGGCAGCCGGCGACTATATTTCTCTTGATTTCTCTCTCTATATATATATATATTTATTTATTTATTTATTTGTACTGATCTGGTCTGCTCGAGCCAAAATCCTCTTCTTGCTTTTTTGAGGGTAGGCAAAATCCTCTCAATATCTTCTGAGTCCAGTAAACAATTAATGGCGCGTGAAGATCTTCTGAGTACAATATCTTCTTCTCCCGTATTCTTCCCTAGATCTTCTCCCGTATTCTTCACCCGTATTCTTCTCCCGTGTTCTACTTCCCTAGAGGACTTCTTCACCTTGGCATGGCTGTATCCATCGCATTCACATCCCACGGTCCTTTCATTTTTCTCTATTTTGCAAATGAAAGCGCTTAGACGTACCCTTCTCTTCTCTTCTCTTGCAGGTGCTCCGATTTAGAATTCAATGGTGCCGGAGACAGTGCTCGTAAATTTCGTACTGATGGACTCCCGTGTGTCTCTTGCAGGTGCTTCTCGGCTTATCGTCAAATTCAAACCGAGCAAGTGGGAGTGTCTGCACTCCCGTGTTTGATTGGGTATAACAATTCACTTCTTTACTGTTCAAATCCACCTCTACATCGACCACAGGTCTCTTGCCTCCGTCCCAAAATAAGTGTCTTGAGCTTAGTACAAATTTGTACTAGAGCTAGTACAAAATTAAGATACTTATTTTGAAACAGAGGGAGATCAACCTTTTTTTTTTAGTTTAGTATAGTATATATACACAACTAGAATGATTTTGTGCCCACCTTCATCACAACTTTTGCACCCTTTTTTTTACAGATTTCTGGCATGGCAATCTTTGTGGCGGCTGGAGCTTTCATGCTGGCCGTAAACATCTCTCAAGACTATGCTTGGCACAATACCACGGTTGAAGCCATTCTTGATCTTTTTATCTGTCTCGATGCCGTTCTGTTAGTGATCAACAAGGTATGCCAGCAAAGCACAGCAAACATATACTTCCTCCGTTCCAAAATAGATGATCAAACTTTATACTAAAGTAGTATAAAGTTGCGTCATCTATTTTGGAACAGAGGGAGTACATGAGAAATGCGAGATGTATGAAGTACTTCCTTTGGTCCTTTTTACTCCGCATATAAGATTTGTCTAAAGTTAAACCGATTTTATAGAAAAAAGATATCAAAATTCACAATACAAAATCAATACTGTTATATGCGTCATGAATTTAATTTTCATATTGAATAATTTTAGTATTGTACGTGTTGCTATTTTTTTATATAAATACGGTCAAACTTTAAGATGTTTGACTTTAGACAAATTTATACGCAGAGTAAAATGGACTAGAGGCAGTACATACTGATTTTTTTACACTAATTTGCTTGTGACACAGATAAAAAATCAAGGAGGCAATGACCACCTGGTCTGGGGTCTGCTTATGGTATTGGTCGAGACGCTCAGTAACGTTGCCCTAGTTGCCGATTATCTGGTACAAACACATAGCCCCTGGGATGCAGAGATAATTCTCCATTTGGTAACGTCCATGGTTGTTTTCTTTGTTCGCTGAATCAAGAGCTGTTGAATTAACATGTGGATGCCTTTGAAGTAGGGGTCGACGAGCTTGCGCTCGTCGAACTCGGCCTTGATGCGCGTCCAATACGTCTCGATGCTCTGGTTTGTGCCGGTGACCAGGTCGAGGCAGACGACCTTCCACGCTTCGGCGAGGCACTCCTCTTCTTTGGACGGCCACTTGATGCGCGGCTCGCTGGTCTTGGCTGCGTCTTCTTCTTCTTCTTCTTGCCTTTCCTCGTCGGCGCCGGCTCCTCCTCTTCTTTCTCCTCCTCCGGCTCTTCCTCGCCATAGTCGAGCTCGTCGTCCATGTCGCCGAGGTCAATCGAGCCGTCATGGGTAATGAACCCGGGGGAAGCGGCAGCGGCTGCCGAGCCGGCTGCGATAATGTTTTCCATGTCGGTCTCCGTCGCGTCGGCGTCGCCAAGGTGCGACGAGGACGAGGCTTGCAAGTAGAGGCCGCAGCGGAGAGGTGGCATCGGTGAGGCCGCGTAGTCCGGCGACGAGTACGTGTACGGCGGATACTGCACGCCGGGGAACGCGGGCGAGGGCGTGCGCTGGACTGGGCGCCCATGGGGGAAGGTGATGTTGGGGTTGAAGCCGGCGTGGGCGTCGCCATCGGCATAGCCCGGCGATGGCGTGCTACATGGGTGCGGCGACGACGAGAACCCGGCCGGAGAGCCGAGCTTTGCTGGCTCCAGGCACAGCGTCTGAGCCGTGCCCGCTGACGGATACATCATCGCCATGGCAGCCTCGACTTGTTCGGCCCGCGGCCCGCCATAACTCCGCCGCCGCCGCGTGCACCGCTCTCTCCCTCGCCTCCTTGGCCCTGTTGCGCCTATCGGCGGTGACGGCCTCCCGGCGCTCCACATCCGCCTTCCAGTCGGCGTTGCTCATGCCGGGTGTCTTGGACAGCGGTGCCCTCGGTTTCCTTTGCTTCGGCTGGGCGACGGCGGCAGCTGTGGGATCCGTCGCGGCGCGGGGCATCACGTACTTCTTCGGCGGCATGGTGGGTGAAAGGGTAGGGAGGAGGCGGGGTTTGGTGGGAGGAACGGAGAAGAGAGGGAAGCCGAGGGGGAAAAGCGGGAGGAAACGATGGGAAAAGGGCTTCCTGTCGCTGACAGAGCGGCCCCACGCCACTTTTCGCTTCTGTCGGCGCCCCCAGGCGACACCCGGTCGCTTGGGTTCGGGGCGGGATCGCCGACTCTGGATTTGGCCCAAACCGAAGCTAAACGAGGTCCTGAGACGCGACTGAGCCGATTTCGGTCACCGGCGCTAAAAATTCGTCTGGAAAGGCCTGTTGGGGGCGCGGCTGGAGATGCTCTAACCCAGATGCACCCACAATATTCCTCACTACTTCTTCACATATGAACACAAAAGCTAAATCATTCCAGTAGTATCATCTATCACAGATCGATCTTAAAATCAACGGTACAAGAAAGCATGGATAATGCCTTAATCAAGTAAAATAAAATGGAGCAAGATAATGTACAGCATTAGTACACTAACATCTTGCACAAGAGGAATTGGTTCAGTACACACACATGCACATGAGACTAAATTAATTTACTAATTCTGAGAACTTTAACCATAGTAAAAATATTAGGTATAGGAACAAGGGCATCACTAACCTGCACATATGCTCGGTCTGCTCCATGGTCATGCCTGTGAACTCTGATCTGCTTCGATCTGGAGCAGCAGAATCACAGCACAACGAGAGCCTCACCTGCAAGCCAAAATCAGATGGGCATTGGATAGTTAGAGGCTGAAAATCCTGGGGAAATCTAGGGATTTACATCAGGAGTGAGAGAGAGAGCGAGCTGAGAATCCGGCAGCGGCGGAGCAGCAATCTTCCCCGTCGCTGGTGGCATTGGAGAAGATCGGTCGGGGCAAGGAGCAGAGGAACCAGAGGAGGAGGGCATCAGCGACTTGTTTTCTGGCCGGGGACTAGTACTACTGTGTGCTAGCTCGTTTCACAACTACTAGTACCTAGTACTAGTACGTGAGCGAGATTTAGCCAAAGTTGAACAACACGTGCATTCCCAGGTTACTAGTACAAATCAACTAATTAGAATTCATCTGGGTAGTGCTAGCTTTTCACTAGACAGTCGCACATCAAATATTTTGTACAAGGATTTTACCAGTTTAAAACCTAAGTGACTGTAGAATGACCACACTGCAACGACGTATTTTTATTTCCCTGGTTATTCACTCGACTTAGCCTCGGCATATATACTCGTCGAACTGCAGGAAGCAAGCAGAGTCCAGAGAAGCAGGCGCTGCGGAAGCAAACTGAACCCGAGTTTGAGTATACAAACTCAGGCAAGCTCTCCTTGATCATGCTGAGTAGATCTATTTTTGAAAAACACTATTCTCTGCTGCATATTATCATCAACTTGCATAAATTGTTTTGGAATAAATTGTGTGGAGTGAGTGTTGGCAAATAGTTGGGCTACCTGATGGATCAGCTAATCCATTTTTTTTAATAATTATTGGTGGGTAGAGGGTGCCCGGGATAGACACGTTGGAAGGTGGGGCCCTCAACACATGGCTATGATATTAAGATTAAATAACTTTCACTCGTTTTATGCACCGTACAACCGTATCAACCATGGTCTCGTCTAAGACAGGTTGAGCCCATTACACATCAAGTTATTATACTCTCCACATGGATAAGTAGTAGTAGGATGGGCAATGAGTTCCCAAGCTAATGCCAGATGGGTGCATTAGCCAGCGCTATATATTAAGCGTTGACGGAGTGCGGGTTCCGAAACCCGACACGACGGCTAGTGACACTAGCCGGGTGGAGATATAATATACATAAACGGGGAAAAGATTTATGTTCTGAGCCATGTCTCGCATCTAAGGAAATGCAAATGGCAATTATGGTTTCGAGCTCTATGGGTAAAGTGATACAAACTCTGCAGAGTTAAAAAAAACATGAATTCATGCTAGTCTCTTGGACTGGAGACTATGGGGACCTATTGGTGGTCTATCTTGCAATACAAGTGTTTGATAGCTTTTATAAATTAAAATGAACTTCTGCGACAAATGTTTATTTTTGAAAGATGTGAGTTGAGGTAGCACTGGTTGATTTATATTGAGCTATCATGAGTGTTGCATTTTGCTATTTGAGCTTGCTGAGTACTTTGTACTCACTCTTGCCATTCATCATCTTTTTTCTTAGAGCTAAGCTTGTATGAGAATCCTGCTGGACAGTGAAGATAGCAATGGTGATGACTACAACTACAAAGGGGACCTAGACGTGGATCCATCTAGTGCTATGTATGACATGGATACCACATATGGAGGTTGGGATGAATAAGGAACTTACGAGCTAGCTATATAAACTAGGAACTATTTTATCATGATCAATCTTGGACTGCTAGTTGGAACTCCAGTGTTAGGAGATGTAATAATTTGGTGAAAATGTGAGAAGCCTACTTGAGACTTTAAGCCCTGCATGGCATGGTATTGTAATATAAATGACCATCTCTAGCTATTCCCTGTTGCAATTCTCTGACATGGATTATTATTTGACAAGACAAGATTTTGTCAAGAAATAATCCAAGGACTAGTGTCATTATCTATATTAATAATGACACGGGTCGTCACAACGGTTTTGCTTCCGCAAGAGGCACGGTTTTGCTTCTGCGAGGCCGCGAGAGGCACGATTGTGTTTTCGCAAGAGGCACGACCGTGCCTCTTGGAAACGAAAAAAATGTGTTTCGTGTTTTTTTCCTTCAACGAGGAGCACGTTTTGCTTCCGCGAAAGGCACGGTCATGCCTCTTTCGGAAATGAAAAAAAAACATACTCCTAGTTCGGTTTATTCATCGGTTTTTTGACCCTTTTTTTTTGAAAAAAGTCAAAACCTATCGTCGTGTGATCTAGTTTTGAAGATCTCGACGCGAAGAGTCCAACGATGAAAATGGTTCAAGATTTGGACACACGATTTAAGAGGTACTAAAATGTTTTGAGGGCTCCCAAACAGACCGGTTCATGCATCTCGCCGCAAAGCCTATCTAGAGCAATGCCGGCTGTTATTAGATTACGTGCGGTGCCGATCAACAGGAAGCCACCGAACCGATCGACTGCATGCATTGCATAGTGGCTGGAGCATGAAAGACGACTTGTTGTGCAGCTTCTATGCAACCAGTGGCGTAGCAAGGCCCGAGGCTACCAGTGTTAGACTGTATAGTAAGCCGACGTGTACGCTCTCTGTATAGACTCATGCGTACACGATCGTGCTCTAGTCCGTGTAGCCATATCGTGGCGCACGTCGATGGTAGTGCGGCACCCCATGATCTCCCTCAGGCAGTGGCCTTGTAACTGTACATATACCCCTGCCGATGAATGAATCAGGGTGGTGTGCTTTCTCCCCAAACCTCTCTCTAAACAGGGTACACCGCGGCGATGGTGGACGGGGTTGGCTGAGAGGTACACCGCGGACACATTGTCGCAGTAGACGAGCGTCGCTTTGTGCACCGGTGTGAAGAGCTCGCCAAGGAGTTGTCGAAGCCAGACGCACTCCGCCACAGCATTGGCAACACCACGGTACTCCGCCTCGGCGCTGGAGCGCGAGACAGTGGCCTGGCGCTTGGACGACCAGGACACCAGGGCGTCGCCGAGGTAGACGTAGAACCCGGAGGTGGAGCGGCGTGTGTCGGGGCAGCCGGCCCAATCTGCGTCGGTGAAGCCGGATCGGCGTCGCCGGCGGGCGCCATGGGAGCGGAAGCCGGATCGGTGTCCTGCGCAAATGGGTTGAGCAAGACGGGAGTATCTGATACCATGTTTAGAGAGAGGTTTGGGGAGAAAGCACACCACCCTGATTCATTCATCGGCAGGGGTATATGTACAGTTACAAGGCCACCGCTCGAGGGAGATCATGGGGAGCCGACTACCATCGACGCGTCGCCACGATATGGCTACACGGACTAGAGCAAGATCGTGTACGCATGAGTCTATACAGAGAGCGTACACGTCGGCTTACTATACAGTCTAACAACCAGGGCAATGGCCTAGGACGTGGCAGCTTGTCCCTTCATTCACTGTAGCATCAGAAACATTATTCGGCACCGTTTAGTACTGTAGCTAGGCTGTTGGGCCGGAGCAGAGTAGAAGCACGCCGGACATGGGGCGCGTCGGCGGGGAGCAAAGGACACGAGCACAGCCGCGCGGCTGCTGCGGCAGTCGGCGACGGAGCTGGCCGGGTAGGTGGGCCGCACCTCATCCCCGCGCTTCGCTTCCTGTCGCCGCGGCTTGCCTCTGCTTGCTCCGGTGCCGCGCGTCCTGCCGCCTCTGCATGATCTGCTGTTGCGCGCCGCCACGCCGCTGCTTGCTCCAGTGATACGCGCAGCCGCCGCCGCTTGATCCGGCGCGCGTGCCGCTGCTTGCGCCCTTGCTGTGTGCCGCTGTTGCTGCCTGCTCCGGTGCTGCACCCCGCAGAAAGGAGGCGAGGAGCACCAGTGCAGTTGGCCGGCCTGCGGGAACGGCGGCGAGGGCTTGCTGGAACGGCTAATTGGATCGGGGTAGGGGAGGGGGGTTTTGTTTCTGGAAAGGAGTTTCTTTTTTTTTTTTTAAAGACCAGTCTACGTCGTCAATTGTGAGCTGCTATGCCATGTCATCAATTGTGGGACCAATATGTCATAATTGCGGTTAAAATGCCCAAAGTGACCGATCAGTGTTTTCTGCTAAAGAATAGGCTGAGAATCAGTGTTTTTATCTGAAATTCGTAAAACCATGTTTTCTGCAAACCTATGCGTTAATGTGGTGGCTTTCTGCAATTCACTCACAAAATATATGACGTTTCGGTAGGCTATTTTGACCCAGTTCTTTTCAGCTTTTGATTATCTAAAATCAGCTTTTGGAAAACTTCCCACAGAATCAGGCAGAATAAGTCATCGAGTTATTTTCTGAGATTATAGTATGACATTGTGGGATGCGTTGAGTGCTGGATTGCTAACACTTGGTTGATTTAAACTATTTCTTGTCGAACGGCCCCACAATCATCTAGCAACTAATAGCATCATACACCAATATATTTTTTTGAGTGGATACATCAATATATTTTTTGCGGGGTATACATCCATATACTATTGACCATTGAGAGCAGCAAATTATCTGACGAAAAAACTACATACGTACCATCCATCCATCCGTCAAGCAAGCAACTATGATCATTTAGATTTATCTGCAACACCATACCACTGCGCGCGCACATGATCTGAGGGCACTGGCACACTGTCGAAGAGCTCAAGATCTGCTGGAGATTCTGGCATACTTTGGTGGCACTCTCTGTAACTACCGGTTGGAATAGGGGCATTGGCTTAAAACGAAGTGTTTTTTTTTTTTTTGCGGTAGCTCGCTGAATTGCCAATCTTGGCTGGGATGCGCTTTTCGAATGCACTATCGATTATGGTGATTCTCAAATGATTTTCGAGAAGCAGATCGAGTTCTTTTCAGTTTATTGATTCTTCAGACTGGATTGTTGAGAATCACTTGAAAAGAACTGGCCCTTACTAACCTATCAAAACGTCATATATTTTGGCACGAAGATAGTACATCTATGTGGTATATGAGGAGTGGGAGTATATATATAGATTTACTAGCTTAATTTTCCTATCACCAGATCTTCTAGCCAAATTAATCAGCAAGGCTATGTGCTAGCTTAATTTGCTTCCTACCCACCCATCCAACCTGAAACGAACTGAAAGAGTTCAAGACAGCCTGACTGTCAAATGGTTCTATTTTTGTCCTTGCTCAAGGCGGCGAGTCCACCAGCACCTCAAAGACTTCTTCTAACGGCGCTTCCTCCCGCTCATCTTCTAACGCCATCTCTCTTTCCTTTAAGGATAAGGAAACTGGAGGTGTCCTCCCAAATGAAAGGACAGTCTGAGGTTCTTCCACCACCTGCGAAGACGGAGTATAGTTGCAATTTACCATTCAGCGTCCAAATTCATCATCGAACAAAAGGAAATACAGGTAGATAACCAAACCCGGCACTACCATCTGCGCCTCCACATCAACCCCTCCGTCGCCGTCCATGGCAGCTCCGGCTGCCTGCACTTCTCCCCAAGCAGAAGCTCCGTGGGTGCACGCCTTATATATGATCCAGCCGAGCTGACCGAGTCCAATTAGCACGGGCAAGCAGCTGCCGATCTGTCAGTGTAAGACATGGCGCTAGTTCATTCTTCAGCTCAATATTGGTCATCGAATGAAAAACAACCAGGGATCGGACCTTACCAGATGGAGAATCTTCTGTGCATCACAGGGGCTGTTTATTTTCCCCAGATAATCGGCAAATAGGCATACGTTAACAAGTGTGTCGGCAGCTACCATAAGCAGATTGCGGGCCAAGTTTTCATTGCCTCCTTGCTGGTTTATCTATTAATTCCCCAGACAGATAAATTAGCGTTATTACTAAAAGAATCGGATGAGATGATCGCATTACCAGATCGATGTATGCTCTCCTTTGATCTCGTACCTTCCCGAGCAATAGCAGAACGGCATCAAGACATACAAAAAGGACTAGGAGGGCTTCGACCGCGGTACTGTGCCAAGCATAATCATCAGGGATCTTCACTCCGAGCAAAGCAGCTCCAGCCGCCACGAAGATAGCCAGGCCAGAAATCTGTACAAAAAATGATCACAAAACTGGTAGGTAATCTTTCTTAATTTTCTGCTGCATATAGTTAGACAGGCACAGAGACATCTTATTATTCTTACCCAAGCTCTAGCCCGAGACCTGTGGTTTGTGTAGAGATGAATGACAATACCACATAGGTCCATTGATAACCCAATCAAGCACGATACGAAAAACATGCCAACTCCTTCGGCATGGACTTGACGGTAAGCCGCTATGAATAGCTTGAAGCAGGTGACCGATTTGTCCAGCAGCACGAAATTTGTGAAGACCATCTCGCTAGCTTCATTGAAGTCCAAACTGAAGTGCCTGCAGGAGAAGAGAAGGATCCATATCCATCTAAAGGCTCACATGCACACAACTGAAAGAAAGAAAATCTCGTTCGTTTGGGGGCGACAGGCGCTTAGTAATTAGTAAATTTTTTATACTCTCCACCACCCCTACGTGTGGACGCCCCCCTCCCACCACCCCTACTCTGCTGTTAAAATTAAAAAAGAAACATTTAAAAGCTGGCGGGATGTGATGCTAACTTACATCTGCATAAAGCGGAGCCCGATGGAGAAGATGTGGATGGTGAGCTTCATGATCGTAGTGGCAGTGGCAGCAACTCCCCCAGGCGCCATTCCTGCACTAGGTACACCGGCGTCGATGGCCGGCGCCAAGCGGCTCTCCATGTGGCCACAACCACGGGCCAGGAAGCAGCAGGCAAGGATCGATCCTTGAGAAGATGTCTCTTATCACTGAACTCTCTCTCTCTCTCTCTCTCTCTCTCTGCCTACCTCTGAGCTCTGTCCCTCTCTAATGTCTCCTAAGATGTGCACAATGAAATCTGATTTCTTACCCATGGAGCGCCCTGTTTCTATTTATACATGGAAGGTATGGTGTGCCCAGGGAGGGTGGCATTAGATTATGTGCGGGGAGGCTGCGGCGGTGTGCGCCAAAAGGACAACGCGCATATGCATGCAGTCGTGCGGTTGGGGGGCGCTTGCCGTTGATATGGTGGTCTGAACATAACCACCACAGCCCGGCGACCGCGACGCCCTCGGCCGCACGCAGGAAGGAAGGGAGGCGCATGTGCATGCAGTCGCGGTTCGGTGGCTTCGACAGCAACCGTCTCAAACGGACACCTGGCCGTCAGGCTGCAAGTGGGACGAGACGCGGGAGTCCCACATAATGTCGCATCAACCCACATAATTATGTGGGATTAAGTGGGATGTCCACATAAAATAATTGGGACTATGCGGGTTGCCATATACCCACATAATCTGAACTCAAGAATTGAAAATACAAAGAATACATGTCAGGATACAGCAAGTTCATAGTGTTTAGTCTCCGTGCATTAAGACTACAACCAGTCAGGATACAACAAGTACATAATCTGAATGCAAGATGAATTGCAGTAATACAACCTGCCATCCTTTATTTCAGCAAGACTAAAGACATAATCAATTGCAATAAGACTAGAGGCTACAGCAAGATGAATTTTTTGAGCTCTTCAAGATCTTCCATCACCATCAACCTGCCATCCTTTCTTCAAGTAGCAAACTAGCAACCCATATTTCCTGTCAAAAATATGTCCGTCAGTCCATTTGCATCATAAGAATCCATTTTACAGGATAACTTAGGACTTTACAAGAAACATTGGAAGTTAAACAAGTAGCAAAGTAGAAACATTCAGCTTTTCTTCAGAACAGAGGGCAGATGAACATTTTGCAGTAAGAAGAAATGTTCTTGAGACACCCCCAGTTTCAGACCGTCTTTGGGTGTGGTGATGCAAAGCTGATGCTTCTGACCTTCTGGGGTTCATCTCACTGCTCATGACGGTGTCCCAAGATGTGATCCAGAGGACATGCATTCCTCCCAGCTGGACCAACTATCTGCTGCCCTGCAAGAGGATGGAGGAGCATACTCTTGCCGCTCTTGGCGGGCGCCGAATGCTTCCTAAGAGTGTGTCGCGGTCCGAGCATTGCAAAAACAAGGTGGATGGCCCATGGATTTTTAAACAGTACATCTTGCTTCATTATGCACTTCATAATACGTAAAGTTTCAGTATAATTCAGGTTATGCCAGTGACCCAGTGTACTGGCGCATATGGTTCATGTAGTATGTTGCAGGTTTATAAATTATAAATTTATAATTGAGCTAGTTGTTCTAATGCCTTTATAAAGGTAGTGATGTGGAAGAGTAAAAGTTCAAATGTATTGAAACAGAAGAATGCTGCTTGCTGCACAGTAGCTTAAATGATTCAAGGCAAGCACTGCAGCCAACAGCTAGCTGATAATTAGAAATAGTGATTATCATGGGGGCATCGCATATACCTTGATCTTCTTCATCTGTCTCCAATGATACGCCTTTGTATTTTTCTGGATCTGCAAAACACAAAACACATAAATTATTAGATTAACTGCGATTATCAATTTTTGTGAACAATAAAAGAAAACCTTACTAACCATCAGTTCTCAGCCAGTTTTGTAGACAAATCAAAGCTTCGACGGTGGAGCAAGAAAGACTGCTCCTATAGTCGCTGACAATGCGTCCTCCAGACCTAAAAGCAGACTCGAAAGGCACTGTGGACGCCGAAATAGCCAATATGTCGCGAGCAATCGTAAAGAGTACCGGATACTTGGGAGAGTTGATTTTCCAGCAGAAGGAAATTGCTCCAACAGAAGGAAAAATACTTGGAGAAATTTCTAGGCTATTTAGCCTCTATATATACTTTCCATGTTATTTTAAGTAGGTGGTCACAGGTGTACGGTATGGGCAAAATTCAAAACAACCTGCAGTCCCTAAGAACAAATGCAAAGCTACTATATACAAGTAGAGAAAATAATACTGACACTAGTTTCTTGACAACATCATGTGATCTAGTACTTGGATTTGTAGAATAAAACATACATCAGAATCAAAGGCTCTATGCCTTAATTTGATATGCGGCAGGCTTCTCTAACCTGAACTTGTACCCTCAACTAAATCACTGATGGATGGATCAAATCTATACTAGAAAATTTAATACTGAAGCAAAGGCCAGCTAGTGCCATGTACCCACAAGTGCCAAGATTAAATCACTTGTATTCTCAACGAGTCCCCCGGCATAGATTAAATCACTTGGCAGGTTCAGGTATGGATCAAATCTATACTAGAAAATCACTTGTATTCTCGACTAGTTGCCATGTACCACCTTCCAGGCTTGCTCAATTTCTTGCTGGAGATTAAAGAAGCGAGGGCTCCAAGGGGATAAGCTACCTTGGCAGGTTCTTCTTGGACAACAACAATCTTCTTCTTCTTGCAGGGAGGTCGCTTCTTGCGAGCATCGCTGGTGACAGCCATGGTGGTGGCTGACGGCGGCGCCGCTGGGGCGGATATGGAGGAGGTGAATGGTTGCTCTGGTCCGGCAGTGGGGGAGTTGGAAGGCGGCGCTGGTACAGCCGTGGGGGAGGTGGACCGCGGCGCTGGTGCAGTTGTGGGAAAGGTGGACGGCGGCGCTGGTGCGGCTACGATGGAGGTGGAAGGAGGCGCTGCGGCGTCCATGGAGATGATGGATGTGGGTGTTGCGGCTTCTATGGGGTAGGTGGACGGCGGCGCTAGATCGGCCATTGGGAAGGTGGACGGCAGAGCTAAGCCGACCATGGGGAAGCGGCGGCGGCGGCGTGCCCTATCCTAGCATCGTACGAAGAGGGGAACGAGGAAGACAGGAAGAGGGGAATTAAGTGGGTCATATGTGGAAAACGTGGGTCAGCCCACTTGGCCCACATTCTAAGTCGCGGGTTACGCGGGCGTCCACGAGCACAAATTAAGTGGGTTTTTATGCGGGCGCGGTGGACGGCCCGTGTCCGCTTGCAGCCTGACCTGGCCGGGAGAAACCGATCGAGTCGATCGGCCGGATACGCGTACCATTTTTTTCTTGTTATTCCACACGCTCTCCATGGACAGGGACAGCTCAGTGTTTCTCCCTGCGCTGCTTGTAGGTGAATTTCAGTTTTTACCTCTTATTTTGTCATATATTTCTTTTATAAAAAATGCCTCACTTAAGAGCATCCACATACGGGCGTCCCAAAGCCTTATCAAACAAAAATTCCGACCCAGACGAGCACCAGAAACCAGGTCTCAAATGTTCGGGCTGACTGGCACCCTTCATATCTAGCCCAAACCTAGAGCGGATATGGGAAGGCATGTGCACTGCACCGTATCGTCGTCCCGCCATGTTAGGCGGCGTAAATTGTCCCCCAGGAAAATAATCCCAGAAACCGGCGGTCGTGGCTCGACTCCTCTAGCACGGCGATGGCGTAGTGTGTAAACGGCCTCCGGCCTTAGCAACGCTCCTTGCCCGGCTATTTAAAGGCGGACGGCAGCACGAAACCCGGCACGGTCGGCTACGTCTCCTCTAGCAGGGATGGCGCCGTGTGTCGGCCCGGCTCCGGCCAGCAACCCTCCTTGCCCGGCTATTTAAGGCGGACGACGGCACCGAAACCCGGCGGTCCGTGGCTCGTCTCCTCTAACGGCGATGGCGCCGTGTGTCGGCACTCCGGCGCGCGCGCAACGCTCCTTGCCCAGCTATTTAAGGCGGACGACGGCACCGAAACCCGACAGTCCGAAGCTCGTCTCCTCTAACGGCGATGGCGCCGTGTGTTGGTGCTCTGGCGCGCGCGCAGCGCTCCCTGCCCAGCTATTTTAGGCGGACGCCGACACCGAAACCCGACAGTACGAAGCTCGTCTGATGTAGGGCGGAACCCTAGGGGCCGATCTTTCACGTTTAGAGAGGATCCCTACGGGGGAGCACGAAGAACGCGGGGAAAACACAAGGGAAAACACGGGGAGAAACAAAAGAATCACTAAACCGACAAGTAATCGATCATACAAGGGCTAGATCACCGAGAGCATAAGGTAACACATGATCCAAAATCAACAAAGGAAGGATACAAGAGTAGCCGTTCTTCTCCGTGAGGAGGTCTTGATTGTCTTCTCCGGATGGAGGCCTTGAATCCGAATGGATCTTCTTCGAGGAGGCATGGTCCCTCACGTGGAGTAGATCCGGTACGGATGAACAGGGCTCTATCTCTAAATGAACTATCACAATGCTAAGTCTCAAAGTGAGGATGAGGAGTCCTATATATAGGCTAGGGGCGAAGGGGTACATGGAGTCAGTCCAACACGCGCGCGCAAGCGCTGGGAGGGCCGGACGTCCGGGCGTCGGGCCGGATGTCCAGTGGCTCGCGAGGCGCCGGATGTCGGGGATGGCGCAGATGGCTGTTCAGCTCTCTGGATGGGCGACGCTGGATGTCCGCTCGGAGGGGCCGGATGTCCGCTGCTTCGGGAGGCGCCGGATGTCCGGGCTGACGGGACAAGCTTCTGTGCTCCCTGGATGCCGGTGCCGGATGTCCGGGATTTTGGCCGGATTTCCGGTGGGGGCCGGATGTCCGGACTGGACGCCGGATGTCCGGTCGCTGGAGTTTCTTCTGCAGAGGGCTAGCCGTGTATATCTCCAGGGGCCGGATGTCCGGGGTCCTGGCCGGATGTCCGGTGCCTGGAGGCTGTTCTTGCCTTCTTCCATTGGTCCTCTTCTTCCGTGGACTTGGGGTCTTGACCATCTTCATGTGCATCCTCGGGAGGGTCCTCTTGGTACCTAATCAGGCACAACATTCCGGATTGAGGTAGTAGCCATGTCTCGAGGGGATCATATGAGATATCACTAAGGAGAGAAGTCACCTCGGTCTCGAGAGCTCTAGCTCGTGCTCTAGTCATGGGTCCTCTTGGTGCTTGGTGAGGCGATGGAAGGTCCATGGGGATGACCAAGGATGCTCGCATCATCTCCCCCCCCCCCTTGGGAAAGATCCGACCTCGGATCGAAATCCTCATCACCATGGTACGGGGAGAGATCGGAGACGTTGAAGATGTCGCTCACGTTGTACTTGTCACATGGGAGATCGATCTTGTATGCGTTGTTGTTGTAGCGTGATAGCACCTTGAAGGGTCCGTCGGCTCGAGGGAGAAGCTTAGACTTGCGTTCGTTGGGGAAGCGGTCCTTGCGAAGGTGTAGCCACACGAGGTCTCCAATGTTGAATATCATGGGATGCTTGTTGACGTTGAGCTTGGTCGTGAGTCGTTATACTTGGCGCTCGATGGTGTGCCTTGTATCTTCATGCATCTTCTTGATGTAGCTTGCACGGGCGCTTGCGTCGAGGTTGGTGCGCTCTTGTAGAGGGAGAGGTAGAATGTCCAATGGGGACAACGGGTTGAAGCCGTAGACGACCTCGAAGGGCGACTTGACGGTCGTCGAATGTCTTGCATGGTTGTAGGCGTACTCGGCGATGGGTAGACACTCCTCCCACTCCTTGATGTTCTTCTTGATCAACACGCGAAGTAGAGTGGAGAGTGTACGGTTCGTCACCTCCGTTTGGCCGTCGGTTTGAGAATGGTATGCGGATGAGAACAAGAGCTTGATTCCGAGCTTGGCGCATAGGGTCTTCCAAAAGTAACTCAAGAACTTGACGTCGCGGTCGGAGACGATTGTCTTTGGTACTCCATGGATACGCAAGATTTCCCTACAAAAGAGATTTGCAATGTGTGAAGCATCATCTATCTTGTTGCAAGGAATGAAATGTGCCATCTTAGAAAATCGGTCCACAGCAACAAACACGAAATCCTTGCCATTTTGAGTTTTAGGCAAACCAAGTACAAAATCCATGCTAATGTCTTCCCAAGGTTGATAAGGAATAGGAAGAGGCATGTAAAGACCATGGGATTGAGCTTTAGACTTAGCTTTGCGACATGTAGAGAATCGGGTGGTGAAGCGTGAGACGTCGCGGATCATCTTGGGCCAAAAGTAGTTCTTGGAGAGCGTGGCGAATGTCTTGTCGCGTCCAAAATGTCCCATGAGTCCGCCTCCATGAGCCTCTTGCAAAAGGAGCAAACAAAGAGAAGACTCGGGAATGCATAGTTTGTTAGCTCTCATAAGATAACCATCCTTGATGTAATATTGTTCCCTAGATGTATGCGTCAAACATTTAGCATAAGGAGTCGCAAAAGATGGATCATTAGCATACAAGTCTTTTATGTGCTCAAAGCCAATAACATTCAACTCAAGCTTAGTGACAAGCGTGCATATGCGTGAAAGTTCATCCGCAACTACATTTTCCTTACCCTTAATGTACTTGATCACATAGGGGAAAGATTAAATAAATTTACTTCATTTGGCATGACGCTTGTTCAACTTAGTTTGACCTTTTAAGTACTTAAGTGTTTCATGATCGGTATGGATGACAAACTCATGAGGTCTAAGATAATGTTCCCAAACGTGTAACACACGCACTAAAGCATAAAAATTTTTGTCATAGATGGGATAGTTAAGTTGAGCACCGGAGAGTTTTTCACTAAAATATGCAATGGCTCGTTTTTCTTGCATCAAAACTCCGCCAATTCCGGTACCACTTGCATCAAAATGAACCTCAAAACTTTTGTCAAAGTTGGGCAAAGCAAGAATCGGAGCATGAGTAAGCAAGGACTTGAGCTCATCAAAATCGGTGGATTGCAAAGATCCCCAAACAAAAGGAGCATTCTTCTTACTCAAGGCATGCAAAGGAGCGGCAATAGTGCTAAATTCTTTCACAAAGCGACGATAAAAACCTGCAAGACCAAGAAAACTACGCACTTGTTGCAAATTGGTGGGTTGGGGCCAAGTTTTAATTGCTTCAATTTTAGATTCATCAACATGGACACCCTTTGAAGATACAACAAAACCCAATAAAACCACTTTGTCAACACCAAATGTGCACTTTTTCATGTTGGCATAAAGACGTTCCTTGCGAAGGGTTTGCAAAACAGCCCTAACATGATTAAGATGCTCTTTCATGGTTTTGCTAAACACAAGAATATCATCAAGTAAACCACAACAAAGACTCAATGTAAGGCGAAGCACATAATGCATAAGGCATGCGAAAGTACAGGGAGCCTCCGATAAACCCATAGGTATAACTAACCACTCATATAAGCCAAATTTGGTTTTGAAAGCAGTTTTCCATTCATCACCCTCTTGAATGCGGATTTGATAATAGCCACTTTTAAGATCAATTTTGAGAAAAGTTGGGTCCACTAAGTTCATCAAGCATATCATCTAAGCGAGGAATGGGATGCCTATAGCAAACGGTAATAGCATTTATAGGTCTACAATCGGAACACAAGCGGAAACTTCTATCGGGCTTAGGCACAAGTATAACCTAAACAGCACAAGGGCTTAGGCTTTCACGTACATGACCGTTGTCGATTAGTTGTTGTACTTGCCGTTGGATCTCCTTAGTTTCTTCCGGGTTGACGCGGTATGGAGCTTTGTTTGGTAGGGGCACTCCGGGGATGAGGTCGATTCGATGCTCAATACCTCGAAGAGGAGGTAGACCCGGAGGTAGCTCATCGGGGAAAACGTCTTGGAATTCCTGCAAAAGAGATTGAAACACTAAAGGTAGCTCGTGAGAGGTGTTAGTTTTTGGTTCTCCATCCTTGCACACAAGGACAAAGTGCATAACACTCGATGGGTTCTCACACACTTCTCTCATCTCACTTTTGTGGCAAATAGGACTAGGTTTTTCTCTCTAGGCGAAGATGCGCTCAAGTTTGGCTTGTGGCTCTCACTCACTTTTGGGTGGATCACTTTCTCACTCTTCTCTCCACGATGGGTGGCTTGCTTGTCGGCTATCACTTGACTAGGAGACATAGGTCGTAGCACATATTCCTTCCCTTTCATCTTGAAGCTATAGTGATTGGTGCGCCCGTTGTGGATGACACCACGGTCGAATTGCCATGGCCTACCAAGAAGGAGGTGGCAAACGGTCATGGGGACCACATCACACTGCAAAGTGTCTTCATAGGCACCAATTTTGAAGGAGACTTGGACCGTATGCTCAACTCGGATAGTGCCAGAGTCACTTAGCCATTGAACCTTGTAGGGGCGTGGGTGCGTCCTCTTGACCAATTGAAGCTTGGAGCATAGTTCTTCACTTGCCAAGTTGTGGCAACTACCTCCATCGATGATGACCTTGACGGACCGTCCATTGATGCCGGCCTTTGTGTGGAAGATGTGGCATCGTTGGTCTTCTTCTTGTTGATGTTGAAGAGTCAAGACCTTATAGACAACGAGAGCGGGGCTTGAGTCCTCATCAAAAAAGACTTGATCATCTTCATCCTCGTTCACGCGCCGGTGCATGGCCACTTGCTCAAGAGCTTCCATCTCCCCATCACTCATGGAGTCGTAGGTACCATCGTCATTCAGGATCATGGTTCGCTTCTTTGTGCATTCATAGGACTTGCGGCCTCGACCGCCGCAAGTGGAACACTTGGAGGAGCTTGTCTTGACGGTCTCATCGGTCGGAGTAGAAGATGAAGCACGCGGCTTGAAGTTGCTTGTAGTAGGAGGAAGACGGCTTGAACTTGCCGAAGTTTTCTTGTAACTTGACTTGTCGTCATTGCTTGGAGAAGGCTTGGTTGATGTAGATGTTGGAGGAGTTGTTGAAGCTTGGTTGTTGGAGAAGCCGTAGGTCTTGGATGAATACTTGGCGTACTTGAAGTCATCTTGCACTTGACGTTCCGCCTTTGTAGCTTGATGTACGAGCTCAATAAGGTTGGAGTAGGGTTGGGAGTCGGCGATCTTCTTGATGGGATGATTGAGTCCATTCAAGAATCGTGCCGTTGTTTGATCATCATCTTCCATGACATTGGCTCGAATCATGGCTATCTCCATTTCCTTGTAGTATTCTTCAACACTCTTTGTTCCTTTCTTGAGGAGTTGTAGCTTCTTGAAGAGATCGCGGTTGTAGTATGTGTTGGCGAACGTAGCAGAAATTCAAAATTTTCCTACGTGTCACCAAGATCTATCTATGGAGAAACTAGCAACGAGGGAAGGAGAGTGCATCTACATACCCTTGTAGATCACTAAGCGGAAGCGTTCAAGTGAGCAGGGTTGATGGAGTCATACTAAGTCGTGATCCAAATCACCGGAGATCCTAGTGCCGAGCAGACGGCACCTCCGCGTTCAACACACGCAGACAACCCGGTGGCGTCTCCCACGCCTTGATCCAGCAAGGAGAGAAGGAGAGGTTGAGGAAGACTCCGTCCAAAGCAGCAGCACAACGGCGTGGTGATGGTGGAGGAGAGTGGCAATCCTGCAGAGGGCTTCGCCAAGCTTGGCAGAGAGGGAGAAGGGAGAGAGGTAGGGCTGCGCCAAGAGGAAGAGGTTCTCGTGTGTTGGGCAGCCCCTAGACCTCATGTATTTATAGGGGAGGGAGGGCTGCTGCGCCTCTAGGGTTCCTCCCAGGGTGGCGGCAGCCCCAGATGCCATCTGGGTGGCGGCGGAAGGGGGAGAGAGGGAGGCGCGCTGGGGTGGGCCTTAGGGCCCATCTCGCCTAGGGTTTGCCCTCCCACTCTTTCCCTGCGCTTGGGCCCCTTCTGGGGCGCACCAGCCCACAGGGCTGGTCCCTCCCACACTTGGCCCACGCAGCCCTCCAGGGTTGCTGGCCCCACTAGTGGACCCCGACCCTCCGGTGGTCCCAGATGCCATCTGAAAAACCCGAAACTTTTCCCGGTGACCAAAACAGACTTCCCATATATGAATCTTTACCTCCGGACCATTCCGGAACTCCTCGTGACGTCCGGGATCTCATCCGGGACTCAACAACATTCGGTAACCACATACAAACTTCCTTTATAACCCTAGCGCCATCGAACCTTAAGTGTGTAGACCCTACGGGTTCGGGAACCATGCTTGAGACATGGCCAAGAGGCGTTCTCCGGTCAATAACCAACAGCCGGGATCTGGATACCCATGTTGGCTCCCACATGTTCCACGATGATATCATCGGATGAACCACGATGTCAAGGACTCAATCGATCCCGTGATACAATTCCCTTTGTCTAGCGGTATTGTACTTGCCGAGATTCGATCGTCGGTATCCCGATACCTTGTTCAATCTCGTTTCCGGCAAGTCTCTTTACTCGCTCCGTAACACATCATCCGGTGATCAACCCCTTGGTCACATTGTGCACATTATGATGATGTCCTACCGAGTGGGCCCAGAGATACCTCTCCGTTTACGGAGTGACAAATCCCGCCTCGATTCGTACAACCCAATGCACACTTTCGGAGATACCTGTAGTGCACCTTTATAACCACCCGATTCGTTGTGGCGTTTGGTACACCCAAAGCATTCCTACGGTATCCGGGAGTTGCACAATCTCATGGTCTAAGGAAATGATACTTGACATTAGAAAAGCTTTAGCATACGAACTACGATCTTTGTGCTAGGCTTAGGATTGGGTCTTGTCCATCACATCATTCTCCTAATGATGTGATCCCGTTATCAACGACATCCAATGTCCATGGTCGAAACCGTAACCATCTATTGATCAACGAGCTAGTCTACTAGAGGCTTACTAGGGACATGGTGTTGTTTATGTACCCACACATGTATCTGAGTTTCCTATCAATACCATTATAGCATGGGTAATAAACGATTATCATGAACAAGGAAATATAATAATAACTAATTTATTATTGCCTCTAGGGCATATTTCCAACAGTATGTTGGCACAAAACATGCTTGCATGACATCCTTCATTTGAGCCCAAGTGGTGATTGGAGGTTCACCTCAAGCACCGTGTCATCCGCGTACTGCAGGATGCCAACACCATTCTCAATAAGATCAGCAGCTAATCCCTTAAAAAGACCATTCTTTTGAGCTGCAAGTACCATTTTGGTCAGGCAGTCAGCCGCAATATTAAACAAGAAAGGGGAGTGAGGATCCCCCTGTCTCACCCCCTTAGCACTCTGGATGTAAGGTCCCACCTCGTCATTGATCTTGACACTAACTGTGCCATTTTTCAGGATTTGAGAGACCCACCCGCACCACTTAGAATTAAACCCACGCTTCCTATGACAATCAAGTAAAAAGTCCCAATTGACTTTGTCATATGCTTTCTCAAAATCAAGTTTAAGAACCACTCCCACTTGCTTTTTGAAGTGTGTATAATGCAAAATCTCATGAAGAGATAGGATTCCATCCACTATGTGCCTCCCTTTAATAAAAGCATTCTGTTGAATACTAAACAGTTTATGAGCATATTTGCTAGCTCTAATATCCATGGCTTTGGTGAGTAGTTTGTATGGGCAACGTAATAGACAGATTGGCCTATACTGCTGGATTCTATTAGCATCAGTCGACTTAGGCAACAAAGTTATGATGCCATAGTTAAGACGTTGTACAATCTAACTTGCCTTCATGAAACCACTCAAACAGGCATAGGAGATCACGGGCTACTACATCCCTGCGTTGTTGATAAAATTCAACGGGAATATCATCCGGACCGAGGCACGATTAGATTTCATGTCAAACAAAGCCTTTTGATTTCTTCCAATGAAAAGGTCGAGTCAAGTCCTCATTGTCATCAGGGGTAATCATCTCATCATGTGACCATAAAGCAGCATCTATCTGACAAATGTTGCCAGGAGCTGGTCCAAACAAGGCTTTATAATACTCAGTAGCATGGGCAAGTAGGTTTTTAGTACCTTCAATAATAGTGGACCCACATTCCAGGAGATCATGGAGTTTTCCCTCGGCGACCATTAGCTACTTTATGGAAAAAATCAGTGTTGTTATCTCCTTTCAAAAGCCACCTCTCATTAGAGAGTTGATGCCAGTGAAGCTCTTCTTCAACATACATCTTATTAAGCTCTACTAGAATTTCCAACTTCCTAGTATAAGCATCCCCGCATAAACCCTCAACCTCCTCCAGTTTCTCAAGCTCCTGCAATTCGAGCTTGATGATATTCTTCCTGATCTTGTTATGACCAAACAAATTGGAACCCCAGCCCTTCAAAACTTTCTTAATTCTCTTAAGCTTAATATTCAAGGAGTCAATGGGGTTTAAAGTGTACACTGGCCTAGACCAAATCTCAGCAACCAGAGGGAGAAAGTATGGATTACTGAGCCAGGCGTTATCAAATTTAAAACACCTGTTACCTGGTGTTCTAGAGGAAGAACTCCCACCATCCACCAACAAAGGATTGTGGTCTGATATATCTTTGACCAGTTTATGAACAGCAGCAAGGGGGTACAAGTCCTCCCAATCATGAGACATGAGAACTCTATCTAGTTTTTCCAAAGTCGGGTTTTCTTGTTTATTAGACAAGGTATAACAACCACCAGTCATATAAATCTCTCTCAACCCAAGCAAGTGAATAATAGAGTTAAACACCTCTGAGAAGTGGGACATAGATGTTTTTTTGTTCTTCTCCCCACTATGTCGAATGATATTAAAATCTCCCCCAACTAGATAAGGAATATTGATGCTGTGACACATGGATGACAGTTCAGCAATGAACTCAGGTTTCTGTTCATCATGTGCAGCTCCATAAACAGTCATCAAGGCCCAACTACAGTTTTTGTTCTTATCGAACAGGATCAGCTGTAGGATGTATTTACCACACTTGGTCATAAGGATATCAAATTTTTCCTTATTAAGCCCGCAAAGAATGCCGCCAGATTTCCCTCTAGAAGGATTCCATTCCCAATGAAATTTATGATTCGGGTCGATTTTTCTAAAAAAAGCAGGAGTATAAGACTTCTTCATAGTCTCTTGAAGCCCAATAAAATCTAATTCATTGGCATTAATCATGTCAATGAGACAGGTGGACATGCCCTTTTTACCCACTCCCCTACAATTCCAAAAAACCCCTTTCATTTATAACGTTCAGGTTTATATCTCACTCTGGTAGGTCTGCCAGGTTGCATACCAGCCTTATCCACCCCATTTTTTTGTTGGCTTCTAGTCACAGGTCTACTGGACTTATTAGGGGACAAAACCACCACCGACTTCCTGCGGTGATACTTCTTTTTTTGTTTTTTGATTGAACCAGGATAAACGGTTCCTCAATATCTCCACTATCATCGTCCCAAGTTAAAGAGAGGGGCACATCATTACCCAACCCATCATTGACGGTACTTTTTTGTGAATTAATATCAATACTTTTTTCATGCAACAAATTTCTAGAAATTTCTAATTCACGCAAAATATCAATAGATGCAAAGTCATCATCAGGGATTTGCACTCCCATCAAAGATGCACGCAATATAATGGCAGAGTCAGATAAAGCAGAAAATTGATTTTTTGAATTGAGCATATTTATACCTTCCAAATTACGCTTCCTCATTCTGTTGGCAGCCACATCCACCACCTTCTCCAGCTTCTGCTTCTGTCTGCGTGAGACCTCCTCTTCTTGACTCATGTTGTCATGCATTGGTGATCCAGAGGGAGATTCCACTGTATAGACGCTACAGTTTTCTCCTCCTTCCATGGATCCCTCCTCAAGAGGCACAATATGAGGCAGGGAAGGCCAAACCACATAGTCTGACAAGGGAGGAAAAGCATTCCCATAAGTATTCACATCGTGGCATACAAACAAAGGTGAGGGTGGAACAGGAGTAATCATCCCCTAAGCACCTTTATGTATACTGATCTCATTACTGAGGGATTCAGTCATCTCTTCCACACCCAGATCCTCAGAAACATTTTCACACGATATTTTACCAGATTGAGAGCCACAATAAGACATTTTTTCAGCTGCATGTTCTCTGGCCATAGTCTCAATCAGCAGCTCTGTGTTGTTACCTTTATCACTCTCCTCTTCTTCTTCTTCACTCTCAGCTACTGCAGGAAGCCTCTGCATACCCTTATCATAATTCTGAGAAGAGAAGTTACCAGCCATGGATGTACTCGTCTCCCCCTGCCCCATGGAAGAAGCAGGATATGAGTCCATCCTCGCTTTCTTGGGGAAGAAAGGAGATGCACTGCTATCCACAGCAGCATAAGATTGACTTTTCTCAGCCCCCATAGTCGCCACTTTTTCAACTTCATAGAAAAAATCATAACATTGCTCTCCCAGCATACCTTCAGCTGAAGGAGGAATTTTCTCAACATCTCTACAGCCAAGAAGGATTCTAGCATATTCAGGTTTATGAACAGTCGATTCATCAACTTCTAATGTAATCCCCACTAGAGCTCCAACATAAGCTATATGTTTAGTGCATCTCTTCTCTATGGGAATGTTACGCACCCTAACCCATGCTTTTTCCATGATACCTTTAGCTCCAATCGAGGCAGTCCAAGGAGAAATACAGACAACAATATTCCCCTCCTTGAGAGGAAGGTGTTTCCCATAACAACATGCTCTCTCTACTTCACTAGCATTAGGGAATCGCATCACATACTGAGCAGGTCCAATAGAGCGGGCCGTACAACGCCATTTCTTTTTCCCAGGTTTTTTGGCAAATATAGCATTGAATTCCTGCTCAGTATCTTTCACAGTAGCATCACCCTCAACTATAGTAATCACCACATTATTAGTTTTCTCAACACTATGCTTAGCGGCACACATACCAGGAATATAGAAGAAACCCTAACCAGGGACTAAAACCCACACATGAATGGTATGCATTCCCAAGGCCTCAGAACTTGGCAAAGCTGAGCCATATGACCTAATTTGTTGCATTTTTCGCAGCGGATAGTAGGGCAGCGAGGAGCGAAATGACCTGGGAGGGAGCAGTTGATGCAGATCTCAGCGTTGCTCTTGGCCGCCGTTTGCCCAGGTGCTGGAGGCGGAGGCGGCTCCTTGGCGCCCGCCGTCTTCTCCTTGTTCGCGCCGCTCATGGCACGCGCAACAGCTTCCCATCTGTCCCCCACTTCACCACCACCAGATCTCGAATCTCCGGCGTCGCCCGGCCAAATCGCTTGTTGCCACACCATGTGACGAGGCTGGTTTGGCAGCGTGAGCCTTTTCCCACCGTCGAACCCTCCTCGTGCTGAGTTGTCGCGCCATCCTCCAGATTTCCCCCCGCCACGATCTCCCATCGCGGCGCGTGGCGCACCCCCCGCCCGCTCCGCCGCAGTAACTTGGGCGAAGGAGCGGTCGTCACCGCCAGCCTTGCCCCGCCACCAGCCAAAGGAATCAGGAAGGGGTGGATTGGGGAGGCAAACCCTAGAACGCTCCCATAGGTGCTTGAAGAGGGGAGCGCGATGCGCGTCTCGTGTAGTGAAGGTAGGTGGGGAAAGTGAAGCGGCTCCCCTCGCCTCCCCCGCTCTAGAAGGCTCCACACCTGGATTGTTGTTGGGCCCTGCATGGCAGTCAGGCGGCCATGGAGGAGCTCCCACGCGTCCTGCCGCCATTAGCGGGCGGTTGGTGAGGCACGGGGCCACCCCGACCCGATCCGCGCCCGCCTGGATCTCCGTATGCCTCCCGTGCACCGCACCACGAGACGTGCCATGCGTCGCGCCCGCTGGGGACGCGCATGTCGCCGGAATCGCTCCCCAACCCTCGCAAAATGGCATGGCAGCGAGATGATGTCACCAATGTTTATGTATTCCCCATCACGGAAAAATCGCGCATCCACCGTGACTCCGCGGTCATCGATCAGAATAAGACGGAGAGCATCACGCCGGAGAATCAGCTCGCCGTCATAGAACGTGAGCGAGCGCTGCTGCAGATCGGCGGTGTAGAATACGCGCCATCTCTCGTCCGGCGCGTCGCCCTGTGCGGCGCATGAGCATGACGCGTGAGCCGTCATCCAAAACCTACTCTTGATAGGAATGAGAGCCGAGGGATGAATACTCTGTTTTTGCAGGTGGTGGAACTAGGGGCCCTGTTTTCTCACTGGGTCAAATGGGGCAGGAAGACATCTACAGCTTTCACCAGGGAAACGGAGATGCGTGCCGAAGCTGCCACAGAGGAGGACGACGGAGGCGGCCATCATGATCAGGGGGAGGAGGTGCCGCCATCGCCGGCTTAGCTGCGGATACCGATGGTCACCCTTGTTCCCGTTCCACATGTTTGGTGTATCCATTATGCGTTCTTTGTAGTTAAACTGATGATTTGATCATGTCACGGTGCCATTACCCATGCGGTGTGTGCGCGGACGTTTTGTTCCACCAAATAAATGTTGTGATGTATCGGGTGATCCGGAACAATAAATGCTGGTAGTAATCCTATTTGCAATTCATCAATAAATCTGTTTCTTGAACCATTGGCGGCTTTCGTCTTCCGATCATATATTATGTTTACTCATTGCCCGAATCACGGCGCCATACGCGGCCAGTATCTTGCAGAGTCCGGGTGCAGCATGCAGAAGAGGCAGCAGCTTGAGAGAGAGAGAAAGAGAGAGAGAGAGAGAGAGAGAGAGAGAGAGAGAGAGAGGGAGAGAGGGGCAGCACTATTATACAAAAGTATTTAGCCTCTGTTTGAAGAAACTTGGTCCATATGCTGCAAACTTGGTCCATATGAAACTTAGTTGTCATCATCATCACCAGTCCTTCTTCATCACAAATTTCATGAGGCTCGCCACCGGATGTGAGTAATTCCTTCCTAGGATTTACTCACTGGGTCAAATGGGCCAGTAATGCATCTCCAATTTTCGCCAAGGAAACAGAGATGTTTGCCGGAGCCGCCATAGAGGACGACGGAGGCGGCCATCAAGGGGAGGAAATGCTACCATCGCCGGCTTAGCTGTGTGCACCCATGGTCGCCGATGTTTCGGTTCCACATGTTTTGGTGTATCCATTATGCTCAGTAGTTGTTAAACTGGATTTGGTCACCGCACGTAATGTTCCAACAATAATTGTTGCGCAATCCTATTTTATTTGCAGTTCATCATGGACCATATGACTTCTTTTTCTACTCCCATTAAACTATATAGTAGTATATGAATGTCATATGACATTGTCACTCGACGGCATGGCAAACGGCCCACAGCTCCACGTCAGAGGCTAAAAAGGCAATGTCTTGCAGAGTCCGACACTGTGAACGTTGTAAAATAATAAATAGAGACAAAAGGGCCTAGCACTATCACGGAAAAGTATTACTGATCCAAACATAACTGATCCATCTCTGATCAGTGTAGAGCTTTGACCAGTACCTGGCAATCCAGCTCAACCTGTTGGCATTACCATGTTTGACTATTGGTTGGTAATCCCCAGGCAGAGGTTAACTAAATACTTTTTAGTTAATACAGTGCCTATGGGGATTACCAACCAAATATTCCTGATCCATCTGTGACAGTAAGAACAATTCGTTGCAGCAAAGAGTCAAACAGGGTGAAAGGGACGTGGTTACATGCTGCTGAAGGCCAGACCAAATTTCAGTTGTGCTATCTTTTCCTTTGCCCCTAAGTCAGGTAATAAGCTAGCTCATGCTTTAGCTGCCTTTGGTATTTACCATCAGGCAAGTGGAGACACCTGGTCTGAGGATCTCCCGCATGATGTGTCCGTCGTCTTGGCCAGCACTATGGCTGGACCCGTGTGAAGTATGAAATCGTTGTGCTCCATTCCAGAAGAAAATTAAAAAAATAATTACTTGGCACCGCGCCATCCCTTCCACCATGTTTGACTCTTTGCTAATACTACTTGCTTGACACTGTGAAGGGGGCTTGTTTCTAGTGTTTCCGCAGAAAATAGATCTTCTAAAGAAAAAAAAAACCCAATCAGATATTCTACCGCACGAATATACTCCGCCGATCATAAATGACACATTTGGTAGCCTGCATTAGCCTCTGCTAGACCCGCGCTGAATATTTTTAGCTTATTTAGTTGCTTGGGTCCCATAAAAAAGCTGACCCCGCATGGAACTTAAAACACATTTGAGCATGCATCCCTTCTCTCCTATTCCGATCCCAGCCACTCCAATGTCAAGCTCTAGTAGCGACCCCGGTTCCAACCTCGACTATGAGGAGGAGATGACCCTCCGCATTGCGCTGCAGCAGTCCAAGGTGGACACCAGCGGCAACTCCAGATCTAGAGCGTCGCCGTAGTTCCCGCGCCGGTGTAGCGCGGACGCCGGATCTAGACCCTCCTGGCCCGCGAGCAGCTCCGCCAGGACAGCGCAGTCTGCACCGCCCCCTGCGTCGTCTCCTTCTCCCATCGGCCGCACCTCCACGCGGGCAACGGTTTTCTAGTGTTTTCAGGTTGTATCCTTCCGATCTACGCTACTCTTCATCGGCGACGGCTGCTACTCTGGTGCGTTGGTCCTATGGGTCTTTGCACGAGAACTTTTCGACAATCTACTACAACAGGTTTTGCCCAGCTCCGACGAGGGAGGGGCGATGACGGTGGTGCGCCTTCAGCTCGCTTCAGTGCTTGTAATCGTTGCTAGGTGGTCTACGAATCTGTATGTAATTTTTAATTATTTCTAGTGTTCGTCGTACTGCCATCATCGAAAATGAATATATCGGAAGTGTTTCCGAAAAAAATGTGGTCCAGTGTCTGCAATCCTGCTGATTTAATTTAGGTGCACGAAAACTGGGTGTTTATGTTCTACTCTCTTCATAAAGAAATATAAGAGTGTTTACATCACTACAGTAGAGCATTTCCAATAGAGGATGCACATTTGGAGATGTAAAACTAGGAGATATAAAATTTAAATCACCAAAAAATGCATTTAACATATCCAAAAAAAAGAGGCAACTCCAACAAGTATTGTATATTTCATGATGTAAAATCCATCTCCAAGTAGATGATGTGAATTTGAAAATGTAAAACGGCTGGCAGCCGCATGGCAGAGGCGCATGGAGGCAGATCCGAGCGGCGTGAGCCCCATGAAGCGACTCGGCCCATGGCGCCATGGCGGCCAGCTTCGAGCAACGGTGACCCTCCCCGACGCGCCCTCCAGCAGCAGTGGCCCTCCTCGGTGCACCCTCGAGTAGCTACAAGTCTCCTCTGCTTGCAGCCCGGTGGATTGTTGGATTCGGGCGGCGGGGATGGTCGGCGGCGAATTGAGGGTAGGGGAGGCACCGGAGCTGGAGGGGCAGTGCCCGAGCTGGCCGGTATCGGTCGACAACGGCGGTGGCGGAAAGGGGATCAGACAGTTGGAAACTTTCATGGTGGCGTTTGGGTTGGCACGCGGCTAGCCGTTTTGCATCTCGATTTACATCTCCTGTGGTTGGTGATGTAAATTTGCATTGCGAATGTTGTATTTACATATTTTGCACGGGGAGATGTAAATGTTTTTCATCTACGTTACCTGTTAAAGTTGGGATTTTTAGCCTCGGAGATGTATAAGTTAGTTGTTTTTTTGCATCTACATCATTCAGTTGAGATGCTTTTGGTGATCTAAAATAGTGATCTAAATGCTTAGAGCATCTACAGCCGGACCCCTCAAACCCGTCTCAAACGCCCGGGCAGGCCGTCCGGTCACGATTTTTTGACCAAGACGGGCCTCTCAAACGACCCTCAAACGCCCGGGCTAACCGGCACCGCCATATCTAGCCCAAATATGGGGCGGATAAAGGGGGCGCCTGGGCACGCCCGGGCGCCCGCCACGTCGGATCGACGAAAGGGTCCTAGCCGGAAACGGCCTCAAACCCGGTGGTTCAAAGCTCGTCTCCTCCGTCGGACCGGTGACGCCGCTTGGCACAGCTTCGGTGGGTCGCGTAGTGCATTGCCCGGCTATTTAAGTCGACCGGCGGCACCGAAACCCAACCATCCATCCATATTTTCCTCCTCCTATCCGTCGTCGCCGCCACTTTCCACTCCACCCGTCCGCCTAGTAGCCATGCCCCCACGCCGCCGAGTGAGGAGCGAGACCTTTCTGACGCCAGAGCGCCGGCTCGAGCTCCTTGAGCAGATCCGGGCTAGGTGCGAAGCCTGGATCACCGCGGGGCTGCCTCTCGGATGCAGTGGATTAGGAGGAGTTGGAGGAGGAGGAGGTGGAGGACGAGGAGGACGAGGACGACGAGGAGAAGGATGAGCTGGAGGAGGAGGATTTGTGGGGGACGCTGACGGGGATCTATAAGCTGAGCAGCATGCTATCCTTGATTCCCTCCGGTCGGAGTCGGCTGGAGGCAAGACGCCGTCGCCGGCAGGAGATGGAGGCGCAAGTGGCTGCGGACGAGGCGGAGATGTTCGCCTACATGGATGAGGTCGAACAGGAGGAGGATGAGCCGGAGCCCTCCTATCCGCCCATCCAGCCGGCGACCGGCACCGTCGTCGTGGACATCTCTCACGACGAAGAGTAGTTAGGGTAGTACGTAGATGTAATACATAGGATTACGTTTACATATTTTGTATGGCTAATTTGAGGCGTGTCTGATGAGTGCCCGAGGACGCGTTCGGGTGAGTCCGCTGTTGTTTCAGAGGCCGGATTTGTAAAGTCGATTGTAGATACTCTCATACTCCTATTTATTTTACGGAGGACTATTTAATAGTTTCCCTTTCTGTCAAAGACGGACGGGCTGATTGGCTCTTCAGTTCAAGCCATCCATCAGCGCTGACCCGACAGAGCCTGTACAAATGTGTTTTTTTTTTAGGATCAGTACAAATGTGTTGTTTAATTAGTCATCCGCCACCCACCGCCCTCGCGGCCGAGCAGCGGCGCACCGCCACGCGCCTTGTGGCGTGGCTGCTGACGCCACTCTTCACCACCCGTTCCGCCGTTCGGCTACTGCTGTGGCTACTCCGCACCACAGGATTCTGCAAAAATCCAACTATGTATCTGGGCTTGATCCCATCCGCATTTTTTTTTATTTTTTTAACACATTACAGACGCAAAACTTCATATAAACGCACATACGTCATCCTTATAAACGCACACATGCACATCCTATCCCTATAAGTACCTTTAAGAGACTAAATCAACATGTCATCTTGAGATTTTACGAAGGCTATTTAGCCACCTCGTAGTCAACAAAAACGTGTCCACACACTAAACACACATCACCCGAAATCCTACAATAAAAATAACCTTTCTTTGGTGTTGTATCATATGGTCTAAATTTAAGTTAATGATAAATTTAAGTTAATCATATTATTTAAGAACTCTCACTTAGATAAACATCTCTCTAATCATCTAAGTGATCACGTGATCCAAATCAACTAAACCATAACCGATCATCACGTGACCGTCGGCTGGCTTTTGGAGGACCAGGAGCCGAGCGAAGGGCCGAGAAGACGCAATAGCCAGACGTAAATTGTCGGGTGTCGGGGCAGCCCGCCTAGTCCGTGTCGGAGTAGGCGACAATGTCGAGCGAGGTCGAGCGATGCAGGGTGAGTCCGAGCGCCGGTGTGCCACAGATGTATCACAAAATCCGTTCAACAAAACTCCAGTGTACGTCACGCGGCGCGTGCATATGCAAGCACACCTTCTGGACGGCGTACGTCAGGTCGGGGCGGATAAGGGTCAGGTACTGGAGCACGCCCACGATGCTCCGGTAGAAGGTGTCGTCGGGAGAAAAAATGTCGTCCGCCGCAGAAAGATTGGCCTTGGTGTCGACGAGGGTGGAGGCGACCTTGCAGTTCGCCATGCCCGACCACTCCAGGATCTCCACCGTGTACTTCCGCTGACAAAGGAAGAAGCCATCGGGACGCCAGGAAACCTCCACGCCCAGGAAGTAGCTCAGCGGCTCCAAGTCTTTGAGTGCGACCTCGGTGTGCAGACGACCGATGAGCCGGCGAAGAAGATCACCGCTGGACGTCGTGCCTGTATACAAAAAGAGACGTGTCGGACCGCGTGGAGACGAAGCCGAGCTCGACGAGGTAGCTGGCAATCCGTTGATACCATGCGCGGCATCTGTTTAAGGCCGTAGAGCGAACGTGACAGGAGACAGACGTCGTCGGGGCGGGCAGCGTCGACAAACCCTGCCGGCTGCTGGCAGTACACGAGCTCGGCAAGATGCCCGTGGAGAAACGTGTCGAGCTGATGGACATCCCACTGGCGTGAGATGGCGAGCTACAGAACGCACCGAATCGTGCCAAGCTTGACGACGGGTGCGAACGTGTCAGTGAAGTCGACGCCGGCGCGTTGGCAGAAGCCCCGGACGACCGCTGATACGTCTCCAACGTATCTATAATTTTTTTATTGTTCCATACTATTATCTTATCCATCTTGGATGGTTTATATGCATTTATATGCTATTTTATATTATTTTTAAGACTAACCTATTAACCTACAGCCTAGTGCCAGTTTATGTTTTTTCCTTATTTTTGAGTTTTACAGAAAAGGAATACCAAGCGGAGTCCAAACGACCTGAAAATTTACGGTGATCTTTTATGGACCAGAAGAAGCCCCCGAAGCAAAAGAGTTGGGCCAGAAGAGCCACGAGGTCTCCACAAGGGTGGAGGGCGCCCCCCTTAGGGCACGCCTCCCTGTCTTGTCGTCGCCTTATGGACCCCCCCCCCCCTAACTTGTTCTCGACGCCAAAAATTCCTATGAATATAGAAACCCTCAAAAATAAAACTAGATCGGGAGTTCCGCTGCCGCAAGCCTCTGTAGCCACGAAAAATCTCTCGGCACCCTGTTCCGGCACCCTGCCAGAGGGAGAATCCATCACCGGTGGCCATCTTCCCGACGCTCTCCATGACCAGGAGGGAGTAGTTCACTCTCGGGGCTGAGGGTATGTACCAGTAGCTATGTGTTTGATCTCTCTCTCTCTCTCTCTCTCTCTCTCTCGTGTTCTTGATTTGGCACGATCTTGATTTACCGCTAGCTTTGCTATTATAGCCGGATCATATGATGTTTCTCCCTCTCTACCTTGTGATGAATCGAGTCTTTTCCTTTGAGATTTTGTTATGTCGGATTGAATCTTTGGATGTGAGAGCACTTGATGTATGTCTTGCAATGGGATATCCGTGGTGACAATTGAATGTTCTGTTGATCCACTTGATGTATGTTTTGGTTATCAACTTACGGATTCCCGTGGTGACATTGGGGTAATCTATGCATAGGGGTTGATGCACGTTTTCATATTCCTTTCTCCGGTAGAAATCTCGGGATGCTCATGAAGTTCTTTGTGTTGGATTGAATATTATGAATCAGAAGTTGTTTGATGCATATCGTATAATTGACCCACGGATACTTGTGGTGACATTGGAGTATCTAGGTGACATTAGGGTTGATTGATGTGTGTCATATGGTGTTATTTTACTATGAACTCTAGGGTTGTTTGTGACACTTATAGAAATAGCTCAATAGATTGATCGAAAAGAATAACTTTGATGTGGTTTCGTACCCTACAGGAAATTTCATCTTATGTTCTCCGCGATAGGAACTTTGGAGTGATTCTTTGTTGCACGTTGAGGGATTGTTATATGATCTAATTATGTTATCATTGTTGGGAGAACTTGCACTAGTGAAAATATGAACCCTATGCCTTGTTTTCAAGCATTGCAATACCGTTTTCGCACTATCACTACCGCTTAGTGATAAAGTAAAGCAATTACATGGCGTTTGTATTTCATACAATAAAGCGACAACCATAAGGCTCCTGCCAGTTGCCGATAACTTTTACAAAACATGCTCATCTCATACAACAACGTATATCACATCATGTCTTGACCATATCACATCACAAGCATGCCTTGCAAAGACAAGTTAGACATCCTCTACTTTATTGTTGCAAGTTTTACGTGGCTGCTACGGGCTTCTAGCAAGAACCGTTCTTACCTATGGCAAAAAAACCACAATGGTGATTTACCTATGGCACAAGAACCGTTCTACTTTATCAGGATGCGGGGAGGACCCGAGGAGCCCGGGGATCCTTATCCCCCCCGGTCATCGGCGAGGTGGTGCGACGGGGCGTGCTCGGCCTTGCCCCGGTCGCCTGTACAGGGAAGGGAGAAGGCGACCGGGGGAGGCAGGCTGGCTCGGGTGGGGTAGGTGGGTTGGCTGGGCCGAAAGAACTGGGCCGGTTCGGCTGGCTAGGCCCGGGGGGCAGGGGGTGGCCTTTTCTTTTTATTATATATTTGTTTTCTTTTTAGTTTTATTTTACTTTTAGTTTCATAAAATATAACACTAGCCCCTGAATTAGTATTTATAATTAGGCTACTGCCATAACTAATTTGGTACATTAATAAAATAGCTTGCATTTGTTTATTAATTTAAAATCATTTAATAATTGTTTTAGCCCCTGTTTTATTCATTTAAGGGCATTTCAATACTTTATAAAATATAGATTCCAACATGAAAAATATCCAGGGATTATTTGCCACACTTTGAACATTTTTTTTACATTTGAAAACTTTAATTGTTTGGCTTGATTTTGAATTGGTTTTGAATCAACGCGAGATTAATAAAGGTAATCCTTGTGACGTGGCATATTTAGTAGAGGGTTACTGTAGCTTAGTTGTCTGGGCATCACAAAGTGGAACGCTCTCAGCCCACACCAAAGTGATCATTAGGAGCTCCCGAAGGAGCGCTCCTCAGCTAGTTGCTCTCAACAAAACATCCTGACGATTCACTGTGCCTAAGAGAGGTCCAATATTTTTTTTCTCAAAGTGGACCATGCCTTAAGGGTCTGGTATGGTCATGGGTCCTATATGATACTATACAAACTTCTTATATTCGTCAATTATTCTATTAAAACGTATGTTTACCCTGCAAAAAAGAGTATGTTTAAAAATATTCAATAATTTATTTATTTATTTGAATAAAAAATAAAAAAAATTAGCGAATTTAGAGAATAACCATAAATTTAAAAATTGTTCGGGATCATGAAAAAATACTAATAAATATGCAAGAGAGTAACGAGTTTAAAAATATCAATAATTTCATATTTTTTACCAGATTTAGAAAACTCAAAAAATCAAAATATGAAAAAAAATCTTCATGAATCTAAATAAATGTTCATGAAGTTTATAAAATTGCTTACAAATTTTTAATTCTTGTACAAATCCGAACAATTTTTCATGAAGTTCATAAAACTGCTCACAAACTTTGATTTTTTTTTACAAATCCAAACTAGTGTTCATGAAGTTCATAAAACTGCTCACAAATTTGGAAATCTTTTACAAATCCAAACTAATGCTCATGAATTTAAGGTATGTTACTGAATTTCAAAAATACTCAGAAGCTTAAAATTCAAAAGGCAAACATAGAAAGGAAAACAAATATAAAAACAAACAGAAAAACTAAAATGGAAATCAAGAAAAGAAAGAAAACCGGTAGAGGAAAAACCGAATGGAACCTTCCCAAAACCGAAACTGTCCTACATGGCCGGCACCTGTGTTTGCTCGATCAGACTCTCCTGTGCTCGCGAAATATGAATTGCCATAATAACCCTTGGGAAGAAAAAAATAGAATTAGTTTCACAACTGTAGAACGGTGCGGCATAGCACGCGTTACCCGTCTCGTGCATGTGTATGCTGCGTTCGCTGGAAGCCTGGAACAGGCAGCAAGATAAGTACTCTACATTTCTAAAAGAAAAAAAACGATAAGTATATGCCGTTGCAAAATTACAGGGCATTTGTATCTGCTTCTGGATTCCTGCTAATTGCAAATCTGGAACGAGCAAGATGATTCAAGCAACCTAGCTCAGATATTCAGACTAAATACTTCTTTTAGGGGTTAAATAAATACTTTTGTGTGATAGTGACAGTAATAGGGCCGCCATATTTCAGCCTACAAGCATGTGCCGCGTGTATAGATAGTGTGGTTAAGTGTTGAACATGGTGACGATGACGGACTGGGATCAGGTGACATGCGCTACGGTGACATGCACGGTGACATGCGGCCCAAATTCAAATTTAAACATTGCGAAAAAATCTAAAAAAAATCATGCATGTTCACAGCACATATTAAGATAACCCCTAAAAATTTCAGATCAAAATTCGAAACATACATCAAGAAATAAAAAAGAGAAAATCAGATGTGAATAGTCTACAAAGAACCGTTCGGGAACTATTCATGACAGATTTTTCTTTTTTGTTTCTCGATGTATGTTTCTAATTTTGATCTGAAATTTTTAGGAGTCATCTTAAAATGTGTTGTGAACATGCATGATTTTTTTTAGATTTTTTTGCAATGTTTAAATTTGAATTTGGGCCGCATGTCACCGTGCATGTCATCATAGCGCATGTCACCTGATCCCAGTCCGACGATGACGCACCGGCCAACCCCGTGCAGACATCTCTGTTGATGGAGTAGGTGTGTGCTGGCAGTGATGGCGACCTAGATGCAGTGCCCGGCAGGCCGTATGCTTGGGTGCGACCATGGCACTAAAATGGTACACTCGCTCTGTTGATCGAGTCTACCGGCTAGCGCGTCATACAAAATTTCCTCCAACTTTTGCCCTGAGCAAGTTATTAGTGTTGGGAAATGAAGACATAGCTTTGACGTTAAGCATTAACGCGCGTTCCAGGTTGGATGCATTGCTGCGTTGGGCACCTAACCTGCAGGATTAGATCATCTACAACAACAATGTAGTCTTTCCGTCCGGAAATACTTGTCACTGAAAAGAATATAAATGAATGTATCTAAAACTAAAATACGTCTAGATACATATATTTCCTCGACAAGTATTCCCGAACAGAGGGAGTACTAATTTGGACCCTCAAACGATCGCGGAGATGGTCGGTTAGTGTCCGGGCGTGTCTGCTGTGATTCTTGGAGGACGAGGACCCCCCAGAGTGAGCCAAGATCTGGAGCCACCGTGGAGAACAGGAGACGGCGATCTCTTTTTTACATAAGAATAGGAAATTAAAGCAGTGCTTTAAAGTCCCTGGTTTTCTCATTTTGTTAGCAGTTTTCTTTTTCTTTACTTGGTGTACTGCATCAATGAGTGTACATGTATCGCTCCCGGGTATGATGCTTCTTAGCTCAAGCTCAAATTAAGTGAGATGAACAGTAAAACATGAAAAAAATAAAAAAACAAAATATCCTGAAAGTTTTTTTGTGACAAATGTTTTGAGCGAGTTGAAAGTTTCATCATGGAAGTTATAGCAAAATAAAAATGGATACACCAGGAAATGCTATCTTTGAAAGCTTTTTGAAACTACCAAACCTGAATGAAATGCAAGAGAATACCAAAGCCGCCAGCAATTCGATTCAAGAAATAGATTTATTGGACTACAACAATGATTATTACAAGTAGGGCTCCAGAATACCAGATACATTTGGACAGCACTACTTGTTGCTGAAAGAAAAAAGTAGCACCGTGACAAAAAATACAGGGACCAAAAAGAAAGACAAGAATTTTTTTTCCCTTTTTTTTCCGACGGTACACAACAACCACCTTGTGACCATTGGTGCACGCACTAAGCCGGCGACGCCACCACCACATCGAAGAATTTGTCCATCCGGTCGTTGTCACCTCCATCGTCCTCTATGGCAACTCCCGTGGCCATCTCTATTTCCCTAGTTGGAAGTAAAACGAGGAGTCCTGTGGTCATGTCGTTATCCCCTTCCTCGTCTTTAACCACCTTCATGATCAGAGTATATGTGCAATTCATCCTTCAGCTCTTGATTTACCGAAAGAAAAAGGGGAATGCAAATAGACAACTAAGCCCACAAAGTACCTCGACAACCTCTATCCCCATCTGCGCCTCCACATCACCACCATCTTCATTGTTGTCGATGGCAGCTTCGGAGGCCTGCTCGTCTCCCGCGGCAATAACTGGATGGGTGCCCGGTCTAGTCTCGTCTAACAAACCGCCCCGGACGCCCCCCACCGCCCGTTCCGGAAGCAGAGGACGCCGGCGATGGCCGAGCGTGCAGTGAACATTCCCGCCGCTCGGCGCGCGGACGTGCTCCTCGAGGCCGACATGGTCGGTGGATGGAACGTCGTCGAGGCGCCGGAGGTCTCGACATCCACCAGCCTCAGCCTCGCTTCCTCCTGCTCCGGCGTCTACGGCCGCAGCGACGACGTCGTCGTCATACCCAAACTAATGTACGGTACTGCCCGGCCACCGCTGAAGAAGGCGGGGCCGTGCGAGAGGGAGGAGGTAGGCGCGGCGGCGGCGGAAGGCTCAGGCTACCGTCGCGGGCGGCGGCTCGGGCTCGCCCGCGCGTGTGCACCTGCTCTGCTGCCATGCGCTGACTACTGGCTACTGCCCCGGAGGCATCTTCGTGGCGTCCATGGCGCTGTCGTACTCGTCCCCGGTGACGGACGCCGGCGTATGCGTCTCTTTGGCCCCTGCCCGACCAGGCCCGTACCGCACCTGGTAGCATGCCGTGCACCACGCGGGTGAGGTCTCCGGTGGCCCCAAGAAATCGAAACCACGGCAAATTTCTAGGAGCTGGCGGCTGTGCGCGGCCACAATTTGGGTGGGGGAGGGTGACAGATGCATGTGTCTACCTACTCAGTGGGAGTGCAGCCTTAAAATAAACCCGAATGGTAGACTAAAGTAGCCACAAGCAGTGAAAAACAAAAAAAATCGCCTAGATGACATGCCAAATCAGCATCAAATTGGAAGGAGAAAAATTAACTTAAGGGTCACAGGGATAAAATCTTGTACTTATGCTGCGAGAAATGTACAAAAGGTTGATCTTACCCAATATGTAGCCAAATATCGGTGGCTTCTGTAAAGATGGATCACAGTGGTGAAAAGGTGGATGAATAACCCAATCAAGCACGAGAGCGCAAACATTCCCAATCCATCGACCTTGATCTGGCGATATGAACTAATAAAGAGCTTGCAACATGTGACAGATTTGTACAGCAGACGAAAATCATGGAAAACTGTCTCAGTATCACCATCAAAGTGAAAATCAAAGTACCTACAGGAGAAGAGAAGAACCAATCTAAGCATTTATAATTTACAAAAACCAAGACAAAATGACAACAGAAAGCACCGCGGAATCCATGCTTACAAATGAGAAAACCGGAGACCGATGGCAATGGAGTGGAAGAAGAAGTTGATGATCGTTGATGCAACACTTCTACCTCCCACGAATAAACGCGCCATCATCTCCAGTAGCCTATGCTGAATTGGAGAGAGTTCCAAACTTGATGAAAAGATTGTGTTGTAGGAGGAAGATGAGGAGGGGACGTACTCATAGGCAGTGGAGGCCCATTTTATATAACGTCCAAACTAGGCAGTGGAACTATCCGAGCTTTCCTTCAGCCCAAGTTCATCCTTGCCTATCCGGGCTTTTTCTTACCTAGCTCACCTTGATGCGGCCGGCCGGCCTTCAGGTAACGTACTCTTTTTTTTTTTTTTTTTTTGAGACAGCTGAGGGGACGTACTCATAGGCATGCGGGCGGAGGGCATGTGCATCTGGCTAGTTCCACGCATGCGGACAAATGAGAGCCACATAAAACTTGGGCCCGGCTCGCAAGTTTATATATTTTCTTTTTTCAGGAGACGCAAGTTTATATTTCATTGATGAACGACCGCATGCGGATTTTCACACGCGACATACAAGAGCCACTCTCCGGTAGGCCAGCACTTTACTTTTATTTTTCCAAAAAAAGTCCGGATCTAATATAAAAGTTGACAAGTAGTATAAAGCATCCCAATACAATAAAATTTACGTCGAGGTTCTTGGACCACTGAACGACCACTGCCGCCGCAAGAACAAGCCACTGACGCGTCGATGTCGCCGCTTCCCTACCGAAGCCAGCCTAACCTTGTTGTTGACACACGAGAAATCTCCATGCATGTGACCCTAAGGATTAGCACCCTGAAGCCGCAGTCGTTGCTGTTGAACCCTTGAATCGATCTTGAAGCGCCTAACATCACGACATTGGGATTCCCCTCTCCACCACCGGTCGCCGAACCAGCCGACAGTGGAGAGGAATATTCATAGGCTAGTCGATGAAGCCGAAAGGTACTAGATCTGTTGTCACCACCGTTTCAACTCAAAGTCCGAATAGATAAGAGCAACTACATTTTGAGTCTTTATTATTAGTGTAGAGTGCCCTTCCAAATAATTTGAAGTCCTGAGAGCAATCGTGGCTAATTTTCTTAAAATAATACATATTTTTTATTAAATTTCAGAAATATTACACCGTAATTATATTTTTCAAAAATAATACACAGTCAGCCTACTGCTGGCCGATTGGATCCAGTCGGCCTGCTGCTGGCCGATAGGGCCCTGATCGGCCCACTATAGGCGATTGGATCCAGTCGACTTCTGCTGGCCGATAGGCCCTAGTCGGCCCATCACGACCGATTAGCGCCAAATCTGCTTCCTCTAGGTCGATGATGCATGCACCCATTTATCTTTGGAATGAATATTTGAAAAATGTTGAAGAAGTATTTAAGAAAATGTTGATCATGCATATAAAAATGTTAATCAAGCATTTGAAAAAACAATATTTAACAAGTATTTGAAAAATATTGAAACAATATTCGAAACTGTTGAATAGGTATTTGAAAAATGTTGAAGAAGTATTTAAAAAATGATGATCATGTATAAAAAATGTTAATCTAGCATTTGCAAAAAATATTAAACTATTATTTGAAAAAAGGCGAAACAAGTATTTGAAAAAAATTGATCATGTATATAAAAATGTTGAAAAAGTATTTGTAAAAATGTTGATCATGTATAAAAAAATGTTAATCTAGCATTTGCAAAAATTTAAACAATTATTTGAAAAAAGGCTAAACAAGTATTTGAAAAAATATTGATCATGTATATAAAAATGTTGAAAAGTATTTGTAAAAATGTTGATCATGTATATAAAAATGTTGATCAATATAAAATATTGGTCATGTATATTATACACATGTTAAACATTTTCAAATACTTGTTCAATTTTTAAAATACTTGTTTAACATTTTCTCAAATACTTGTTCAACATTTTTATATACATGATCAACATTTTTAAAATACTTCTTTAACATTTTATATACATGATCAACATTTTTAAATACTTGTTTAACTTTTTATATACATGATCAATTTTTTAAATACTTCTTTAACATTTTTCAAATACCTATTCAACAGTTTTCAAATATTTTTCAACATTTTCAAATACTTGTTCAACATTTTTTTCAAATGCTTGACTAACATTTTATATGCATGATCAACATTTTTTTAAATACTTCTTCAACATTTTCAAATACTCATTCCAAAGATAAATGAGTGCATGCACTGTCTGCCTAGAGGAAGCAATCACGCCAATCGCCAGCAGTCAGCTATCGGCCTTGCCAGTGGGCCGACTGGATCCAATCGGTTTATGACTGGGTCCAATCGGCCAAAGAACAGTCGATCGGATCCAATCGGCCAACTGTAGGCCGACTGAGTATTATTTTTGAAAAATATAATTACGGCGTAATATTTCTGAAATTTAATAAAAAATATGTATTATTGAAAAAAAAATAGCACAATCGTGCAGGTTCAAATAATTGTGACAATTTCTCACTGCAAATGGGACCCATTTGTCAATGGGTAATCCAGTCCTTCAATGAAGGGAGAATATCTGGTGCTCCCACGACTTAGGAGCTACCATGCTTCAATGTCACATAACTCAAATTTGAAGTACAAAAAAATCCGAAAAAAGCATGGATGTTCACAAGATAGGTGTCCACAATTCCTATAAATTTCAACTTCAAACTTGAAACAAACATAGAGATACGAAAAGGATAAATTCATATGTGAATAGTACCATTTTCACAATTTTTTGTCTTCTTGTGACACTATTCATGTTCAAATTGTCTTTTTTGTATCTTTTTATGTGTTTCGAATTTGGAGTTGCAATTTTTAGGGGTTGTACATGCTTATCTTGTGAACATCTACAACTGTTTTCGAATATTTTCAAAACTTCAGCTTTGAGTTTTGTGATATTGGAGAACGGCAACATCAAAGTCAAGGGAGCACCAGATATTCACAAACCGAGGGAATTGCACAAACCACCACTTATTGGGGCTAGTGTTGCACAAAACACCTACTATGCGGGTTTGCTGCAGAAAACACCACATATTGATGTAATACATTGCAGATAGGTCTAATCCAGTGTTTGTATACATTGACATAATTTCAGATAAATGGATCCCGCTTGTAACTACACGCGTGGCAATAAAAACCTACCACATCAGCCAACATATTAGACCAAGAAGAGAAAAAACCAGACTAAAAAACAGTTTCATAAGTGGGGTGGAAGTTGATTCAAAAAAAAAGGTGGGCTGAAAGCCCATCTCAATCACACAAGACACAACCATCTCGTTGTTCGCACACGGACATGTCACCGTGTACCTCCAACGCCGAGGGTGATGCACCGCATCTCACGTCGAAGGAGATCCGTCCGGAAACGCGGTACGCAGGCAATCCGGCGGGTGCTTTTGTAGACCCGAAACCCTACACGCCCGGGAGGGACCCCGTCTGGACGCGCGGCGGCTATGGGCTGCCCTAGGTCGGCTTGATCGCCCCTAGGGTCTCGAGGTTCGCCGCCCTGCAATGAAGAAGAACGAACGAAGAACGAGGAAGAAGAAGAACAAAGGAGAGAGATAAAAATAAGGTAAAAGTGATAGATGATTGTTCGATTGTGTGTTGTTCAATCGGCCGTCACCCCTTAGGTATATAAGAGATGATGGACTTCCCGAACAAGAAAATGACTCCAAATCACGACCAAATCACATCCAAATCTTTCCAAAATTAACCAAACTCGGATTTAGCTAAGTCTGGAACATCAGTTCGGTTTTTTGGTCCCACATGCCACAAAGGACCTCGGATGAGGAGATCCTCGCCGCTCTTGGCCACCTGCCGAAGTATCCAACATGCTCTAAGGTTGTGGGTTGGTACGACATCCGGTGTTGTGTGTATTTTGCATGGCCTATCGAGCCATCCCTCTAGGACGGTTCCGCGCCCCGCAATGGGCTTTGATTCCACCACAAAAAACACGACCAGCAGACGTTTCGTTCGATAGGCTTTGCTGCCAAGAATTTTCTCTCTTCCTTGTCTCTCTTCTCACGGTAAAATCCTCTCAGCATCTACCAAGAGCAGGGCAGAAATGGAGCGTGCATTCCCTGCCGCTGCCTTTGTGCTCATGACTTTCAACTTCTACTTCTATTTGCAAAAAGAAAAAGAAAAACTTCTACTTCTTCGCCGCCGGTCTCCGCTTCACACAGATGTAAGCATGAAACCCACGTGTTTTGTTTTTTTATCACCTTTGTAAATAAAGGGGCTTACATGGATCTTTCACTTCTCTCGCAGGTGCATCGATTTACGCTTCGATCGAGCTGGCGGCATAGTCTTCAAAAAATTCCTGCTCATGGGCAGATCTGTCATCTGTTTCAAGCTGTTCATTATTGCTTATCGTGATGTTCATACCCAGGGGTTTGGCGTGTTTACGCTCGTGTGTTTCATTGGGTTGCTCCTTCATTTCTTTACTATCATAATTCATCTCCACATCAACCACAGGTCTCGGGCAAGAGCTTGGGTAAGATTAATCTTACCCAAGTAAATTGGTCACTACAGTTCTCATCATCGCATAAGTAGAATTAGTAAATAAATTGGTCACTGATATCTCTGGGCTTTGATCATGCGACTTATTTACAAATTTCCGGCCTGGCAATCTTAGTGGCGTCTACGGTTGGCACAGTACTGCAGTAGAAGCAATCCTAATTCTTTTTCTCTGTCTTGAAGCAGTTGACGTAACAAGGTTAAGATCGAAACAGAGCGATAGATTCTTCTTTTTGAACCCCCATGCAGGTGCACCTCACATCTAGGCCATCCAGCTTTGCATCAAGATGCGTGCTCTCTTACAATAGAAATTTCTCTTTTCTCTTTGTTTATTAAAGTTGAACTTTGGAGGTTAACATCACCCGAACAATATAGTGAGTCGAAATGTTTCAACCATTTTTGGTGCACTAGCAATAATACAAAATGATCTACTCGTGCACCAAAAAGGGGAAAAAGTTCTCTGCAGAGTGCACTACTCGTGTGCTCTAGGCGTGCACAGTTTCAAGTTGAAATGCATTTTTTCCTATGAGAAATAAAATAAATACTTTTCCCCATGTATCTGGATGCAAAACTGGACGCTCCTGATAAGGGGTTCAAGTAGATGGGCGCTTATTCACAACTTCCCAGAGCATAAGAAAAAAGTAGGAAATGCTTTATTTTTCATTAAAAGAAGGGAAGTACTTATAATTTTTCACTAATTCGTGGTGCAGACGAACGAGCATGGAGTCCATGAAAACGTGCTCTGCGATCTGTTCATAATATTGGTCGACACACTCATTACCATTTACCTATTTTGTCAATTATCTGGGAAAAACGAACAGCCCCTGGAATCAGGAGAAGAAACTCCATCTGGTAAGGTCCAAGAGTACATGGTTTGGTTGTTTCCCTTGTTCGACGATCAATCAAGAGCTGAAGAATGAACTAGTGACATCTTTTTAACTCCTACTAGGTCGGTAGCTGCATGGCAGTGCTAATCGGGCTTGGTCAGATGGGCTGGATCACATACAGGGCATACACCCCCGGAGTTTTTGCTGGGGGAGAAGCAGGTGGAGATGGTGATGTGGAAGCGCAGCCGCAGGTGGTGGATGAAGTCGCCAAGGAAGTTGGTGGCCTTAGTCATTCCATTCGAATTTCCCTTTTATGATCAAGGGAGAGCTGGAGGTTGAGTTGCAACTATACTCTGTTCTTGCAGGTCGTGGAAGGAGACAATAAAACCCCTCAAAATCTCCTTTTAGTTGCCAAAAACCCTTCAGTTTTCAGCGAGGAGGTCGAGATGGCTGCCATGGAGAACAGCGATGAAGGTGGTTAAGACAGGGAGGCGCCGGCGCCGGCCTACTGTGTGCACGCAGTGGCGGAGACAGGCCTAGGGCAGTTGGGGCTATAGCCCTAGGCCTAGCAACATTAGCCTTTGTAATCCCTTCTTATAAAATATACAAAATCACTGAAGTGCATCACTCAAGCTAATTTAGCCCTAGGCGTAATCTGATGCTAGTTCCGCCCAGGGGCGGACCTACGTTCACGCAGCCGGTGTCACAGGACACCGGGTAGAAAATTGCGCTTACGTGTATACTAGTTCGTATTTGAGGCTTGGACACCGGTAAAAAATAAATCTGAACACCGGTTGGACGATTGTTGAAGCGAGCTCAGGCGCGGCCCAGTTGAAGGCTCATCCGGCTGTCGATCCTCTCCCAGGGATCAACGAAAACAAAGATAGCGATCGACTGGACCCTACCGCTGACATACTTGCGTATCATGTCCCAGTTCGTTTGGTGCCTGCTCGTCTCCTCCGGTTGCGCCGCCGCCCCACGCCCCCTAAGCAATCGCTACTCATCAGCCGCCCGCCCCTGCTCTTGTCCGCTGGCGGCTGCAGATCGCTAAATTATCAAAGGAAATAGTATGGCTCTCGGCATGGTCGCCAATTGCTCTGAAAAATATGTAAGCATCTCAATTTTCTCTAATTCTTTATCTAGATTGTATGGCTAGTATTTTCAAATTCGAGGGTATTACAACTGAGATTTCGATTCTGTGAGTTGATAATTTTTCCTTAGTGATCCACATCTATTTGGAACTTTGGATTATTTGTCGACTGTGGTAGCATTAATACACAATGTCAAGTGAGTTTAACTTCACAACCATACAATTCGATCAACAAGCTTTATTTGTTGTTTTTGTCTAAAAAAACACATTATTTTTGTTTTACAAACACAAATAATGTAACTCCTTGTGCACTTGTGATAACATAATAATCAACAAATTACGGGGGAATTGATGTTGCCTGATCATATTTGTTCCTATTGTTTTGAGATCTTATGTTTTATTGTTTAAGTTTAGACAATCACCAAGAATTTCAAGGGGAACACTTCATTTTGATAATTATTTTTTACTATTGGACACTCTAAGCTATTGAGTGGGTTACTTTTATGTATATTATTGCTTAAGTATCCATCATTTATGGTGTAAACGTGGACCCCTGGAAGTTTTTGTTCTAGGTCCGCCCCAGGTTCCGCCACTGTGTGCACGGATGGTCACAAAGATGGTTGGCCGAAAATCAGGTGCCGCCAAAGTATTTGGTAAGTTATGAGCGGGCACATGTGCCAGTTGTGTGCGTGATGTGTGCGTGTAAAAATAGACACTGAAGAAAATAAAAATTGTTGCTCGAATATATTTTTTGTTCCTCAAAAAATAAATGAAAAATAGAAATCTGAATCTCTGATGCCGATGCACCTCGATCCCCTCTTTCCGGTGCTTTCTAGGCCCCTGACACGTAGCTTCGACCGCCGCCGCCAATGGCCTCGGCCATGCCCAATACTCCAGTTGTCCCTGCTCGACCTCCACCCCTCCCCCGCCGGACCACCTAGAGCTTGCCCCCGTGACCCTCACACGCACGCACGCCCGCCTCACCAAATGACGGCACCGAGCCGCTAAGCCTCGCCAAGAACCACGCAAGGGCGGGTCTCGACTCGATCAGGTCCCATGGCCCACATGTCAGGGAGAGACAGGGGGCCTATGTGAGAGGATTTTTTATTATTATTAGTTCGGTTGGGTCCACTTGTAAGTGATAGAGAGGGTGGGTGAGAGTCTTTTCTGTTTTTTTCTTTTTTAGTTTGGCCCCACATGTAAGTGCGTGTGAGAGAGAGTGTGAGAGACTCCTATTTATTTTTTTAGAGTGGGTCGCACTTGTAAGTGACACATGGAGTCAAGGGTAAAATGTCCAGCAAACGTTCAGATAGCGGTCAAGGCCTTTTGACCGGACGGTAACAACATGGAAGGGCATTTCTATAAGTACACCTAACAGCGGAGGGGCAAATTTGAGCATGCTTCAAAATTAGGGATAAATCTGAGTAGTGGGTTTCAATTAGGGGCACAAATATAAATGTCCAATCAAAAAATTGGCTAATGCTTCCTCCTTTTGAAGAAAAATACACAGATTCAGATACTTGAGTAATCGATTGTTTTTTTCATTCTGTGAGTATATGTTTGAACTTGCTCAACTGATTGTTGAAACCAAAAGAATACTAGTACAACTTCTCCATTGATACATCGCCACACTGTGGAACATATGCACTACACCTGCCCAATCAGTACATCAGGTGCTCCAATGACTTTTGGACCATTAGATGAAAAAGCAACGTGCTAGATTACGGTCAAAAGTTGGACCATATTGTATTTGCAGAAGCAACCTTATAGTTTATTCTATTTGGTTATTCGATTCGTGTTCCACATCCCACTCTCCCATTAATTAATCTCTGTGTTTAATTCTTTAGTCCAAACACAATAATGATCATATATATTGAACCGAATGCCCGATTTTAAATCCGTTTTGATTGACAAGTTTGTCTTGATGAGATCTTTGAAACAAGATCAAAGTTGAATATGTTTTTGGAGTTTATCTATTTTTGTTTTTTCAAACTTAATTAAAGCATATTAACGTGTGGAGGGAGAGCAGAGCTACAAAACTTTTGAAATAAATCTAAGTTTCAATACGAAACTTTAAAATTTTATGGATAAGTTTGAAAAAAAATAATTTAGAAAATAATATTCAACATTGATCTTGTTTTGAATACCTGGTCAAACACAAAAGTGGCACACTGGATATGTTCTCTGCCTCACTGAGCTCGCATTGATTCTTCCAACGCCTGCAACATTAGTTGGGCAAATATTTTTCTCAACGAATATCACCGAGACGAACTGGATTGTGTGCCGATAGCGAGCAAGAGAAAATCAAAAACATTGGTGATGTCAAAAACTATAGAGTGCTTTTCGAAGCAAGTTAAATCCCTCCGTTGGCCTGTTGCACTGCTGTCAGTCAGTTAGATCAGCTTTGCGTTTTGACCACCAATGACAACTCTAATCAAACATGCATATTCGTATGGCGTTCACACTGACAGCAACGATTTGACCGATGGCGGTGGTTGGCTTGGTCTCGAAGCAACATGCATGTATGTTCCTGCGAGGCGGAGCTCATTGCATGGAGAAAACTGGAGAAACACAAAATGTGATGGGAAGACGAAAGCCGCCAATGGTTCAAGAAACAGATTTACTGATGAATTGCAAATCAGATTACACAAAATTTAATGTTGGAACAAAAGGTAACGGCACCGTGACATGACCAAATCCAGTTTAACTACAAAAAAGGCAAAATGGATACACCAAAACTTGTGGAACGGGAACATCGGTGCACACAGCTAAGCCGGCGACGTCTCTTGTTCTGGCGGCACCTCCTCCCCTTGATCATGATGGCCGCCTCCGTCGTCCTCTGTGGCGGCTAAGGCGCACATCTCCGTTTCCCTGGCGAAAACTGGAGATGTCTTCCTGCCCCATTTGACACGGTGAGAAAACAGGGGAGCAGCTGCAGTTGACCAGATTTTTTCCCTGTCCCCATGTTCCACCTCCTGCAAAAACAGAGTATTCATCCTTCAGCTCTCGATTCATCTAACAAAGCAAATTGCAGACAGATAACTAACCAAGGAGAGGAGAGAATTCGGAACACCCACCTGGTCTCTATGAGTTATTGGGGCGAACCTAAGGGCATCTCCAGCCAGGCCCTCAAGAAGCCTCCCCATGCGCATTTTTAGACGCCGGCGGACAAAAAACGACCCACTCGGGGTCTCAGAAACAGTTTTGGGCCGGTTTTGACGAAAGTTACGGCCGGCACGCGCAAGGCAAACCCAGCACGCCGGGGAGCAGCTGGGGGCGCCGGCGTTATAATTTAACTTCAAAGGCCCTTGTCAGCCTCTCTAGTCTCTCGCTCTCCTCCTTTTTCCTCGCTAGGCCCACCACATTGTGCATGCAAAAAGAAGACAAAGCTCTCTCCTCTCTCTCTCCCGCATGCCCCCGCCGCCTTCCTCGCTCTCGCTCCTCTCTCTCTCTCCTCCACCCCTGCTCCTCGCTCCGTGAGCCGCCTTCTTCCTTCCTCCCCTTCCTCGCCGCCACAGCTCTCGGGAGGCGTCGGAGGCTGGGCGTCCATGGCCGGCTCTGGATGACCGCCTTGGGCTTGCGGCGAGACAGGCGTCGTGGGCACCAGAGGGGAAAAGCTCGGCGTCCCTCGCCTCGCCCGCGCCCGGCCTTGCCGCCGCCCTCGCCTCGTATCCCGCCCGGCCATCCGCATGGAGTTGGAGAACACCGGCCTTGGCGGCGAGGCGGGGATATGGCGGCGAGGGGCGGGGACATAACCCGGCACCGGGTGATGCGAACGAGGAGGTGGTCAGTGCCGTGCCGTCCTGCAGCGGCGCGCTGCGAGGAGCGCAGGGAGGCTGTTGCGCTCATGCTCAGTGGTCGTCCTCGGCGGCGCGGTGGCGCGATCGACGGCGCCTTCCCGCATGCGACGCCAGCGCGGGCGGGGCCAGCGGAGGCGAGGCGGGACTACGGGCGGCATGGGCCAGCGCTCTTTGGAAGCGAAGCGGCCTTCGACGGCCCCGCGGCCTCGGACGGGACGGTGGCGAGAACGACAACCTCGCTTGGGGAGGAAACGGCTGGAGATTTTCTCGTTCGCAGGACAAAATTTTCGCCGGCAGCCCCCCAAGCGGCGAAAAAAATGCCTCCTGGGGGGCTCAATGGGTGGAGATGCCCTAACAAATCAGATTACGGCCCTCGCGTCGCTCCCTTCCCCAGGGGCGACACGGGCGACCAAATCGCCAAGGCCTTCGGCCACCCCACCCCTTCCTCCCCCTCGCCGTCGCCGGCGCCTCCCGCGGGCAAAGCTCGCGTGGAAGCGAGCAGGCGGCTGGGGCTCTTTTCTGCGGCGGGCGGTGCCTCCCTCGAGCAGGGGAGCTCTTGTCGGCGCGGCGTCGCACCTCTCGCGTCTCGGGCGTCCGTGTGCTGCGGCTTCGTCAACATGGGGGCGCTGGTGGCGGCATGCCTGGCGCTTGTTGCTGCCCGTCCTTTGGGGATCGGATCTGGCTCCCTACTTGCGGCTGCGTCTCGAACGCCCGCAAGCAATGGCGGCCTTGGTCCGGGCTCCAGCGTGGCTCGGTGTGGGACGGCGTGCGTGCACGCAGCGGCGGTGCTCGGCTCGGAAGTGCGGCGTGGGCGCGGTCGATGGCCGGGCGCGGCGGCGGCTGGCGCGCGATGGGCGCGGCGACCGGTGGCTGGGCGTGGTGGATGCGCTGCTCTGGAGTGCGCGGTGTGCTGTGGAGGGAGCTCGTCTGTTCTGCTCTCGCTCGTGTGGCTTCGATTGGATCTGGTGCGAGCTCGTGCTTCGATCTGGATGTTGTGCGTTGCGATGCAACGTGGGTTGCTGCGGTGGTGGTGGTCACGGTGGTGCTGCGTTGGTGGACGGCAGCTTCGGCCAGGGGGTGGTGCGTCTCTGGTCACGGTGGATCCTGGGATCCCGCGGCCAGAATGAGGTCGGCCTCAGCAGGTGGTGGTTGGTGGGCGGTGGTCGGTGGTGGTTGGTGGTCGACACATCTCCGGGAGAAATCTTTGCTCCGATCTTCATTGGAGCCGGCGACGGTGGCGCCCGCGGGTGCCATGATCTTTCTTGGAAGCGTCGTCTTGGAGCTGTGCTCCTCCTCCCCACGTCTTTGGCTCCAGAGGAAAACCTCAGATCCGCTGGATCGGGCGATGGAGGCGTCTTCGCGTCTTTCTCCTCCTTGGGGGCATCGTCTCGGAGCCGGCTACGACTGGGAGTCTGGTGGATTGTGGCATCTTCCCCGTGGATTGCGGCATCTTCACCGCGTGTTTGTTGAGGCGGGGCGTTGGTTTCTATTTGGCAACCATGATGGCGTCGAGTGGAGCTCGGGTCGCAACGTGGACTTCGGTAGTTGATTCTTCCCGGCGTGTCCGAGGTGCTCTTCCGTGGGTTGCTTGGTTGCTTTGAAGTCAGTGTTGGGGAACGTAGTAATTTCAAAAAATTTCCTACGCACACGCAAGATCATGGTGATGCATAGCAACGAGAGGGGAGAGTGTTGTCCACGTACCCTCGTAGACCGAAAGCGGAAGCGTAAGTACAACACGGTTGATGTAGTCGTACGTCTTCACGATCTGACCGATCAAGTACCGAACGTACGGCACCTTCGAGTTCAGCACACGTTCAACTCGATGACGTCCCACGAACTCCGATCCAGCAGAGCTTTGCGGGAGAGTTTGGTCAGCACGGCGACGTGATGACAGTGTCGATGATGCTACCGACGCAGGGCTTCGCCTAAGCACCGCTACGATATTACCGAGGTGGAATATGATGGAGGGGGACACCGCACACGGCTAAGAGATCAATGATCAATTGTTGTGTCTACAGGTGCCCCCTTGTCCCCATATATAAAGGACCAAGGGGAGGAGGGGGCGGCCAAGGAGGAGGAGGAGGCGCGCCCAAGGGGGGCAATCCTACTCCAAGTAGGATTCCCCCCTCTTTCCTAGTCCCCTTGTTCCAACACCTGTGAAAACAGAGTATATATAGTTGCAGCCCATCCTTGAGCTCTTGATTCATCCAACAAAGTGGAATGCAGATATATATAAGCAACGCCATCACTACCTGGGCAACTTCTTGCACCATCTGCTGCTCGAGATCAACATCTCTGGCGCTACCTGTGGCAGTTCTGACGGCTCGCGCTTCTCGCTGATGCCGATGGGTGTATGCCTTGTACGGTATCTAGAAGATCTGGCAAGGCCCTATTAGCACGGCTAGGCAGCCACCAAACTGTGAATGAAAGAGATGGCACTATTCATTCTCTATGTCTTGATTGTTGGAACAAAGAAAACAAGATACAAATGCTCTGCTTATTAAATGGAGAATTTTCTCTGCATCCCAGGGGATGTGTGTTCTCGCCAGGTACTCGGCAAACAGGTAAACGCGCTTTATATTATAAAGCAAACACCTAATACACCTGATACATCCAGCTCACTGGGGCCGCAGCACAGATAAGCTCAAAAGAAAAAAAAATCAGTTTAAATAAAACCAGTATTTCTATTATATATATATGTGCTCAGTTTTTTTGCCTAAACAATACATGCTCTGCACCTTGCTGAGAACTAACAAGAAAGCCTCAATGCAGGTAACAAGACCTAGGATGGCTTCGGCTGCAGTATTGTGCCAAGCATAATCATCAGGGAACAGAAGAAAGAGAAGAGAATGATGCAGATTGATGCAGGTAACCTATAGGATGAAAAGGAAGAAAAGGCTGTACTGTGTATGTGTATTCATAGAGGTAAGTGTATGCGCATGTATATGAGCGTTTGCGTCTGTACTGTGTTTAACAAAAATAAAAATAAATTATGCCACAAAAGGCTGGGCATTTCTGTACCACGTCCGAGCTCGCAGAACCGTACGAACACATATTTGTTCGAGATGAAGCTAGCCGCGCACGGGGCGTTGGCACATGGAGTAGTATTTTATTTCGGTAGATAATAACAGTTATGACTTCTGCTGGACGGCCCAAGTCCAACCGTTACCACCGTCCGTTTGTTTTCTCTGAGGAATAGTCACCGATAGTTGCTATCACTTTTTTATTTTTGAGAATTCTTGTAACCTTTATTGATTATATCCGCAGCTTTCAAAGGTACAAGAACTTGGTCGGGGGAACCCAACCATAAATGTCGACCTAATGCTAGATTACAAGCAAATTATATCCGCAGCTTTCAAAGGTACAAGAACTCTCAAAATAAAAGTCCTACTTTTGAAAGTGAAGGGACATGACTGGAAATCAGTCGCCCTATTTATAATTTCCCTGATGATTGCCGCGTTGTTTCCTCCTCTTCTTTGCTGGATTTCACTTACCGCCGCCTGACAGTCAGACGTAATATGTAGGTGGTCTTGGTTAAGATCAGTAGCAAGCGCCAGGGCCTCTCTCGCCGCATAAGTTTTCAGTAAAACTGGGTCGTTTGCTTGAACCACCAGGCCCGAAGCACCCATGTACTCACCATGTCGATCGTGGCAGACGCCACATCTGCTCCCCTCTGACCATCTTGGGCTACTGCTCCATCAACGTTTAACTTAGTTTTATTCACCGGAGGAGGTAGCCATCGCTGCACCATTTTTCGCTGCTCGCTTCCTGATAACCCATAAATATAGGGGATCGCAATAGTTTTCGAGGGTAGAATATGCAACCAAAATTTATTGATTCGACACAAGGGAAGCCAAAGAATATCTGAAAGTATTAACAGTTGAGTTGTCAACTCAACTACACCTGGAGACTAAATATCTGCAGCAGAGTGATCCATAGCACAATAATATGATAGTTTGATAGTGGTAGTAACAATAGCAACAGTAGCGGTAAACAGTAATAGTAGCAATTTTATAGTGATTGTGACAGCAGCAACAATAATAATTTATCAAATACCAATATGTGAAAAGCTCATAGGCATTGGATCAGCGATGGATAATTATGTTGGATGACATTCATCATGTAACCGTTATAATCTAGGGCAACACAGAACTAGCTTCAATTCATCAATGTAATGTCGGCATGTATACTGCATATAGTTATACGTGCTTGCGATAAGAACTTGCATGACATCTTTTGTCCTACCCTCCCGTGGTATGGGGTCCATATGGAAACCAAGGGATATTAAGGCCTCCTTTTAATAGAGAATCAGAACAAATCATTAGCACATAGTGAATCATACGGTAATCACCGGAAAGAATCCCAATCATTGTCACCTTGGGGTATGCGGATCATAACACATAATAGGTTCGTATAATTTGTAACATAGAATCAAGAACACAAATATATTCATGAAAACATAAATAGTTCAGATCCGAAATCATGACACTTCGGCCCTAGTGACAACCATTAAGCATAGCAAAGTAAAAGCAACGTCAATCCTAGAACATAGTGGATATTAGGGATCAAACTCTAACAAAACTAACTTGGTTACGTGATAAATCTCATCTGACCCATCACCATCCAGCAAGTCTACAAAGGAATTACTCACACCCGATGGTGAGCCTCATGAAATTTGCGATGAAGAAGGGTTGGTAATGAAGATGACAACTAATCCCCCTCTCCGGAGCCCAAAACGGACTCCAGATCTGGCCTCCCGATGAAGAACAGTAGGTGGGGACGACTCCGTATCCTGAAACGCGATGATTCTTTCTCTGGAAATAAGAATTTATAGTGTTGAGATTAGAGTCAGCGGAGCCTCGTGGGTCCCACGAGCTACCAAGGCGCGCCTAGGGGGTGGGCGCGCCTTGGTGCCTCGTGGGAAGCAGGTGACCCCCTCCAGTGAGTATTTGCTCTAGTATTTTTATTTATTTCTGTAAAAATCTCCAAAAAGTTTCATCCAATTCGGAGAACTTTTATTTCTTCACGAAAACAACACCATGGTAGTTCTGCTGAAAACAGCGTCAGTCTGGGTTAGTTTCATTCAAATTATGCAAATTAGAGTCCAAAACAAGAATAACGTATTTGAAAAAATAGATACGATAAAGACATATCACTCAAATGCATGTCATAAAAAATAATATTATTCAGATGCATGACATACTTAATGCCAAATAAATTTATCAAACATAAAGTGCTCAGTTGTGGAGTCATTTATAGGTTTCACCATCTTGTAATAAGAGCAAGTATAATAGAATGGCGTAGGCGGGCTCTAAGCCTTTAAATAATATATTTTGGATGAGTTGGAGGAGAGAGAGGAGGGGAGAAAAGGGAAGCGGGCTACTGATTAACAGCTGGCTGCAGCACGTGCTCCTAGGCATATTTATATGCAACCATTGTACTTACCGGCTACTACCTCTGTCATGGTTTATTGGTCCCCGTATTTTGTGCCAAGCTTTGACCATAGATTTAACTAACAAAACGTTAATGCATGTCATACAGAATAATATTATTGAAAACTATGTTCTAATACGAATCCAACGATATAATTTTTGGTGACATCATTAATATTTTGTTAGTTAAATCTTTGGTCAAAATTTGGCACAAAATAAAAAGAGGGCCAATAAACCAGGATGGGGTTATTATTATAAGCTTGGTTATAGATAATGTGGCAAGACCATCTAGCCAACAACTAGCTTAGCTAAATTTCTCAAAAAAAAAAATTCTCAACAACTAGCTTAGCTATAGATGATGTGGCAAGACCATATAGCCCGCAACTGGCTATACTATTAATCATGCTCTAAGGAGATGCATGCTTGCCTGCATTTGGTGGAACCATTCATTAATGGTAGCTCTTATTTCTTTTCTGTTTTAGGTTAGGTCGATTAATTAGTAGACCGAAATTAATATGTTTGTTCCCTATTCTACACATATGCAAGAATGCCAAGACGTGTATGATGTTTCTCTGCAGAAAAATTTGATGACAATTCATAGCTTTCTCCTAAAATAAGATGTCATGGATCTTGAAAGTATATTTTCAGAATTATCACCATGATCTCTTTGCGAAACTCTTTACGGACCTACTATTACTGGAATGGTGAAATTAAAGATACAAAGGAATCATTGAGTAGAATCTCAAATACATAGTTGAAATTGGAAATAATCTGCACGGGTTGACGATTAGTTGAAAATAATAGAGCACCCCTGAAAATATGCTATTCACGAGACATTATACACTAATCAATTTAGCGAGACAATTATTTACACACTATAGCACGCTATTTTTTCCAGTGGCTACATTCTATACAACAACAATCTTGTGAGACGGTGACATCGGTCCTCCATCTGTGCGCGCACACGCGGACGGCGACCTCATCACCGCCCGTTTCCATCGGCAGCTCCGGTGGCCATCTCTACTTCCCTGGTGAAAACTGCAGGTGTTTTCCCGCCCCCTTGTTCCATCTGCGAAATAGAGTATTCTCTTGTTTTAGAGCAAAAAAGCGAAGCAGAGTATTCTTTATCCCCGAATGAAAAACAGAGTATCCATCACTCAGTTGTTGATTCATGGAACACAACAAAATTCAAACTTATAGCCAAAAGCCCACCGGTACGTACCTTGGCACATTCTGGCACCCTCTGCTGCTCCACATCAGTGCCGTCCATGGCAGCTCCGGCGGCCTGCTTCTCTCGCCAAGCAAAAACTCCATGGATGTATGCCTTGTATGCGATCCATCCGATCTGACCGACTCCGATTAGCACGGCCAGGCAGGTACCCACCTATGGCCATGGGTGAATGAAAATGATTCAGTACTAGTCTATCTATGAGACCGACCGAAGCGAAGGAGGAAAATGATTACCAGATGGAGAATGTGCTCTGCATCCCAGGGGTTGTGTTTCTTTACCAGATAATCCGCAAAAAGGCAATAGTTAACAAGTGTCTCGACCGATACCATTATCAGATCACGGAGCATCTTGTCATTGCCTCCTTGCTCACTCATCTGTGCCAAGGACAAACCAGTGTAACGAAAATCAGCGCATATTCCATATGCTCTGCTATGAGCTCGTTCTAAAAAAAAAGGAAGGATCACGAAACCAGAGCACACTCAGCCTTATTGATAAGTACCTTGTTTCGTGCTAACAGAAGGGCGTCGAGGCAGACGAAGAAAACTAGGATGGCATCGACTGCGGTTTGGTGCCAAGCGTAATCGTCCTCTGGGATCTTCATGGCGAGCATGAAGGCTCCAGCCGCCATAATGATCGCCATGCCCGAAATCTATACAGAAAATTGATGCAAAGGTAAAGAAGACTTGTGGTAAATAAATATGCGAGGGGAGGTGTATAAATAAAGCTTTATCTTCTTACCCAGGCTTTGGCGTGCGACATGTGCTTCCTGTAGAGATGACTGACGATGATACATAAGTGAATGGACAGCCCGAGCAAACACGAGAAGGCAAGCAGCCCAGCTCCCTCGGCATGGACCTGTCGATACGCAATGATAAACAGCTTGACGCAGGTGACCCATCTGTCCATGAGCACCAAGTTCTCGAGGACTGCCTGGCCAGCTACGCTCGATTCGAAATCGATGCACCTGCAAAGAAGAGAAAATGGGCCATCTAAGAACCCTGATGTACGAAAGGAAAACCTGGTTGCCTGCATGCTCACAGCTGGGTGAAGCGGAGGACGATGGTGACGAGATAGGCCATTGTTGCGGTGCAGATTTTGCTGCGAGCAGATGTGTGTGTGAGAGACAGAGAGACAGCCGATCAAGTATATATAAGACCAGTGGGGCCGGGCGCGGGGTGGCAATTCAATGCGCTCTATTAAAGCGTTCGCCAGGGGGGAGGGGTGGGGGTGAGAGGCCATTCATCTATTTAAAGCGTGCCCAGCGGCCCTGGGCACTTGGAGCGCACGCACATCTTAGACGACCTGAGCGAGATTTCTCTCCTTCCCACCCGGATTTTGGATGGGCCTTTCCTTCCGTAGCAGTGACGACTTGGAATATGCCCAAAGCTCAACAACAGCAGGTTAGATCGACGAGCCGTTTTCCAGTAAGAAAATCTTATACGACCCAGGCCGCTGCAGGCTCCTGGTTCAAGGACCAGTTCCATCTAATTAAGGAGTAACCTGCTTACGTTATGTTTAGCACTCCCTCTCTCTCAGACTGGTCTAGTTTGGACTGAGACCATAGTTTCAGATCGGTTTTCCTATTGGTCTCTGTTGGTTTGGATTAAATGGGCTAAGCTCCTAACGTAAACTGGTCTGGTTTGGGCTTTCCCTATTAGCGGTTTGGTCTGGTTCGGTCTGGTCAGAGACCAAATGGTCTCAAATCTTTTTAACCCATGGACCGCGAACTAAATCATGGACCAGCTTCCTTCGAGCGGCTAGGTTAGGGTCCAGATCAAAGCAAGCACGCATTTGCAACGTCTTCCTCGTCGTCTCCACTGCTGGTGCCGACGATGCTTCCTGTCGCCTACTACGCTGCGGCCACGGCCGGCCGTTCCTCCTCGGCGATATGGGGCCTTGTGCAGTGATGCAACGACGTCCCGTGGCAGACTGAGCGCTCTGCGTGGCCGCGACGGTGCGGACACGGGCTGCACACTCAGCCTTCTCAACACCCAGAAGGCCAGAACGACAGCTAATTTTTTTTAAATAATACATTTTTTTATTAATTTACAAAAATATTATGCCCAAAAAATTATTTTCAAAAATAATACACCGTCGGCCCACAGTAGGCCGACTGGATCTAGTCGGCCCACAGCAGGCCGACTGGCGTCCTATCAGCTTGCTGCTGGCCGAGTGGCCTGTCGGCCGCCAGCTCAAGTCCAGTCGGCCAACTGTTGGCCGACAGGGTCCAGTCAGCCTGCTGTGGGCCGACTGGAACTAATTGGTCTCTTCATCGCCCGACTGGTGCATGCACATTACGTTTTTTTTTGCCCCGTACAATATTACAGATTTGTTTTTCATAACAATGATGTTTTTTGCGCAACCCTTTTTCCCCGCCATATGTTTGCCCGCCAACGGTTTCCCGCCATATGTTTCTGCCACCCGTTTCCCGCCATATGTTCCGCCAACTTTTTCCCGCCATATGTTTCCGCCACGCTGCTTTCCGCCATATGTTCCCGCCAACTTTGTCCCGCCACCCGTTTCCGCCATTTGTTCCGCCAACTTTGTCCCGCCACCCGTTTCCGCCATTTGTTCCGCCAACTCTTTCCGCCACCTATAAAACCCCTTCGACGGAGTTGGATAAGCATTCTAGTGTAGTGTAGTTGAGATGTCCCATTATCCTTTCGATCGTAGTTTTCACCACAGGATGAGCAGGACTCTTCGAGCCTAGCTACCGATTTCGTGGATGGACAATAGGATAGTTCCATGGGACGAACTCACCGGTAGTGACACCATAATGAATGAGTTGGCTCACCAATTACGTGGAGTCTGGATGGCCTGAAAGGACCTATGAGGAGGTGCGTAAAGAACTTCTTAGGTTGCATGAAAGGTGGGAGAAGGTAGTAGTGCCGAAGAGTGAAACTTTCAGAAGGATTGCAGCAAATAATCCATGTTTATGGACTGAGGAGAGCGAGGATGAAGATGATATCTTCATGCCGCCGCTTCCGGGTTCTGCATACTCGAAGGGCAAGAGTTCTTCATCATCGAAGGGCAAGGTTTCTGCATCGTCGAAGGGCAAGGTTTCTTCATCGTCGAAGGGCAAGGTTTCTTCATCGTCGAAGGGCAAGAGTTCTTCATCGTCGAAGGGCAAGAGTTCTGCATCGATGGAGGATGACGATGATGACTTCATGTAGTTTTATGTTGTATGTTGTAAGTTCACTCGTACGTACCGCTTAATTTAGATGTAGTTCTATGTAGTTGTTTGTAAGGTCTTGTTGTACGAGCATTCTGTTCTATCTAAATATGATGTTGTAGTTCGGATAACATAGTACTAAAATAGAGTAGGCATATGTCTCATACATAAGTACATAGTCATTTGTCTCATACATAGAATAGACATAAGTCTCACACATAAATAGATGGTAATGTCTGTACTGATAGATAGAAGCGTCAGTGACGACGTCTGGCCTGGCGGGGAGGCGGATCTGGAATCGGCGTCCATCCCCATCTGTCAGGTGCCCTAATGGGACGCGGAGCAATCTCAGACTCTTCCTGGTCATGCTGTGTATCCTGTGTGGGCCCTGGTGGAGGAGTCGAAAACATGTTCATCCAGTGGGTGTGCTGCGACGCCGAGCCTGTATGTGATCCTCGGGATGATGATCACTCCCCCATGTATCATGTGATGCCGACATAGACGCATGATATCCATAGGCTCCTGCACGACGGAACTTTAAGTCATGAAGTCTGATACCGCCTGAACTAATATTGAAAACAATAAATATGAAGGCACACACATGCTGGCTGTGACGGCTGCTCTGGCTCAAACACAAAGCTCGACGAGGGACCGTGGTGCTGTGGCTGTGGAGAAAACACGGCTCGGCGTGGGACCATAGTGCCGTGGGTGCTGCCACGATGAACCGCCGGGTTGTTCGGGAGGGGTGGCCTGGTCGTCGGCTGTGCTAGACGTGGGCGTGGTTGATGTCGGTGCATGGAGGGACGCGGCTGCTGTGGTTGGTGCTGAACAACGTCGCTTCTCCGGGTGCACGTGATAGCCTCGTAGACAGCCCGTATTTTGTTCTGCATCCGTTCCAAGAAGGGTTGTATGACAGGACGGTGATGAAGAAGAGGTCCTGACGACAGTGATCGTCCAAAGGTGGTCACGTCGTTGTAGAGTTCGTTTGTCAAGGTAGCCTGCAAATTTTCAGGACGATTATTAAGTATGCACGCCAATGTATGTGACAACATTACTTAAAGAAAATATATCTTACCGCGTACTGCCTAGAGCCCGAAGTATCATAGCTCGGGTACGTATCCGACGGAGTAGGATCAGGTATCTCCTCTGGGTGAGAGTGCTCAACGATGCGTAACCGTGTTCCGCTCATGTAGCGCCGCAAATAGAGATTGAATTCATTGAGTTCAAAATTGTGATTCTCGTGCCATAGATTTGTGTTTGTTGTCTCCCATTCTATAACATACGGCTCTAGTCTTACTAGCCACTCAGCTTGTCCTAGTCATGCCCTTCCTTGTCGTCCTAAAATTGTGGTGTGTGTTCAACAATTACCTAAAGTTTCAATGGAGTACTATGAAAGATAATGCAACATTGAAAAACTGGTTAATACACATGGATGTGTGCCGCACGGGTTCTCTATAGGGGAGGCAGCTCCAACTCTGAGAAGACCAAATTGCCTCATAACCCTCTGTTGTGCCATCTCCTCAACGAAGACATCAAAGATGATCTTTGATTTTGTCATCCAGTAATCTCGGTCCCTTGTGCATAGCACGGACATACCACCAGGGTATCTCGCTTGTATGGCTGCTTCCGTATAGGGCTGCCAGATGACCCCGGTGTACGCATCGAACTGCTCGTTCAATGCTGTGTATGCTTTCCTGGTCTGATCACTAGCAAAGCGTCTCTGCAGAAAACAAAAGTTAGTATCCGCTAGCATCGAACTATCTCTTGTGCAGAAAAAAGTTGCATTAAACTACAACACGGTGCATACCTTGCGGCGTGTCCAACATGAACCGAAAGTAGGCATGTCGATGCCTTCAACATCAAACATGGTGTCTATAGGCTCATGAGCACGTACATCTGGTCGCCCTATAGAGAACCTCTCCCAGGACCACAGCTGTAGGAATAGAGGGCATCCAAGAAGGGCTGGCTTTTTCGATGTAAGCTGGCAAGCGTTGCACATACCTCGGTATGTAGCCGCCAAGACCGCCGAACCCCAACTCCTCTGTCTGATCTGTTCCGCCGTCTGAGCGCTCGCTATCTCGAGTGCCATAGGGATGTAGAGCGCGCTAATAGTGGTGACATGGTTCTCTGTGAACATCACCTTCCCGAAAAGCCACATTAAGTAGGCCTCCAGGCTCGAGTGATCTGTTCGCGGTCAGCGGGCGCTGGAAGTTCTGAATCTGCATTAAGCAAAGAGAAAGTTTTAGTAAGCCGCATTTATTTTTGTAAAGCCGTATGCACGGTAACTTGAAGATAAGAGGTTTATTAATTTACCCGGAAATTGAGCAACCACTCATACTTAGGTCCGTGATGCTCCCATACGGATCCGGAGCACCGGAAAAACACCATGAAAACGTTCTGTAAGAGCTTGCTCCCAACCAGCCGGTGCGTCCAACGGTCCTATGGCATGACATGCCAACGGTAGTCCGAGCAAAAGTGACACATCCTCCAGAGTAGGAGCCATCTCTCCCCATCGGAAGTGAAACGTGTGGGTCTCTGGCCTCCAACGGTCCACTAAGCAGCTCAGTAAAGACCCGTCGATGGCGATGCGTTTCTCACCTGGGATAGACTCAACCAGACGCGCGAAAGGTAAAAGGCCGGCCCATTTCAACCTTCATCAGAGAACATTTCAGTTAGTGTCTCCCATTAATATGCATGTCAGTGTGCAAATTAATAAAGCACGTACCGCTGAAGCCATCCTGGGTGTATCCTCCAGTTTTCCTTAGGAGGGCGAGTGACCCGGAGGCTCAAACTTGCGCTCATACCATATCGCACCACGATGAACCCTATCAATGTCCCCATCCAGCAACCACAGTCCAGACATTCCTGCACATAAAAAATTCAGATCATAGTGTCACACTTAATACAAATTCAGAACATAGTGCCACACTTAATACAAATTCAGAACATAGTGCCACACTTAATACAAATTCAGAACATAGTGCCACACTTAATACAAATTCAGAACATAGTGCCACACTTAATACAAATTCAAAACATAGTGCCACACTTAATACAAGAACATAGTGCCACACTTAATACAAATTCAGAACATAATACTGCTAGCTTAGGTTCTTCCTCTCCCTCTTACTCCTCTGTTTCCTCTACCTCCTCTTCGTCCCCGGTTGCCTCGTCCACGCCCAGTGACGAAAGTGGGACAATTAGTGTCCCTATGGCCAAATTCATTGCATAGAATGCATTGCCTAGTCGGACCTCCTGCTTCAGATTCATCCATATCATTCCGGATGCGCTGACACTGCCGTCTGCCTCTACTTGTACACATACGCTCTGGGTTTGGAATGTAACGCCTTTCAAGCGGGGTTGGACGGTGTTGAAATTACCCATTGATCGAAAACCCATCAGCTCACGGTCCGGTATTGAGGACAGACTCTTTCAGAAAAATGGAGACACAAAGCGATATTGCGTCCATTCCAAGCTGCCCGCAAGCAGCAAGTACATGTGAGCAAGGTAGGTGAAGCAATTTCGGTTTGTTGCATGTGCACTCACACGTTGGCCAGACTTCATTACCAATTTTCACCTCATGCATCCTCAACTCATTAGCACATCCAAATTTGTTATTGGCTAAGCGGACCTCAAACCTTCTTTCTTGATTACCGATGGTGACTACACTGTGTGACCTAGCTTTTTGCATCTTGTTGTCCATGTACTTTGTGACTCTTTCACAATACCGTGTATTCGGGTTGTTCAAGATATGCTGCTCTGCTTTTTGACGTCTATCTCTGAAATACTTGACAGTGCCATAGAAAATACCCTCAACGATGGCTGTAAGTGGCAATGCTCGGTTTCCTCTGAGGACAAAATTGTATGTTTCCGCGAGGTTCGTTGTCATTGTTGGAAATATGCCCTAGAGGCAATAATAAATTAGTTATTATTATATTTCCTTGTTCATGATAATCGTTTATTATCCATGCTATAATTGTATTGATAGGAAACTCAGATACATGTGTGGGTACATAGACAACACCATGTCCCTAGTAAGCCTCTAGTTAACTAGCTCGTTGATCAATAGATGGTTACGGTTTCCTGACCATGGACATTGGATGTCATTGATAACGGATCACATCATTAGGAGAATGATGTGATGGACAAGACCCAATCCTAAGCCTAGCACAGATCGTGTAGTTAGTATGCTAAAGCTTTTCTAAATGTCAAGTATCATTTCCTTAGACCATGAGATTGTGCAACTCCCGGATACCGTAGGAATGCTTTGGGTGTACCAAAGCGTCCACAACGTAATCGGGTGGCTATAAAGGTGCATTACAGGTATCTCCGAAAGTGTCTGCATTGGGTTGGTACGAATCGAGACTGGGATTTGTCACTCCGTGTGACGGAGAGGTATCTCTGGGCCCACTCGGTAGGACATCATCATAATGTGCACAATGTGACCAAGGGGTTGATCACGGGATGATGTGTTACGGAGACGAGTAAAGAGACTTGCGATAACGAGATTGAACAAGGTATCGGGATACCGACGATCGAATCTCGGGCAAGTACAATGCCGCTAGACAAAGGGAATTGTATACGGGATCGATTGAGTCCTTGACATCGTGGTTCATCCGATGAGATCATCGTGGAACATGTAGGAGTCAACATGGGTATCCAGATCCGCTGTTGCTTATTTACCGGAGAACGTCTCGGTCATGTCTGCATGGTTCCCGAACCCGTAGGGTCTACACATAAGGTTCGATGGCGCTAGGGTTATAAAGGAAGTTTGTATGTGGTTACCGAATGTTGTTCGAGTCCGGATGAGATCCCGGACGTCACGAGGAGTTCGGAATGGTCCGGAGGTAAAGATTTATATATAGGAAGTCTTATTTTGGTCGCCGGAAAAGTTTCGCGCATTATCGGTATTGTACCGGAGTGCGAAAGGGGTCGAGGGTCCACCGGGGTCCAACTGCCCGGGGGCCACATGGGCTGTAGGGGTGCGCCTTGGCCCATATGGGCCAAGGGCACCAGCCCCAAGAGGCCCATGCGCCAAGGAGACTTGGGAGGGAAGAGTCCAAAGGGGGAAGGCACCTCAGGGTGCCTTGGGGAGGATGGACTCCTCCCCCCCCCCCTCTTGGCCGCACCCCTTCCTTGGAGGAAGGGGCAAGGCTGCGCCCTCCCCCCCTCTCTTGCTCCTATATAAAGGGAGGGGAGGGAGGGGAAGCCACACCTGAGTCCCTGGCACCTCCCTCCCTCCCGTGACACCTCCTCCTCTCCCGCAGGTGCTTGGCGAAGCCCTGCAGGATTGCCACGCTCCTCCACCACCACCACGCCGTTGTGCTGCTGCTGGATGGAGTCTTCCTCAACCTCTCCCTCTCTCCTTGCTGGATCAAGGCATGGGAGGCGCCACCGGAGCTGTCACGTGTGTTGAGCGCGGAGGTGCCGTCCGTTCGGCACTAGGATCATCGGTGATTTGAATCACGGCAGTACGACTCCATCAACCCCGTTCACTTGAACGCTTCCGCTTAGCGATCTACAAGGGTATGTAGATGCACTCTCCTTCCCCTCGTTGCTAGTCTCTCCATGGATAGATCTTGGTGACATGTAGGAAAATTTTGAATTTCTGCTACGTTCCCCAACAGTCATGACACCGTACCTTGCTCCATGTGTGTCATGTAGCAAAGACCACCTCTCCAGAGGCTCATGCTCTATCCACTGCTCGAAGGTTTTAATCGACCTCCCAAGCCTTCTCCTAGTACCAGGTGGGTCAAAGCCTGGCAAGTCACATAGCCCAACAGGCTCCTCCTCCACGGCCACTATTCCTGTTGCCAAGCGTGCAGCCTCTTGCTTCAACATGTGCCCTCACCGCTGCATCTCTTGCAGCTTTCCTGTCCCTCACGTGTCTCTGCGTGCACACATTAAGTCATCGCGTATCAAATTGTACTTCCATAACTGGTTACGCTTGCGAGTTTTTGAACAGATTCATCATGTTCTTATTTCTAAACTGCGAGAAGAAATTAGCCCCCAGATGGCGCATGCACCAACGGCTCTACAAGTCCTGCCATGGAACTTGTTCCTCAGGGCCTGGGTTTGTCAGTGTCCTTATCGCACTGAGTATACCTGCATGCCTGTCATGAAGGATGCACACATTGGGCTTCTTCTTCACAACTGATATTTTCAACTGCCTGAAGAACCATGTCCAACTTTCAATGTTCTCACTCTCCACAAAAGCAAATGCGAGTGGGACGACTTGATTTTGGCCGTCTTGACCTATGGCTGTCAGGATCTGACCCTTGTACTTGCCTGTGAGAAAAGTACCGTCAACACATATCACCGGTCGGCAATGCCTGAAAGCTTCGATGCATACACCGAAAGAGAAGAAGAGACGATGCAGCACCCTCACGGTTGGGAACTCGCATGAACATGTCTTGGATATCGATATAGGTGCCTGGATTCCGCTGCTGCAGGGTGTGGAGGAGCTGGACAACAGAGTCATATGCATCAAAATAAGAACCAAATCTCCTCTCAAGCGCCGCATGCTTAGCCCTCCAAGCCTTTCCATAAGAAATTCTGTACTTGAACCTGGCAAAGACTTTTGTCTGGACTGCCTTCACTTCCATAGCTTTGCCCTGCACTATCTCATCGTAAAACAACCGAGCAATAAGCGTGGATGGAAGGTTGGCATGATCTTGAGGGATGCAGGGAATAAGACAAGTGTGATTAACTAAGTCACTGATCACCCAACTTGTGCCATACTTAGGGAGAAAGCCGTGCACCCTGGCGGGACAATCTGCATTCTTGCATACCATTGTCAGGAATTTCTGACTGGACACCTGAGCTGTGAAAACCCTTTGCGTGGACATTGCCCAATTAATTATTGCATCCTTCAAGGCTTGCTTGTTCGGATACATAGCACCCGTTGCAATATTGTTCTGATGATATTGCCAGGCTGAATCATGTCCATCATTCACGGTCATTGCGGATGAGAAGTCATGATTCCACCATGCAGGATTCGGGACCTCCTCTGCATTTTCTTCTTCATCCGACTCGTCGTAATCATCGGCATAACCCCTTTCAACATCAGTGTCTTCTTCTTCCATCTGGTCCTGCATGTGCCCATCTTCCTTGTCAGCGTCCACGTCGCCATTGTATTCACCATCGGCATTTCCCCCTTCTACCTGACTATTCTGCCCTGGTTCATAACCATAAGCATTTCCTCCTTCTACCTGACTGCTCTGTCCTTGTTCGTAACCATCATCTCCAGCATTTGGCATAGATAGCCGCCTACCTACACTGCTCTGCCCAGGATCGTTGCCACCTTGGCCTTCATGTGCAGTGACCTCCTTCACGACGGAAGCACTAAAGCAATAGGATTGCATCCCCTTCGTTCACAACCTTGTAACCACCGCACCCAATCGGAGTCTCGCTCTATTGGCCTCAAATAAAAGTAAATTATTGTACTTGACCGTGTCCACAATGCATGAACACCGACGGTGTGTGTTTCAGTATCAAGACCTAAACTTGCCGCAATCCATTCTTTCAACTGACTGACAGACCATGTTTGAGGTGTGCTCATTGGCACCTCTATGTGAGTAAATTCACTCAGATCAGCTCCCATCTCAGTTGTTTGGACAGTACCAGGATCGTAGTAAAATCTGATGTTCACTACATCAGACATCTTGGCTCACCTATTTTTTTTCACAACGAAATACAATTATTAAGCAACAACTTAAAATACCCACACTAACAAATATTAGGCACTACACATCCACATATTACTGGAGCAACTACAAATATTGACACTCCTAAATACTACACATCCACATATAGTCCGAATATTACCGGAGCAACTACACATTTTACACAACTAATTAGTTGACATCTAAATAAAATGCTCACTGGAACCGGAAGGGGAAAATAAAATGCTCACCACGAAAGATTTTAATATTTGACTGACTGCCTATATTACGGATTTAACAGGAGCAACTACAAATATTGACATTCCTAAATAGTACACATCCATATATAGTCCGGAATATTACCGGAGCAACTACACATTTTTACACAACTAATTAGTTGACATCTAAATAAAATGCTCACCGGAACCGGAACGGGAAAATAAAATGCTCACCACGACCACCTAAATATTTACGTTTATTACTGGACCAAATAACAATAATTGCACGCAACTTCATAAAAATAAAATGTTTGTTGAAATATACCCTTGAAGGCGTCTTGTATGAGCAACGTGAGCAATGACCTTCAATCACCGGAACCGGAGCCGAAAAATCCACCGAACTACCGGAGCTTCACCTCCACCACACTGCCCCAGCTTCTCCACCACCACCTCCACCTCCACCGCCGCCAGTACCTCCACCAATAAGCTGAAAAATTTCTCCAAAAAAATCCTCACCATCACCACCACAAGCTACCCCATCAGTAGATCGAGGTCTCTTTTAGCTCCCCTAACTATGTAGAATCCATTCACGGTGCTAAATCCGCAAAAAAACTGGGTGATTTTAGTGTATTAATTGGAGCTATTTCGTGTAAGAGAGAGGAGGAATGAAGAACAGAGAGATGCGCATGGTGGTGGGGAAAGGAAACGGGAAGGAGGAAGGAGAAAAGAGGCAGCGCTGGGGGGCCCGCTCCCTATCGGCCAGCAGCTGGCCGACTGGGGCGCCCGTGACCCAGCCCGCGCCGACAGCTCCCGGGGCGACGTGGCCCGGCCAATAGTCGGCCCACGCGTGGCCGATTGCCCACCTGTCGGCCTGCAGTTGGCCGAGAAGGCCCTGTCGGCCTGCAGCTGGCTGACTAGGCTCAGTCGGCCAGCTGCTGGCCGATTGGATAATATTTTCAAAAAATATTATATCAGCGTAATATTTTTGTAAATTAATAAAAAAATGTATTATTTAAAAAAATTAGCAGAACGACACCGGCATGGACCTGCCGCGTTCAACCGAGCGCAGGGAAGCTCATGTTCATGTCCAACGACGCGACGACAGTGCGAACAAGGGGCCGGCGACGGACACAGCGCAGCTCGGCGGACGGCGGCGACGAACACGGCTCAGCTCGACGGACGGCGGCGACGGCGGCAGAGCCAAGACAACCATCTGCGGGCTTGGGTGGTGCACCAGGGACATCACGGCGGCGAACTGCGGGCTGTGTGTGGCACAGGCTGTGGCCGAGCTGCCCAACTACTGCTGAACCGTGTGATATACAACAGTTACATGGCGCCCTACGAGGCATAGCCGACGGCGCCGGCGAGTTGCCCGACGAGGCCGAACACTGCGAACAAGATCGTCTTAATCCGTGATGGATGGAGTGCAGCTAGTCAACTCCAATGTTAGTATCTAGCATTATAGCTTGTTCTATGTACATATGTTGTGGTGGTTAGTAACATGCAGGAGCAGCTAATCATCCTTCCAACGCCTCTCTTCCCATAGTAATCTGAAACAGGTACGCCCTTGGTTTGAAACTTCAGATTGAAACTGTTTCTGGGGAATGGTTCGGATGGGTTTGGCTTGAAAATACATGCAGTTTGGATTGGTTTGGATTATAGCATTTGCTATTTAGTCTGGTCTAGTTTGATTGTCGGACTTATACCTGTATGGATTGGGCTGGGTTTAATCTGGATTACAAACTATTCACAGGTTTACTCACAGTTTACAGGATGTGCGCGTACCCCTAGGTTATCAATTTGACCAACCCAATACAAGTCATATATTACAAAAAGTAACCAACATAAACTTCAGATGTTCTATTTTCAAAAGATATAATTTTTGTGTTATATAATTTTTGTGCTGGGATCTTCCTGAGTAGCAGCGGTGCTCTCGTCAAATGGCTGGCTACACGTAAACTGTTCCATGATCTACGGGCTTTCAAGCCTTACAATTCTCTCGTTTATTTTCCTCCGGGAAGGAAGCTAGACAGTACGTAGATTCGTGAAGAACCGTGACCATCCATCAAAAATCGGACGGCTGATGGTGCATATATTTTCATTTCTTGCACGTGAGTGCTATGCCCCTGCTGCAACGCGCGACGACTACGCGCGCAGCGATAGGACCAATTTGCCGCTGTCCACCGTTGTTTCACGGGACTGCGAAGCACGACCTGCGCTTCCACGGGTTCTTTCGCAATCGGGATTCAATCCGTTGATTCGCCACATCATCTTTTTTTTTTTTTTGCAGGTGAAAAGGGATTTCTCATTACTTATGGAGGCTTCTACCGTACTTGGTGAGCTCATGACTAACTTTATTCTGCGAACGACAACAAAGATTAAGAGAGACCTCTCTTCCCTCCATCACTACTAGTCTCTTAATGTCCTCGACAACGATGCGATGGACCGACCGGTCCTTTCCTCACGTTGTGATCATGGATACCGCCTCTGCACAATCAAGCTCGACTATAATGGGAGTGTTCGTTCGATAGAGACCCAGCTCCAGGCCCTCCCGGCACGCCGCTAACTCTGCCCCGAGCGCATTATCACATGCTCGTATCTCTCTGCAGGCACTAAAGATGATCTCGCCTTGAGAATCGCAAAGGATCATGCACCCCTCCAGCCGCTCCTGTCATTGGGATGAAACTGCCATCCGCATTAAGCTTGGTACTGCCAGGTGCCGGAGCGGCCCATCCACACTCCTCCTTGGGAGGCTTGTGTTGTGTAGTGCGCATATCGGTGGTGTATTAAGCACCATCTTACCCTTGGCCACATCTCCATTAGGGTATTGCTCCAGGCATCAGAGTGAGTTGATATACCCCTGAAGGAAGTGTCGAGATACTTCTGTGGGTGGGGGTTTCTTCTCGTGTGTTATTTCATTCCGCACATGCCAAGTCCTCCATGTGAGAAACGAGAGAGAGAGACAGTTTTGGGCTGCACACTTTGTTCATTGACATTGCCATAATTTATACAAGTACAGTGAGAGGGATCAGCTAACAGAATGGCTAACAACCAGAGCTAAACGAGGAGTCGTGGGTTAGTGGATTAGCTGATCCGTTGGCTGCGCTAACAGAACGGCCATCATGGCAGAGATAATGTGTGTCGTGACAACGGTCAGAGGACTGTTTAAACACCCCCCCCCCCCCCCTTGCAGTAGAAGCTTCGCCATCGGTGATGCAGATACTGGACCGGAACTCCGTGAAGACCGTCGTAGAGTGGTGGGGACATGAAGAACTCGGACCTGCCCGAGCGCAACTTTCTCCTGTACAAAATAAATGTCAAGTTCTATGTGCTTTGTCCGCCAATGATGCACCAGATTGGCAGACAAATAGACCGCCGACATATTGTCGTAGTAGACCATAGTGGCACAATGCACGCTGCAGTGAAGCTCCTCGAGCAGCTGGCGACGACGGCATTGACCACGGCGCGGTACTCGGCTTCCGCGCTGGAGCGGGAGACCGTCGGCTGGCGTTTGGAGGACCAAGAGACGAGCGAAGGGCCGAGAAGACGCAGTAGCCGAACGTAGATTGTCGGGTGTCGGGGCAGCCTGCCCAGTCCGCTCGGAGTAGGCGACGATGTCGAGCGATGCAGGGTGAGTCCGAGCGCCGGTGTGCCACAGATGTATCAGAAAATCCATTCCACAAGAATCCAGTGTACGTCACGCGGCGCGTGCATATGCAAGCACACCTGCTGGACGGCGTACGTCAGGTCGGGACGGGTAAGGGTCAGGTACTAGAGCGCGCCCACGATGCTCCGGTAGAAGGCGTCGTCGGGAGCAAAAATGCCGTCCGCCGCGGAGATATTGGCCTTGGTGTCGACGAGGGTGGAGGCGACCTTGCAGGTCACCATGCCCGCACGCTCCAGGATCTTCACCGTGTACTTCTGCTGACAAACGAAGAAGCCATCGGGACCCCGGGGAACCTCCAGGCCCAGGAGGTAGCTCAGCGGCCCCAAGTCTTTGAGTGCGAACTCGGCGTGCAGACGACCGATGAGCCGGCGAAGAAGATCACCGCCGGATGCCGTAAGGACAGTATCTGTAAAATGACATTCGATGCAAAAGCGGTATTGAACTTGGGACTGGTAATCTGTCTTAATTTTTCTGTTGCATAATTAGACCCAAGGCGAGAGGTTTATACGACCAATTTATTTGCTGATGGTACTAAAAGGTGTGTACAACACTCAGGTTTTCACCGGCGCAAAGAAGAAAAAAGAAGCTTAATCTTACCCAAGCTCTAGCCCGAGACCTGTGGTTATTGTTCAGATGAATTACGATGGCACGCAAGTGAATGGAGAACCCAATCAAACATGCGAACACAAGCAAGCCAACTCCGTCGCTGTGAACTTGACGGTAAGCCGAGATGAAGAGCTTGAAACACGAGACCGATTTGTCCATGAGCACGAAGCCTTCGAAGACTATGTCGCCAGATCCATTGAATTGCAAGTGGGTGTGCCTACAAATAAGAGAAGGAAGAGAATGAGCAGAGGTGGACGTTTGGTCTATGAAGACATCTACACCCTATATGGAAGAAAAAAATTTAGTAATTCGACAAAAAATCAAAAATATTTTTGAAATAAACTTGACCTTCCAATGTACTCGTGAGAAATATTCCACAAAACGAAAATCCCCATTTGACTTCTTTTCAAGAAAGACAAAATTTTGGCCAAAATAGTGTGAATAGTGACCTATAATAGCAAATAAATTTTGTTTTTTTTCACTGTGAATGCAATGTTGTTGTTTTTTCGTGAAAATTTATATACTAGTGCAAAAAGTAAGACGAGTTTATTCTAAAAAAAGTTCTTACCTATTTTGATTTTTTGTTTAATTATTAAAAAGAAAAGTCCCCACGTAGGATGTATCTACAACCAGAAACCAAAGTGTATTTCCCGAAAATAAGCTATCTATCTAAGAGCTCTCGTCGTGTGCAAAAATAAAAGCTCGTGGGGATTGCATGCATGCTTATAGTTGGATGAAGCTGGACCCGATGGTGACCATACATGCCATGTAGTTGATGATCGTAGAGGCAGCAGCTCCACCTCCACTGACAGCAACCGCCATTGCTGGCAGCAGATCAGCAGAGGGAGAGAGAGAAAAGGGAAATGAGCAGAGCTGTTTGGTTTCTTCACACCCAGCAGTGAGTTTATATATGAAAGCTAAGATCTGAAAAACGTCGTCAGATGGTTGTTAAAAACACCCAGCAGTGCGTGTGCGTCACTTTCAGAGAGAGTGCGTTCTAAGATCTGAAAAGCGTCGTCAGATGGTTGTTAAAAATGCCCAGTAGTGCGTGTGCGTCACTTTCAGAGAGAGAGAGAGATTAGGACGGTATTCGTTCAGAAACGCGGGGAGCATTGATCGGCAGTATGGACGCTACTAAGAGGATCTTCAACAGCCGCGCAACGCACGGCGTGCTAAAAAAGCGTTTACAGCGCTCTATTCGTAAGTTTTTGCGCGGCACGGAGCGCTCGCTCCAGCGGCCGCTGCAAAGTTTAGTGCACGCGAGCCGCTCCAACAGACGCGTTATATTTTTTCTTTGTGTACTCCGAGATATAAACGGTAGATACTTCATAGTCTCCTCGCCGCAGCGTCTGTTGATTTTTTGTTTTTTGTTTTTTCGCTCCGACCTATAATAGCAAAAAGAAGTTCTTACCTATTTTGATTTTTTGTTTAATTATTAAAAAGAAAAGTCCCTATTTTGATTTTTTGTTTAATTATTAAAAAGAAAAGTCCCCACGCAGGAGTACTATGATTCAATACACATTTGGCTCCAAGATATAAACGATAGATACTTCATAGTCTCCTCCTATGATACATAGATAGTTCATAGCATCCTCCTACAATACATAGATAGTTTATAGCATCCTCATAAGATAGATAGATAAAACGAAAAACTACTACTACTACTACTCGTCACCCTCCGACTCGGACTCCGCCTCCGTGATGTCTTCCTCCGACGTCGTCAAGGAACCACTCGTCGTTGGAGCCCCAGGACGACGCATCTCCAAGCGCGATGTTGAATTTAGCGGCCGCCTTCCGCGTTCGCCTGTCCTCGCGATAGGCGGCTCGCTCCGCCCTCCTCTCAACGAAGAACTGTTGCTCGTTCATGACGTCTTGCGGGAAGCGTTGGCGCCACAGCGCCATGGCTTCCTCGTCCATCTCGGCAAGGATGTGACGGCGCTCCCGCCTCCGGTTCTTGCGGGGCAGGCGCCAACTCCTGCACCCGCTCCCGCGTCACCACGTCCGGGAAGTTCATGTCCCAACGGGAGCGCCGGAGGCGCCACGCCGCAGCGTCGTATGCGCGGGCGCCCTCATGGGCGGTGTCGAAGGTGCTGAGGCTGAGGCGCACGTCGCCGGACCGAATCTCGGCGGAGTAGATACCGGACGGGCGCACGCGGACGCCGCGGTAGCCCGAGGCTCCCCGACGGCGTGGTGGCATGGTGGCGCGGTGATGGCACGTCGGCGGCGAGACGAGAAAGCGGTAGAGGGAGCGAGGAGAGAGCGACAGAGGGCGCGTGGCGATGTGGATAGCGACGGAACGGTGCATGGCGGGCGCTGCATTTTATAGGCGCGCTGGTAGCGGAGCGCCAAATCTAGCGCGCGACCGTCCGCTTTTCCCCGCGCGCGCGCAATCGTTTCCCGCACGCATGATCTTTCCGCCTCTGCTGAAGCGTGTGCGCAATCGTTTTCCGCGCGCCTGATTTTTCCGCCTCCGCTGGAGCGCGCGAAACCGTCCCGCGCGTGCTAAAATCTCCTTTTACCGCACGCGCGCATTTTTTGCAGCCACCATTGGAGATGCTCTACCTTTAGCACGCGCGCGGCAACGCTACTAACTTTAGCCCGCATGGTGACACGCCGCGCCCGTTGGTAAGTCCTGACTATGTGACTATGTAGAACAGTAAATAGTTATAAATTTTAAAAATATGTATGGTAATTTTGTGTGTATCTTTCGATATCAATTAAAGAAACACAACAATATATTAAAAAGTTGAAGATGGCAAAAAAGTAGATTTATTACAACCATGTAAATGTAGTGTACAATTTAGTATTGTGGAAAACTGCTCGACACCCAATACTGGTGTGGCTATCTCATATATATAGGGGTACATGTAGTGTACAATTACAATATACAGGATATACACAGAAGCTACATATAGATATTATCTAACACCCTCCCTTAATCTTAACTGTAACCTGAAGTCTAAAGCAAGTAAAATTGTGTCTACAACCTTCAAACTGAGGTTGTGGAAATGGCTTCGTGAAGATGTCATCAAGTTGATTTTTGGAGGAGATGAACTTGATATGAGGAAGCTTCTATGCAACATGTTCCCTCACAAAGTGATAGAAAATTTCAATGTGTTTCGTACGAGCATGGAAAACTGGATTAGAGGAAAGTTACGTCACACCAAAGAACCAATGGCTGCTCTTGAGAGACTCCCAACTCTCTCAAGAGAGACTGTACCCAAATGAGCGGTACAGCCTGTGCATAAGCGGTAGTACCGCTCGGGTGAGCGGTACTTCCACTGGCAAGGAAGTGTCGGCCACATAGTTCAACTTGAGCAAGTCAGGGACACGGTAGTGCCGCCGGAGTGGTACTACCGCGCCCTCTAGCAGTACTACCGCATGGAGTTGAACTACAGCCGATAGCCGCGGTAGAAGGGGTGGGCAGGGCGGTAGTGCCGCCTCGAACAGCCGCTCTACTTCCGCCCATGGGACAAAATAGTTCAGAATAAAAGAAATAAGTGGTACTCCCCGCGGTACTAGTTCTGATAGAGCGGTACTACCGTGGCTACCAGCGGTACTTCCGCTTAGCCTGTGGGTGCCTAGTAAACCCACGGCAGTTGAGAAGCACTTAGCCCCGTAGTACCGCTCCGCATAAGCGGTACTACCGTGGCGTTCTACCACTCTACTACCGCCCGTTTACAAAACCCACAAATTAGGCGGAAGTAGGAGCTATACTGCTCAGCGGCACTACCGCTGAAGCGGTACTACCGTCGAGCAGAGCGGTACTACTGCCTAGCCTCTTCTGACAAGGTTCAAACACAAAGAACGAACAAGCTCAATTGTCAGGAAAGGAACGAGGGTGCAAAGATAAAGTGTACGTGATGATTCCACGCAAACCTTTCCGAGACGGACCCCCTTTTAATAGTATGGTGCTACTATGACTCAACTACATCGACAAAGAAACGCAAGGAAACCCCGTCTTCATAAATATCCAGAGGGGTTCAAATTGTATTATGCCATAAGATAGATTATATGAAATGCTCAATGCACACGATTAGTCCGCAAATGCATTATCATCAATCACCAAAACCAATAAGGGAGAAATATGCCCTAACAATAATGAGGGTAGAGTGCCTTTCCAAATAATTTGAAGTCCTGAGAGCAATCGTTCAGGTTCAAATAATTATGAAAAATTCTCACAGCAAATGGGACTCGTTTGTCAGTGGGTAATCCAGTCCTTCGATGAAGGGAGAATATATTGTGCTCCCACGACTTAGGAGCTACCATGCCGGACTTGGGCACTCGGGCACTCGGGAGGGGGGGGGGGGCATGGGGACAACGCTACAGTCATGCAGGACAGGGGCGCATGCGCACGCAACTCGCGTGGGGGTAGGAAAGGGAGAATGGATCCTCCTCGGCGGCTGGGTTCCGGCAGGTGACCGGCAAGGGCGGAGAGCCGGCGATGGTGGGGGCGTCCGGTGTTGGGACTCGGGAGTCAGGTCGAGGCGGGTGATTGCCTGGCTCGATCTGGAAGAGGGTGTGTTGTGTCTGCGCTCGGGTGTGAGTGCCTTCCGGGGCATCCCCAAGCTTAGGCTTTTGGTTGTCCTTGAATTTTACCTTGGGGTGCCTTGTGCATCCCCAAGCTTAGGCTCTTGCCATTCCTTATTCCATAATCCATCAAATCTTTACCCAAAAACTTGAAAACTTCACAACACAAAACTCAACAGAAAATCTCATGAGTTCCGTTAGCGAAATAAAACAAACCACCACTTTAAGGTACTGTAATGAACTAATTCTTTATTTATATTGGTGTTAAACCTACTGTATTCCAACTTCTATATGGTTCATACCCCCTGATACTAGCCATAGATTCATCAAAATAAGCATACAACACACGAAAAACAGAATCTGTCAAAAACAGAACAGTCTGCAGCAATCTTTAACTCTCGAATACTTATGAAACCCCAAAAATTCTACCAAAATAGGAAGTCCTATACAACTTGTTTATTAATCTTCTGCAAAACGAATCAATTGAAAATCACGTTTCTATGATTTATGAAAATTATTCTCGTAATGCGCAAAGTTTCTGTTTTCAGTAAGATCAAATTAACTATCACCCAAGAAGATCCTATAGGTTTTACTTGGCACAAACACTGATTAAAACATAAAACCACATCTAACCAGAGGCTAGATGAATTATTTATTACTAAACAGAAACAAAAAACAAAGAACAAAAATAAAATTGGGTTGCCTCCCAACAAGCGCTATCGTTTAACGCCCCTGGCTAGGCATTGATAATTTTAATGATGCTTACATGAAAGACAAGAATTGAAGCACAAAGAGAGCATCACAACACGTGACAAACACATCTAAGTCTAACATAATTCCTATGAATAGGCATCTTATAGGCAAACAAATTATCATAGCAAGCAAAAACTAGCATATGCAAGGAAGAAGAAAGAGACGATAGCAATCTCAACATAACGAGGGGTAATTTAATAACATGAAAATTTCTACAACCATATTTTCCTCTCTCATAATAATTACATGTAGGATCATAAGCAAATTCAACAATATAGCTATGACAAAACATATTTTTAACAAGATCCACATGTATGCAAAGTTGACACTCTTCCAAAATAGTTGGATTAACATTAACTAAAGTCATGACCTCTCCAAACCCACTTTTATCAAAAACTTCATAAGATTGATCAAAATCCAAATATGTGAGATCTAAAGTTGACACTCTTCCAAACCCACTTTCATTATTATTGCAAACACTATTATCAATCTCATATTCATCATGGGGTTAAATAAATTTTCAAGATCAAAAGAAGAATCACCCCAATCATGATCATTGCAACAAGTAGTAGACATAGCAAAACTAGCATCCCCAAGCTTAGGGTTTTGCATATTATTATCACAATTGGCATCCAGAGAATTTATAATAAAATCATTGCAATCATGCTTTTTATTCAAGGAGCTATCGTGAATCTCTTCATAAATTTCCTCATCGCAATCTTCAGATTCACGAATTTCAAGAAAAACCTCATAAAGATAATCTAGTGCACTCAAATCACTAGAAATTGGTTCATCATAATTGGATCTCTTAAAAAGATTAGCAAGGGGATGAGGATCCATAAACTTTTAGCAAGCGAAGATGCAAGCAAAAAGAAGGCACATGGTAATACAAGATCGAACGGAAGGAGAGCGAAGAAAAGGCAAAGGTGAAGTGGGGGAGAGGAAAACGAGAGGCAAATGGCAAATAATGTAATGCGAGGGATAAGAGTTTGTGATGGGTACTTGGTATGTCTTGACTTGTGCGTAGACTCCCCGGCAACGGTGCCAGAAATCCTTCTTGCTACCTCTTGAGCATGCGTTGGTTTTCCCTTGAAGAGGAAAGGGTGATGCAGCAAAGTAGCGTAAGTATTTCCCTCAGTTTTTGAGAACCAAGGTATCAATCCAGTAGGAGGCTACACTCAAATCCCTAGTACCTGCACAAACAAATAAGAACCTTGCAACCAACGCGATAAAGGGGTTGTAAATCCCTTCACGGCCACTTGCAAAAGTGAGATCTGATAAAGATTATAAGATAAATATTTTTGGTAGATTGGTAAGTAAAGATTGCAAGATAAAATAGATCGGAAACTTATATGATGAAAATAGACCCGGGGTCCATAGGTTTCACTAGTGACTTCTCTCAAGATAGCATAAGTATTACGGTGGGTGAACAAAATACTGTCGAGCAATTGATAGAAAAGTGCATAGTCATGAGAATATCTAGGCAGGATCATGTATATAGACATCACGTCCGCGACAAGTAGATCGAAACGATTCTGCATCTACTACTATTACTCCACACATCGACCGCTATCCAGCATGCATCTAGAGTAGTAAGTTCATAAGAACAGAGTAATGCATTAGGCAAGATGACATGATGTAGGATAAATTCAAGCAATATGATATAAACCCCATCTTTTTATCTTTGATGGCAACAATACTATACGTGCCTTGCTGCCGTTGCTTTCACTAGGAAAGGACACTGCAATATTGAACCCAAAGCTAAGCACTTCTCCCATTGCAAGAAAGATCAATCTAGTAGGCCAAACCAAACTGATAATTCGAAGAGACTTGCAAAGATAACAAATCATATATAAAAGAATTCAGAGGAGATTCAAATATTGTTCATAGATAATCTTGATCATAAACACACAATTCATCGGATCTCGACAAACACACCGCAAAAACTATTACATCGAATAGATCTCCAAGAAGATTGAGGAGAACTTTGTATTGAGATCCAAAGAGAGAGAAGAAGCCATCTAGCTAATAACTGTGGACCCGAAGGTCTGAGGTAAACTACTCAGACTTCATCGGAGAGGCTATGGTGTTGATGTAGAAGCCCTCCACGATCGATTCCCCCTCTGGCGGGGCGCCGGATTAGGCCCCAAGATGGGATCTCACGGACAGAAGGTTGTGGCGGTGGAAATAGGGTTTTGTCATGCTCTCGGATGTTTTCAGAGTATATGAATATATATAGGCGAAAGAAGTCGGTCAGGGGAGCCACGAGGGGCCCACGAGGGTGGGGGGGGGGGCGCCTACCCCCTTGGGCGCGCCCTCCTGCCTCGTGGCCGCCTCGTTGCTTCCTTGACGTCCACTCCAAATCTTCTGGATTGCGTTTGTTCCAAAAAGGATTCTCCTGAAGGTTTCATTCCGTTTGGACTCCGTTTGATATTCCTTTTCTGCGAAACACTGAAATAGGCAAAAAAAACCCAGCAATTTACACTGGGCTTCCAGTTAAAAGGTTAGTCCCAAAAATAATATAAAAGTGTATAATAAAGCCCATTTAACATCCAAAACAGACATTATAATAGCATAGAACAATCAAAAAATATAGATACGTTGGAGACGTATCACACAACTAAAATTTGCAGGATAAAAGCAGAATTACTCTGCGGTACATAGGAGACGACACCGTTTTGCCCAATTTGCACTCATAGTCAAATATGGGAATTCTAAGATTCTCAACTCCCATGCAATCCATCCCCATGATATATGGACAATCACCTCATGTCACTCAAATTTAGTTACTTGCAGCACATGTTATATTAGGCGTCTTAACTGAAACTTTTATTGTTTTAATTCATAGATGAAATATATGAAAACCTAATTAACAAAATACAATTATTCATAAGAGATGTGCATCAGTGTGAGGCACTGCTATGGATAGTGGTGGAGCTAGCATTTGAGAACAGGGTGGTCCGTCCCCTAAAAAAGTTCATGAGAAATATGACACATGAATGTTCTAACTAATTACCAATATGACATAGAAATAACTCAATATGGTCTTACAAACACGCTAAAATTCTCAATTAATGCTATTTGGGCCAAAAATGATGTGCAAAATTATGCATGTGTTCGGTTCATCTACTGGATAGCATAGCACATAAAAACCCTAAATCGGAAATTGCGAACCAGAAATTGGGTAGTTCATACCTTAAGTCAGAAGTTGGGAAGTTCAGAAAAGACTATCTTGCTTCAGCCGGACTTGGGCACTCGGGCACTCGGGAGGGGGGGGGGGGGCATGGGGACAACGCTACGATTAAATGCAGGCAGGCGCATGCGCCACGCAACTTCAGCGTGGGGGTCGGACAGGGAGAATGGATCCTCCTCGGCGGCTGGGCTCCGGCAGGTGACCGGCAAGGGCGGAGAGCCGGCGATGGTGGGGGCGTCCGGCGTTGGGACTCGGGAGTCAGGTCGAGGCGGGTGATTGCCTGGCTCGATCTGGAAGAGGGTGTGCTGTGTCTGCGCTCGGGCCAACAGGTAAGTGTAATTGGGCCAATTTTTCTTTCTGGCCCAGTAACAGATCCATAGGCTGATTCAAAATCTCAGGGTGGGCCGAGGTCCACCCTGGCCACCCTGTAATGCATCTGGTGTTCTGCATAGCTACAAACACTATGAATTCTCAAAAAAAAAAAAAAAAAAAAAAAAAAAAATACAAAGCCTATGTTACGCCGAGCCCACAATTCCCGGCTCTTCTCGCGTGGTAACTTCGGCGGGCATTTGTCTCTTGCCTGTGTGCTCTTCCTCAGACTTCATATTTTGTGTTTGTTTAGCTAGCTTATTTTTAGTGGCAGCCCTTCCAAGGGCGTTAATCTCCTTTCATTCGGTTGCCAGTTTTCGCTCAATTAAAGGATGGCAGCTACTGCTACACATCGTTCGGATGATTCCAACCAAACTTAAACCGCCTGTGGAGCCGTGCGATTGAACCAAAGCTAGCCGCCAAATCCCTGATGTCTACGCGGCTGCTGCCATCCCACGTGGGATTTGTTGACCCGCACGCAAAAGCCCTTTCCACTGCACCCCTGCAGGCCCATGTGACTCTTTTCCTTCATGAGATCGCTGCACCAGTCGTATCGGTCTTACGTGTTGTTTTTCTCTATATATGGTCCAGTTACCGCTTTGTGTTGCTCCCTGTCTCACTTCGTTCATGTCGTTCACCGCTTCCTGGGCATGAGGAGTCCATGGCATGCGCATGTGTTGATGCTTGGTTGCGTGTGGGAATGGTAAAAGTAACTTGAGCAGTAAAATCTATGCCAACAATTTTTGAATAAAATGTATATACTTGCACAAATACTAAAAAATAATGTGTTCTTTTACAGAAAATCATGATAGATGGTTGCAAAAAAATAAAGAAATTTAAAATGTAAATGCATCATGTCAACCGGGCGATCAGATGCGAAAAGTTTGTCGCGTCGTCCACTCTCCACGTGCCCTGACTGAGCCCTTTGCCACATGGAATTTGTTGCAAGACGCACGAACACAACACGAAAATGTTGCAGACCGCGCAAATAAGTTTGGGGAGGGAACAAGGCAAGTGTTGCAAAGAGCTGAGTCAACACGAGGCTTCTTGTAAAGGCTAGTGAGCAGCTTGGACACATAAAACAAACAAACAATTGTCCGCGGGGAAGGGGGTGTTGCAACAACGCTCATGTTGCACATTGACTGCAACATGAGGCTTGTGGCAAAAGCTCAACGAGTAGATCGGGTGGCTGTCGCGCAGTAAAAACATGTTCAGGGAGGGGGGAGGTTGCAACAACGGTCATGCTGCACATTGACCGCAACATGAGGCTTGTTGCGAATGCGAAGGCTCAACGAGCAGATTAGACACAAAAAAAACTATTCGGGAGATTGCAACAAGGGTCATGTTTCAAAGTGTTGAGCAGAACACGAGGCTTGTTGCAAAGGCTCAATGAGTAAACGGTTGTTAAAACAAAGCTTGTGTTGCAAAGTGTTGAGCGCAAACACATGACTTGTTGCAAAGGCTTAACGGCTCATGGGGAAGGACCGAACAACTTTCTGCAACACATTCTAATGGTAAACTGGGTCGTTGATCTTCTAGGATTATCATCTGGCGGATGCATACCATGATCTAATTTAAAAACCATCATTATTTCGAACACTAATGGCAGCAAATAATAGCAAACAATGTTGAGAATCACAAAACGTCGACTTTTGCAGCGTCGCGCCATTCGGCAGCACGACGGTGCATTGTACTCCCTCCGTCTGAAAATACTTGTCATCAAAATGGACAAAAAATGATGTATCTATAACTAAAATACATCTAAATACATCCTCTTTTATTCATTTTGATGACAAGTATTTCCGGACGGAGGGAGTAGCAGAAAAACAATGGTGGTCATCCTTACAGCGATTGTGTGGTTTGGTGATATCACTGGTCAGTCTTGCAATGTCGCAAGGTTTCATAGCACACCAATTCGACTTTGCAGCATAAAAGACCATGATCTATATTTGCAATGTCGAGCGTCTAGCTAGCATGCATCATCACTCGACCAGCCTTGCAGCGTCGAGCATCCGGCTTGCAACATCATCGGTTGGCCTTGTGGCGTTATGCGGTTGGCTTGCAACATCATCGGTTGGCCTTGTGGCGTTATGTGACCGGATTTGCAGCACGACGACCCAGATTTGCAGCATTTGTGGCCGATCTTGCAGCATCATGTGGTCGGGCTTGAAGCATATGTGGCCGACCTTGCAGCTTTGAAATATGATGATCCAATTTTGTTGAAATTGTGGTGCGTCGGCGTTGTAACGTCTTGCGACCAGCTTTGCAACATATGTTGCCGGCCTTGCGACCTCTTGCGTCTGGCTTGCGGCAGTGACACCTCATCCGATGTTGGGTGTGGATGCTTTTTCTAGCTAGTGAATCCTTATAAGGTTGTAGTTAAAGGCCAAGAAAATAAAATGTTTGCAACATGAGCGACATTGTAGCCGCCACATATGTTGTCCCGTGTGTTTGCAGTAGAAGGGATATCAGTTTGCATCATTTTTTAAGAAAAACAATATTTGGTTATTAATACCGATGATTTGCGTTGGTGTTAGTTACATTAAGTCAGTAATGAAGTAGCTAAGCTAGCTAGTGCATTCACCTTAAAAAAAACAACCTAGCTAGTGCATGATACTCCCTCCGTCCAAAATTCTTGTCTTACATTTGTCTAGATATAGATGTATCTAATACTAAAATGTGACTTGATACAACCGTATTTAGACAAATTTAAGACAAGAATTTTGAAACGGAGAGAGTACTACAATCTAGCATCACGGGAGAAGAGACACACACTCATGTGAACACTGAACACGCTATTTCAAAAAAAAAAAAATACGGAACTTGCTGCAAGGGAGTACATGGAAACTAACTGCAGACCCAGGCGGAATCACCAACAAGGGATCAGACGGCGCAGCGTGCGGTTGATCTCGTGCGTAAAATCATCCGCCTGATTTTAATCTTTTCCTTTTTTTATGGGAGAGATTCTTGATGTTTTGGTAAGTAATGATTTGATTTCAACCAGTTAATGTATGGCGTTGTTTTGGGAAGGTGTTGATCTGATTGAGTTAATGCACGTGTCAAATGGGCGAGGCCCAAGTAGGCCACTGTGATGGACCTGAAATGTGGGCGAAAGATAGAAGTGGTGGAATGAGATTGAGGCGAGACTATTAACTCAGACATTAGGAATACAGAAACAACACAGGAAGCATCGGCAAGTAGGAGTATGATTTATGATTTACCCCGCAAAAAAAAGTAGGAGTATGATTTGTGATTTACCCCGGAGAACAATTAGGAGTATGATTTTTCGTGCTTTGGTCCTCTTTTCATCTTTTATTTTCGAGGCAAGCCTCTTTTTTCATCTAAAAAGAAGTACGAGTAGCATTTTCGTAGGCGTAGTTGGGCCGACCCAGTTGCCAGAAAGCTTCTGCAAGCCAGACCGCAGACCATGAAATGGCTCGGGCTTCAACTGGTCTGTCCCATCTCGCTCTCCCTTTCAGCAACAGTTAATCAAGCATTTGAAAAATGTTGAACAAGTGTTTGAAAAGTATTAATCAAGCATTGAAAAAATGTTGAATGTGCATAGAAAAAAATGACGATCATGTATTAAAAAATGTAAAACTTCTATTTGAAAAATGTTATATGTGTCAAGAAAAAATGTTGACCACGTATAAAAAAAATGTAAACTTCCAGTCTATTCATCCTTAATCATGGCCGTAAAACAAACACAAGAAATAATAAAAATTACATTCATATCTGTAGACCACCTAGCGACGACTACAAGCACTGAAGCGAGCCGAAGTCGCGCCACCGTCATCGCGCCTCCCTCTCCGGAGCCGGGCAAAACTTGTTGTCGTAGACAGTCAGGAAGTCGTTGTGTTAAGGCCCCATAGAACCAGCGCACCGGAACAACAACCAATGTCAATGAAGAGAAGCGTAGATCGAAAGGATCCAATCCAAAGACACAGGAATATATACTGGATCCATTGTATTGAAACCTCTTCTTCTGCTTCCTTCCATCTCTCTTGTTGTGTTTTGTATCTCAGCTCAAGAGATGTTTGTTACGTCTCGTTGCATGAGTTGACCGTCGCTTGCTCGATCTTTGTGAAGATCAATTCTTGTAGAGTTTCCCTATCTTTCTGTTCTCTTGGTTGGATGAAGACCTCAAGCAAAGACGTAAAGATCAAGCTGATGCAATGAATCAACGTCTTCGAGAAGAATAGTTGGATCGAGAAGATTGTGTCAGATATGTATCCCCTATTCTCTCTTACCTTACGTCTTGAATCTTGGAACGAGATTCTTGCTAATTTGGGGAGGCTTTACTTGTCACAACCTTATAATTTTGTAGTGTAATTAGTGGGAATAAACATCGATCGAATCCCGCAAGATCCGCCGGACATAAAGCTTCACACGCCTTCCGACGACGCTAGAAGCACCACCGGGAAGGGGTATGCACGGAGAAACTTATTCCATCTTAAAGGAGCCGCCACTGTCTCGTCTTCCTAAGTAGAACACAAACTGTAACAAAATTTGAAACATAAAAAAATGGAGCCCTCCCGTCGGCAAAGGCCGGGATCCACCGTGTCCCCATGGCCCTAAGGCCACAGGATACGAGGCAGGTCGACGATGCTGCCGACAGGTTGCGGGAAACCCTAGCTGCATTTGCTTGGGAGGAGAGGCAGGGACCTCTCTTAGCTTGATAACTGTTAAAAGACTTTATTCCTCAAATAATGGTTATATCATTTTCAAGAAGGTGAGAAATAAAATAGGGGGTTTCATCATCTGTCCCATGAACCATGCATTTTGGAGCTAAAGAATGTTTCCCTAATGCATCCGCTACTTGGTTAGCCTCTCTGAAGCAATGGTTGAAATTGATCCCTTCAAAATTAATGAAAAGTTGCTTGCATTCAGCAACAACTGCAGCCTCCGATCTTAGAATAGTCATCCATAAAATGAACCGAATCAACCGCAAAAGAATTGTCAAATTCAACTTTGACAGCAACGTGCGGAAGTTGTTTTGCTACTACCCCTCGGTTCTTAAATATTTGTCTTTTTAAAGAATTTAACAAGTTACTACATATAAAGCAAAACAAGTGAATCTACACTTATCTCCCGGCCTTCTCCTTCTCCTCCACAAAAAGCTAGGGTTTTTGCCTCCCGCCGCCGCCGCCGCAGGTCCGCCTCCTCTCCAATGGCCTTAGGGCCATGGGGGCGCAGTGGATCTCGGCAAGGGTCGGCGGGAGGGCTCCGTTTTTAATCGTTTCTTTCAGTTTTGCTAGGGTTTGTGTCCTGCTCAGAAGAGGCAAGGGCGGCGGCTCCTCAAGATGGAATAAAGGTCTCCCGCCTAGCCCCGTTCGGCGTCGTCTAGCATCGTTGGTGGGCAGCGTGGAGGTGTGTCTCCGCGGATCTATCTTTGGTGGATTTGCTCGGATCTCGTCGTTGTTCGTCTACGTTCGTGTGTCTACGGATTGAATTTTTCTGATCTACATTGTTCTTCATCTGCGGCGGTTGCTGTTCTGGTGCGCTGGTCCTACGGGGCCTTAGCACGACGACTTCCCGACTGTCTACTACAACAAGTTGTGCCCGACTCCGATGATGGAGGGGCGATGACGGCGGCGCGCCTTCGGCTCGCTTCAGTGCTGGTAGTCGTCGTTAGGTGGTCTATGGATCTGGATGTGATTTCTATTTTTTCTGGTATTCGTTGTACTGCCATGATTGAAGATGAATAGATCGGAAATTTTCTCGCAAAGAAAAAAACATTTTAAAATATGTCTATATACATCGATGTGTGATAGTCTATTTAAAATCTTAAAGAAAACAAATATTTGAAAACGAAGTGAGCAGTTCTAGGTGCATGCATCGTCCAAGCGACACAGCAACCTGCGCCGGTTGCCAAATCTCATCGTCCAACCTGTCGTGCCAACGCGGTCGGTGACTCCGGTTGCGGCCTCCTTCGAGGTGCCGTGGTGCTAGTTTCCCAGTGCATGAGGTTGCCCCACCTTCAAACGTTAGCCCGTCCATCCGCCTGCCTACATTAAACATGTGTGCAGTTGCCGAGGAACGGCGAGCCAGCGCCTCCGGTCTGTCCATCTGCCGCCCACCATTAGTCACGTCGCCGGTTCACGATTTAGTTTCATCAAAACATATTATCATGTGATCTAGTTTTTCGAAGATCTGGAGCAAGAAAGCCAAGGGTGAAAATGGTTCGCAATTTGGACGTATGGTTTAAGAGACAAAATGTTTTGAATAAACAACTCTACGAAAAAGAGAAAACTTCCAAATTGCAACAAAGTGACGCACATGCAGTATGCCAGTTGGGGCGAAACATGTTACCTACATACATGTAGGGGCTCACGGCTTGTATATGTGCACGCAACCGAGGCGCATCAATACAGAGATCATTCATTCACCATTCTTCTGACTAGCCCATGACTCTTTTTTTTACAATAAGGAAAATTTATTCCTCAAATGATTTTTTTATAAAGGATGGATTTTTATTGAATCAATATGAAGCATCAAGTAAATACAAAATAGAGGGAGCACACATCCGGCCTCTATTCAAATGATGGTCATGTCGTTTACAATGAGGTGGAAGTTGCTTGAAGATCTAGTGCTAAAACAGTATTTACAGGAGTGGTGGTACAAAATTATACACAGTGATAGACCACAATTACAGCGCCAACAACCATTCTGTTATCAGCTATATCCAGTTTGTCGGGGACGACGTTGCCGTGCCAACTTGCATGGGCTTGTCGGGTCCCGAGGATGTCGCGGCCGTGATTGTCGTTCCAACTTGCACGGGCATGTCGGGGTCGCGATTGTCGTGCCAACTTGCACGGGCTTGTTGGGTCCCAAGGATGTCGGGGCCCTGATTGTTGTTCCAACTTGCACGGGCATTGTCGGGGTCGCGATTGTCGTGCCAACTTGCACGGGCTTGACCAACGTCGCAGGGGCCGTGATTGTTGGGGTGTGGCTCCCCCACACCCAGGTCTTCATCGCCTCCCAATCGTAGGCCCCTAAGAACGTTGTTGTCGGGGAGAGCGCTACCAATGTCGGGAAGGGATTAGTTGAAGAGCTCGGTGACTCCCGCATGGACTTGACGGTTGCCGGCATCGTGGTCACAGGAGGTTCTGCGTCCACCTGCACGGCTTCAATGCTTGTTGGGACCATGGTCGCCAGAGGCGCTGGGCCCTCCTACATGGTCTCGACGCAAGCCATCATCATCGGTAGCCCACCGTCCTCTTTAGCCTGGACAAGGTTTGCCTCTGCTGCGGCTACCTCGTCGGCAATCCTTGTGTGACATGCCTGAGACCAGTGACCCGGCTTGCCGCAGTAGTGGCACTCGTCTTGCTGCTGGCGCTGCCCAGGATTCCTCTTCCGATATCAATGGTGGGTAATATTTTGCAACTTTGGTGGGAATTTGCGTGACGTGCCGCCGAAAGCAATAGCCCTTTTATTATTAGGTATAGATATAGATATATGTTTCTTGACTCATTGGTGGCATTCCTCTTCCCATATCATTTTGTTTACTCATTGCCCGTGTGAACTGGGGGCAATGAGCTCGATCGGTCTCTTACGCTCTTCCCCCCTGAAAAAACGAGAAATTGCACACGCCACCTCCTTGCATTTTATTTGTAAAGTAATATTATCACTGAACTGAAATAGTATTTGTATAATACTTTCTCCTCTCAGAATAAATGTCTCAACTTTGTATTAAATTTTAGAAAGTTGTACATACTGTATTAAATTGAGACATTTATAATAGGTGAAAGCGATATTTAGTAGTAATAGTATCTGACCAACTCACCAGAAAACAAAAACTTGGTAATGAAATAATTTCATTGGTCAGATTTCCAACACACTATAGTAATCTAAACGCTTTTTATATTAGTTCATGGAGGGAAGTAAATATATCAAGGTCGATGTCAATCCAGCGTCTAGAACTGAGAAACCTTCGCCACCGATCAAAGGTGCAAACCTTAGTCGGTTTATTTTTCTCGGTCAGAGGAAAGATGCCCGGCCGCTTGTTCTCCTGGAACTTGCTATAAGTATCACCGTGACACGAATAGGCATGCTTGATTAAAGTGGTCAAAGTCAAAGCTATTAGTAGAAGATTCGAGGTGTCAACCTGTCTAGGACAAGCAAGGCTTTTTTGTCTCCAACCGCGTTATGATAGGATTAAAACCAACAATTTAATGTGAAGTAGTATTGCACGGTGAATAGCGATTAGGGAAAGCAAACGCGTTGAGCGCGCGAGAAAGCTTATGAGGGAAGTAACCCAACCCAAATACCCAATCCTTCGGAGCATCTATAATCATACTGAGCAAATTTGACCCCTCAAACATCCGCGGACGCGCCCGGTCAGCATCCGAGAGTGTTTGCTTTGACTCCTTAATTATCTGTCCACACAGCCAACTCCCTCACTTTTTCCCTTAATTATATGCTTGGTCATATGCATGTGATTGGTGGCGAAGGAGAAAGAAAACAAATAATGAAGAAAGAAAAAAGATGCTCTGTGGTGGACCCAAATCCTCTATGGTGGACGTAGGACTATTGACCGGATACGCTCGGACACTCCTTATACTCATCTCATATATGAGATGAATATGAAGGCTACCGGACAGACCGGGCATTTAAGGGGGCTTTGAGGGGTCCGGTTGGGTCAATTTCTTTGCTTCTCTCTCCTGTCCGATTAGTGGTCCTGCGTTCGCCCTGTCAATTTGAGGTCCCCCATACTGCACCTCCTTGTCGTTGCTCCTCCCCATACTGCCATGACCGCTTGGCCATCGGAGCTCCGTCTCCCCCAAGCTTTTCTATTTGCATCACGGGACCAAGGTCGACATATCCATGCCCCCTCCATCCACGTCCACCGGGAGGAGGCTGAGCAGAGCATGGTGTCTCCAGTGGGAGAGGAATTGGCTCCACTAGATCGGCCGGCCGCGCGGTGTGGGGGTGGAGAAGATGGAGAGACACAGGTGTAGGGAGTTTGATGTCGCAAAATTTCAGATTATTTGAAGTTTTTCATACCGTTTTGTCATAAAACTTGCTAACTTGGGTGTAGTACACCTAAGAGTAGAAAATCCAATCTAAGAATCCACGACTCGGGGCCTCGACACCGGGCAGTTGCACTCTCTTCTCTATAGCACAAGGCGAGGTGAAGAGTCCAACCCCATGCCCCGCACCCCTCTGCGAGCCTAAATTCCTCTTTCAATGTCGCTCTAATCAACCTATTTCTGCAGCGCTGCAACATATACCGAGAACATTAGTGACGGCGCTGTGCACGACTATCTCTGGGGCCCATGCCCCTTCTGCCAAGGTGGCCGTCGCTGACACTCAGATCCGGCGCATATTTACGAAGATCATCGAAACATATTATCATGTGATCTATTTACGAAGATCTCGGAGCGAGAAATCCAAAGGTGAAAATGGTTCGCAATCTGGACACATAGTTTAAGAGATAAAACATTTTAAATAAACGAATTTACGAAAAAGAGAAAACTTGCAAATTGCGATAAAATGACACACATGCACACGCAGTGCATGCATGTAGGGGCTCACGGCTTGTATATGTGCATGTAACCGAGCAGCATCAATACAGAGATCAGTCATTCACCATTCCATTGTCTAGTCCACGACTCTCTTTTTTTTGACAATAAGAAAAACTTATTCCTTAAATGATTTTTTTATGAAGGATGAATTTTATTGAATCAAAATGAAGCATCAAGCAAATACAAAACACAATAAGCACACACCCAGCCTCTATTCCTTAAATGATGGTAATGTCGTTTACAATGAGGTGAGAAATGAAGTGGCTTGAAGATCTAGTGCTAAAATAGCATTTACACTTTTACAGGAGGAGTCGTAAAAACTTATACACAGTGATAGGCCACCAACAACCATTCTGTCAATCGCAAAAAAACCATTCTGCCATCAGCTATATCCAAACAAATCTTCTGGCGGCACTTCCTCAGCCGTCCCTACTTCGTTGACGATAACTGGAGAGGTCCTAGGAAACAAAAAGATAGGTCCAAGGGTGTTGCTGCAACCTGCTTCCACCACCTGCAAAAACAAAAACAGAGTATTGGTTGCAGTTCATCCTTGGGCTGTTTATTCATCGAACAAAACAAAATTAAGGAGCTACCTCGGCAACTCGTTCCACCGCCGGCGCCTCCACATCACCGCCCCCGGCGGCCCTCTCTTCTCCCCAAGCAAAAACTCCATGAGTATACGCCTTGTACACGATCCAGCCGACCTGACCCAGTCCAAATAGCACGGACAGGCAGCTGCCGATCTTTTTCAGTGAAAAAGATGACACTAGTTCATTATTCAGTTCTTGATTGGTCAGAACAGAGAAAACAAGCATGGGACCTTACCAGATGGAGAATCTTCTCTGCGTCCCAGGGGTTGCTGTGTGTCCTTACCACATAATCGGCAAGCATGCAATAGTTAATAAGTGTCTCGGCCGTTATCATGATCAGATTCTGGAGCAAGTTGTCATCCCCTCCAGTCTCTTTAATCTGTGGCAAAAATTAGTAAAAATAATAATCAGAATATGACCTCATGTCTGTGTGCGCGCGCGCGCTCTGCTTTGATCTTATACCTTGTCGCGTACTAACAGAAATGCCTCAATACAGGCAAAACAGATTAGGATGGCTTCCACTGCAGTTCTGTGCCAAGTACAATCAGCAGGGATGTTCATCGGGAGCAAAGAAGCTCCAGCAGCCACTAAGATCGCCATGCTGGAAATCTGCAAAAAAAGGGAAAAAAAGAAGAAGATGCAAAATTGGTATTGAAAGTGGAACTGTACTAAACAGAAAGGGTCTAGGAGAAACATATACTCCCTCCGTTTCAATAGCGTTTAATCCTATTCTTACCCATGCTCTTGCGTGAGACCTGTGGTTGTCGTTGAGATAAATGACAATAGTAGACGAGTGAATTGATAACCCAAACAAACAGGAGAAGACTAACAACCCAACCCCCTCAGCATGAACTTGACGGTAAGCTGAGAAGAATAGTTTGAAGCAGTTGACCAATTTATAAATCAGCAAGAAATTTTGGAAGACTGCCTCTGTAGCTCGTCCATTGGGTTTAAAATCGATGCACCTACAAAGAAGACACGCCGGATTCATCATCTAATTAAGGAGCGCACGTTGACTTTCATTCATTCACAGAAGACGAAATTGGTCACACGCTACGTTCTGTTGCTTCCGAAACTTCTATTCCGTGTGATTGGAACATCTGGAGACAACGAAATGGTGTCGCGTTCCATGAGCTGCAACCTGACCGGCGGAATCTTCACTCATGCCGATCCCTAGCTAGGTCGCCGTTGTCCATTCGCATGGACGCTGTCTCTCCCCCGGAAAATATCTAGTGCTATCAAGCTTTAGATGCTACCATGATACAAACTCCTGGGTAGTTAGATTCTTAGATCAGACGGCTGTCAATAACTCTGCAACATTTACAAAAAAATCTACGAGAAGTCTAAAAATTGCATATAGGTCCAGCAGATCCAGCAACTCCCAACTGTTGTCCGATCTAAGAATTCCACGATCCAGATGCCCATATCACGGTAGCATTTAAGCTTCGGTAGCCCCAAATACTCTCCCTCTCTCCCCCCTCCCACTGCCCGGCCCTACCATGTTGTTAGAGCAACTCTAGGAGATGCGCTTTCTACCCGGCCCTACTATATATATTTGCGTTTGTTTTATAGTTTTCGGGCTATTTCGACCGGAACAGGTGGCACTAAATTTCCCCCAGCCCGTATAAAATATATGGATGGCCCGCAAAGTGTCGGATCCGTTGTTGTATCTTGGATAAGCTACGCCCCACTCCGCCACCTTCCTTTCGTTTCTCCGACACCTGATTCCGGCCATCCCCATGCCTCCCTCGCAGATCTATGGTGAGAGGAGGTCGATGACGTGGGGGCCATGGTGGGTCGCCGCCGCGCAAGCGCTACCGGCACGACGCGGAGGCCGGCAGCCGTGGTGCTCGGCGCAGGTGCACCAACGACGTTCCCTCTCCCGCAGCCGCGCCAATCAGGCATGGAGTCGTTTCGAGCTTGGCGATCAGCTCTTGCCGACCACGAAGAGGCTCCATGACGCGGAGATCGAGCTCTGCGCCGTGGTTGAGGCCTGCAAAGAGGGCGCCGCCGACCGCCTCGTGGCGGCGAAGGAGGACTAAGCTCGCCACCATCCTCTACCGGTGTCGGTGTGTGAATACAACCTCCATGTGAAGCCGTGAGCCGCCGGCGTTCTAGTTTTATCTATGTTGATGATCTCCGGCATGTCCGAGGTTAAAACTATGTAGCGGGAACTTTTATATTTATGTTTTTAAATTTAGCATACAGTTTGCAATATCTGGTCTGCACCGGGGATGTATTAACCCTAAAATTGTTTTAGGGCAAACCGTAAAACCATTTTGCCGGACAGGTTTATACATCACTTGCTAGAGATGCTCTGAAACCAGGCCTTTTGGGGTCCTTTGAATAAAAATTCAGGTGAGGAACTTCTCATCCCCAGCCTTGTTAATTAGAAATAAATTATTTAAAAAGCTCGTGGGATGTCATGCTGGCTTACAGCTGCGTGAAGCGGAGGCCGATGGAGAAGATGTTGACGATGAAGCTCATGATCGTAGTGGCAGCGGCTCCACCTCCCGCGAATGCAGGCACCATTCCTGCAGTAGGTACGCCGGCGCCGACGGCCAACGCGAAGAGGCTCCGGTGCTCCATGTGGCCACAACCGCCGGCAACGGTGGACGCGAAGAGGTCCCCGTCCGCTCCGGCGAAGAGACTTCCGTCGCCGTCTCAAGGTGGTGCGCTCGAGTTGTACACAAGGCAGGCATGTATGCCTCCTGATGCCCTTATATAGAGAATAGAGAGAGAAGGGCATGCCTGTCGCCGTCTCAAGGCAGGCATGCATCACTGATTACGTGCGCGGCTAGCTAGATCCTCTCCTCCTGATGTGTGCATGTGTCTGTTAGAGCATTAAGTGCACTTAGAGCATTAAGTGCAGGGTTGTATAGTCGCACGCATGCATGACTGCATCCACTTGGTTGGCCCAAAAAGGTTTGTCGGCTGAGCGCTCCGCGTTGGATGAATCACCCGCTATAAAAATGACATGCCGGAGTAACCCGTTGAAAGGGTGCCTTCTAAACTATGACGGAGGAAGTATAGCAAATGACATGCCGACTCGGTCTTTTATAGTAAGCAAAACGTTTTTGAAGACATGCGGAAATTTCATCTAGTCACTTTCATCTCATGTTTGTTTGATCCACGTGCGCTACTTTGATAATTTGATATGTGTGTAGATCGGTGTTTGGGTGTTGTTCTTACTTGAACAAGCCTCCCACTTATGATTAACTTTTCTCGCAATCATACACAACTACGATAATTTTTTAAGATAAATCTAACCATAGCATGAAACATATGGATTCAAATCAACCCCTTACGAAATAGCGCATAAAATAGTTTTAAGGTTCTGTCACTCTAGCAACCCATTATCTAATTACCACTCCACAATGGCTCATCCAAAATAATTTCTGGATCCATAAAACTAACATGTGTTTGTAGTGTAGAATCGGGGCTTTAGTGGGTTAAGTGGAACCTTTAGTCCCGGTTCTGCAACCAGCACTCCCCTTTAGTCCCGGTTCAACACGGCCTGGGACCAAAGGGCCACCACCTGTCACAAGCCCACGCCGGGGGCTGGGGACCTTTAGTCCCGATTGGTAACACCAACCGGAAATAAATGAACTTTTTTTGATTTTTCATATTTATTTTGAAAAAAATGAATTTTTTCTGATTTTCAAAATTTTGAATTATTTGATAATTTAATCTCTAATCACCCCATCACTTCTCAAGTGTGGAGAACTCATTGCACTCATTCCAAATCGTCTAACTTCCCAGCCGGTCACCCATCCTCTAACTACTCCAGGCTGAGCATGCTTAATTTTTGAGTTCTACTCCCCCTAATTTCCATGTCTGCACTTGTTTTTTTCCTGACATTAGTAAGTTGTCAATCCTATTAACCCTTAGGAGTTTAGCTTGAGCATGAAGTCACACATTTCACCGTTTGAGTTTGAAACTATTATTAAAAAAATAATTATTATTTATTAAGAGTAATATTTCTTGAATAAGTAGTTTGACCACAATTTTACCAGATTTGACCAAAATTAAAAAAAGAAATAATTATTTAGTATCACTAATATATCTTGAATAATTATTTAGTAACACTAATATTTCTTGAATAAGTAGTTTGACCACAGTTTGACCAGATTTAACCAAAATTCAAAAAAAAAACTAAAATTTGAGCATAACGTTTATTCCTTCAAAATTTGAGGATTCTAAAATTTTGCAAAACGGCCTACGACCGTCGAAATCGAAACCGGCTTTTCGTGCTGAACATTTTGATATATTATACGTTTTTTCGACATCGTATGCAAAAGTTATAGTCGTTTTCCTTTTTCATATTCCTTTTTGCAAAACATGTCAAAATTTATATTTTAAAATTTCTCTAACTAGTAGATGTAGTAACATAACTACATTTCGAAGGATTTTAATTTTTGAAGTTTTTATCATTTCTTTTTTTTTTCAAAACTGAAAAGGCGATACGTGAGAGGGGGGTAGAGTTTGAAAATTGCAGAACCCCTTTAGTCTGGGTTGGAGCCACCAACCTAGACTAAAAGGTTAGACCCCTTTTGTCCCGGTTGGTGGCTCCAACCCGTATTAAAGGTCTAACCTATAATTTCGGTTTGTGTCACTAACCGGGACTAAAGGGGCTCGTGGGGCCCCGGCCTAACGTTAGCCTACCACCACCCCTTTAGACTCGGTTTATGAAACAAACCGGGACTATAGGTACAAAATGAACCGGGACTAATGATGTCGTAATCTAACCGGGACTAATGATCAGATTAGTACCGGGGCGTAATCCAACAGGGACTAATGAGATGAACGTAAGGTCGTTTTTCTACTAGTGTCCACCTCCTGCAAATGCTGGCACCAGTCATGCACTAGGTACACCGGCGTCGATGGCCGACGCGAAGAGGCTATGGTGCTCCATGATACGTCTCCAACGTATCTATAATTTTTGATTGTTCCATGCTATTATATTACCTGTTTTGGATGTTTACGGGCTTTATTTTACACATTTATATCATTTTTGGGACTAACCTACTAACCGGAGGCCCCAGACATTACTTTTTTTTTTTGGCTATTTCAGTATTTCCAAGAAAAGGAATATCAAATGGAGTCCAAACGGAATGAAACCTTCAGGAGCGTGATTTTTGGAACAAACGTGATCCAGAGGACTTGGAGTGCAAGTCAAGAAGCAATCGAGGCGGTCAGGAGATAGGAGGGTGCACCCACCGCTCCTGGGCGCGCCCCCTGTCTCTTGGGCCCCTCGAGCGGCCACCGACGTACTTCTTCCTCCTATATATACTACGTACCCCGAAAACATCCAGGGAGCCACCGAAGAAATATTTCCACCGCTGTAACCTTCTGTATCCGCAAGATCTCATCTTGCAGCCATCGTCGGCACTCCGCCGGAGGGGGAATCGACCACGGAGGGCTTCTACATCAATACCATAGCCCTTCCGATGAGTTGTGAGTAGTTTACCACAGACCTTCGGGTCCATAGTTATTAGCTAGATGGCTTGTTCTCTCTTTTTGGATCTCAATACAATGTTCTCCCCCTCTCTTGTGGAGATCTATTTGATGTAAACTCTTTTTGCGGTGTGTTTGTCGAGATCCGATGAATTGTGGGTTTATGATCAAGTTTATCTATGAGAAATATTTGAATCTTCTCTGAATTCTTTTATGTATGATTGAGTTATCTTTGCAAGTGTCTTCGAATTATAGGTTTGGTTTGGCCTACTAGATTGACCTTTCTTGCCATGGGAGAAGTGCTTAGCTTTGGGTTCAATCTTGCGGTGTCCTTGCCCAGTGACAGAAAGGGTTGCAAGGCACGTATTGTATTGTTGCCATCGAGGATAAAAAGATGGGGTTTATATCATATTGCGTGAGTTTATCCCTCTACATCATGTCATGTTACTCTGTTCTTATGAACTTAATACTCTAGATGCATGCTGGATAGCGGTCGATGTGTGGAGTAATAGTAGTAGATGCAGGCAGGAGTCGGTCTACTTGTCACGAACGTGATGCCTATATACATGATCATGCCTAGATAATCTCATAATTATTTGCTTTTCTATCAATTGCTCGACAGTAATTTGTTCACCCACCGTAATACTTATGCTATCTTTTATCATATAAGCTTTCAATCTACTTTTATTTGCATCTTTACTTTTTGCATCTATATTATAAAATACCAAAAATATATTTATCTTATCATATTATCTCTATCAGATCTCACTTTACATGAAGTGGCCGTGAAGGGATTGACAACCCCTTTATCGCGTTGGTTGCAGTTCTTTATTTGTTTGTGTAGGTGCGTGGGACTTGTGAGGAGCCTCCTACTGGATTGATACCTGTGGTTCTCAAAACAGAGGGAAATACTTACGCTCTTGTCTTGCATCACCCTTTCCTCTTCAAGGAAAACCAACGCAAGCTCAAGACGTAGCAAGAAGGATTTCTGGCGCCATTGCTGGGGAGGTCTTCGCTCAAGTCAAGACATACCAAGTACCCATCACAAACTCATCTCCCTCACATTTACATTATTTGCCATTTGCCTCTCGTTTTTCTCTCTCCCACTTCACCCTTGCTGTTTTATTCGCCCTCTCTTTCCCAATCTCCTCTTTTTTCTGCTTGCCATCTTCCTCTCTCTCTCGCTTGCCTTTTTTTGTTTACTTGTGTGTTGGATTACTTTTTGCCATGGCGCAAGATAATACCAAATTGTGTGATTTCTCCAATACCAATAATAATGATTTCTTTAGTACTCCGATTGCTCCTCTTAATGATGTTGAGTCTTGTGAAATCAATGCTGCTTTGTTGAATCTTGTTATGAAAGATCAGTTCTTCGGCCTTCCTTGTGAAGATGTCGCTACCCATCTAAAAAACTTTGTTGATTTGTGTGAGATGCAAAAGAAAAAGAGATACGGATAATGCTATTGTTAAATTGAAGTTATTTCCGTTTTCACTTATAGATCGTGCTAAAGTTTGGTTTTCGTCTTTGCCTAAAAATAGTACTGATTATTGGAACAAGTGCAAAGATGCTTTTATCTCTAAGTATTTTCCTCCCGCTAAGATCATCTCCCTTAGGAACGATATTATGAATTTTAAACAACTTGATCATGAGCATGTTGCCCAATCTTGGGAAAGAATGAAATTAATGATTCACAATTGCCCTACTCATGGTTTGAATTTATGGATGATCATACAAAAATTTTATGCGGATTAAACTTTGCTTCTAGAAATCTTTTTAGATTCGTCACGGAGGCACGTTTATGGAAATCACTTTAGGAGATGCTACAAAACTTCTTGATAATATTATGGCTAATTATTCTCAATGGCACAATCAGACGATCTACTAGTAAAAAATGCATGCTATAGAAGAAATTAATGTTTTGAGTGGAAAGATGGATGAGCTTATGAGATTGTTTGCTACTAAGAGTGCTTCTATTGATCCCAATGATATGCCTTTATCTACCTTTATTAATAATAATAATGAATCTATGGATGTAAATTTTGTTGGTAGGAATAATTTTGGAAACAATGCTTATAGAGGAAACTTTAATTCTAGACCGTTCCCTAGCAATTCTTCTACTAATTATGGAAATTCCTAGAATAATTCTTATGGTAATTTTAATAAGATGCCCTCTGATTCTGAAAATAGTGTGAAAGAATTTATGGTCTCTCAAAAGAATTTCAATGCCTTGCTTGAAGAAAACTTGCTCAAAGTTGATGATTTGGCTAGGAACGTTGATAGACTTTCTCTTGAAATTGATTCTTTGAAACTTAGATCTACTCCTCCTAAGCATGATATCAATGAGTTTCTCAAAGCTATGAGAAGTTCCATTGACGAGTGCAAAGAAAGAAACGCTAGATTGCGTGCTAAGAAAGATTGTTTTGTAAAGGCGTGTTCTTCTAGTTTCCATGAAAATAATGATGAAGATGTTAAAGTTATTGATGTGTCTCCTATTAGATTTTTGTTTTGCAATATGAATCTTGGTAATAATGGGACTTGAGATGAGTCAACTTTATTTAGAAGGCGTCACAATAATTCGGAGTTTTTAGATCTTGATGCTAAATTTGGTAAAGGTGGGATTGGAGAGGTCATGACTTTAAATAGTATTGAACCCACTATCTCGGATTTGAAGGAATTTGATTATGATAATTGTTCTTTAGAAAGTTGTAATTCCTTGTTGCAATCCGTTGTTAATTCTCCTCATGCTTATAGTCAAAATAAAGCTTTTACCAAACATATTGTTGATGCCTTGATGCAATCTTTTGATGAAAAACTTAATTTCGAAGTTTCTATACCTAGAAGACTTACTGATGAGTGGGAACCTACTATAAAGATTAAAATTAAAGATCATTAGTGTTTTGCTTTGTGTGATTTGGGTGCTAGTGTTTCCTCGATTCCGAAAACTTTATGTGATATTCTAGGTTTCCATGATCTTGATGATTGCTCTTTAAATTTGCACCTTGCGGATTCCACCATTAAAAAGCCAATGGGAAGGATCAATGATGTTCTCATTGTTGCAAATATAAATTTGGTGCCCGTAGATTTTATCGTTCTTGATATAGATTGTAATCTTTCTTGCTCTATTATTCTTGGTAGACCTTTCCTTGGAACGATTGGTGCGATTATTGATATGAAGGAAGGGAATATTAGATTCTAATTTCCATTAAAGAAGGGCATGGAGAACTTTCCAAGAAAGAAAGTCAAATTACCTTATGAATCTATCATGCGAGCTACCTATGAATCAAGTGCCAAAGATGGCACTATTTAGATCTATCTTCGCTTTTATGGCTAGCTAGGGGCGTTAAACGATAGCGCTAGTTGGGAGGCAACCCAATTTTCTTTGTGTTTTTTTGTTTTTGTTCCTGTTTAGTAATAAAATTTGCATCTACCTTCTGTTTAGATGTGTTTTTATGTTTTAATTAGTGTTTGTGCCAAGTAGAACCTATAGGATAACCTATGCTGATAGTTGATTTGATTCTGCTGAAAAACAGAAACTTTGCGCTCACGAGAAACAATTCAATAAATCACAGAAACGAGTTTTTGCATTGATTCTTTTTGATGCTGATCAATAGACAAATTGTTTAGGACTTCCTATTTTTGTAGGATTTTTAAAGTTCCAGAAGTGTGCGTTAGTTACAGATTGCTACAGATTGTTCTGTTTTTGACAGATTCTGTTTTTCGTGTGTTGTTTGCTTATTTTGATGCATCTATGGCTAGTATTAAGTGGTATGAACCATAGAGAACTTGGAATACAGTAGGTTTAACACCAATATAAATAAAGAATGAGTTCATTACAGTACCTTATGTGGTGGTTTTGTTTTCTTTCACTAACGGAGCTTATGAGATTTCCTGTTGAGTTTTGTGTTGTGAAGTTTTCAAGTTTTGGGTAAAGATTTGATGGACTATGGAATAAGGAGTGGCAAAAGCCTAAGCTTGGGGATGCCCATGGCACCCCAAGATATTCAAGAATAGCCAAAGCCTAAGCTTGGGGATGCCCGGGAAGGCATCCCTCTTTAAATCTTCGTTCATTGGTAACTTTACTTGGAGCTATATTTTTATTCACCACATGATATGTGTTTTGCTTGGAGCGTCATGTATTATATTAGTCTTTGATTTTTAGTTTACCACAATCATCCTTGCTGTACACACCTTTTGGGTGAAGCCTACTTGATTGAAATTTATTAGAATACTCCATGTCCTTCACTTATATCTTTTGAGCTAGATAGTTTTTGCTCTAGTGCTTCACTTATATCTTTTAGATCACGGCGGTGGATTAATTTTGAAGAAATTTTTGATCTCACATGCTTCACTTATATTATTTTGGGAGTCTTTTAGAACAGAATGTTATTTGCTATGGTTATAAATTGGTCCTAGAATTATGAGCATCCAAGTTGGGTATAATAAAAACTATCATAGGAAGTGAATTGGATGCTATGATCAATTTGATACTTGATAATTGTTTTGAGATATGGAGGTAGTGATATTAAAGTCATGCTAGTTGGGTGATTATTAATTTAAAGAATGCTTGTGTTGAAGTTAGCAAGTCCCGTGAGCATGCACGTATGGTTAAAGTTGTGTAACAAATTTGAAATATGAAGTGTACACAGCTTGTGCATCCTTATGAGTGGCGGTCAGGGACGAGCGATGGTCTTTTCCTACCAATCTATCCCTCTAGGAGCATGCGCGTAGTGCTTGGTTTTTGATGACTTCTAAATTTTTGCAATAAGTATATGAGTTCTTATGACTAATGTTGAGTCCATGGATTATACGCACTTTTACCTTTCCACCATTGCTAGCCTCTTGATGCAGTGCATTGCCCTTTCTCACCTTGAGAGTTGGTGCAAAATTCACGGCATCCAAACCCCGTGATATGATACAGTCTATCACACATAAACCTCCGTATATCTTCCTCAAAACAACCACCATACCTACCTATTATGGCATTTCCATAGCCATTCCGAGATATTATTGCCATGCAAATTTCCACCGTTCCGTTCATCATCATCATGACATACATTACTTTTGTCATATTGCCATTGCATGATCATGTAGTTGACAACGTATTTGTGGCAAAGCCACCATGCATAATTTTTCATACGTTTCATTCTTGTCTCATTGCACCATCCCGGTACACCGCCGGAGGCATTCATATAGAGTCATATCTTGTTCTAGTTTCGAGTTGTAATCAATAAAAGTGTGATGATCATCATTATTAGAGCATTGTCCCAAAGAAAAAAAGGAAAGGCCAAAAAAAAAAAGAAAGACCAAAGAAAAAAAGAAAAAAGAAAAAAGAAAAAAAAGAAAAAAGAAAAAAAAGAAAAAAGAAAATAAATAAAAAGGGGCAATGTTACTATCTCTTTTTCCACACTTGTGCTTCAAAGTAGCACCATGTTCTTCATATAGAGTCTCATATGTTGTCACTTTCATATACTAGTGGGAATTTTTCATTATAGAACTTGGCTTGTATATTCCCTCGATGGGCTTCGTCTAAATGCCCTAGGTCTTCGTGAGCAAGCAAGTTGGATGCACACCCACTAGTTTTCTTTTGTTGAGCTTTCATTCATTTATAGCTCTAGTGCATCCGTTGCATGGCAATTCCTACTCCTCATGTTGACATCAATTGATGGGCATCTCCATAGCCCGTTGATTATCCTCATCAATGTGAGACTTTCTCCTTTTTTGTCTTCTCCACACAATCCCCAATCATTATTCTATTCCACCCATATTGCTATATCCATGGCTCACGCTCATGTATTGCGTGAAAGTTGAAAAAGTTTGAGACTATTTAAGTACGAAACAATTGCTTGGCTTGTCATCGGGGGTGTAGAATTTGGGAACATCTTTGTGTGATGAAAATGAAGCATAGCCTAACTATATGATTTTGTAGGATGAACTTTCTTTACCATGTTATTTTGAGAAGACATGATTACTTTTATTAGTATGCTTGAAGTGTTACTATTTCTTTTGTCAATATGAGCTTTTTATTTTGAATCATTTGGATCTGAACATTCATGCCACAATAAAGAGAAATACATTGAGAATTATGCTAGGTAGCATTCCACATCAAAAATTCTGTTTTTATCATTTACCTACTCGAGGATGAGCAGGAATTAAGCTTGGGAATGCTTGATACGTCTCCAACGTATCTATAATTTTTATTGTTCCATGCTATTATATTACCTGTTTTGGATGTTTATGAGCTTTATTTTACACATTTATATCATCTTTGGGACTAACCTACTAACGGGAGGCCCAGCCCGTATTGCTGTTTTTTTGCCTATTTTAGTATTTTGAAGAAAAGGAATATCAAACGGAGTCCGAACGAAATGAAACCTTCGGGAGCGTGATTTTTGGAACGAACGTGATCCGGAGAACTTGGAGTGCAAGTCAAGAAGCAAACGAGGCGGCCAGGAGATAGGAGGGCGCACCCACCCCTCCTGGGCGCCCCTGTCTCCTGGGCCCCTCGAGCGGCCACCGACGTACTTTTTCCTCCTATATATACCTTCGTACCCCGAAAATATTCAGGGAGCCACCGAAGAAATATTTCCACCGTCGTAACCTTCTGTATCCGCGAGATCCCATCTTGGAGCCTTCGCCGGTGCTCCGTCGGAGGGGGAATCGACCACAGAGGGCTTCTACATCAACACCATAGCCCTTCCGATGAGTTGTGAGTAGTTTACCATAGACCTTCGTCCATAGTTATTAGCTAGATAGCTTCTTCTCTCTTTTGGATCTCAATACAATGTTCTCCCCCTCTCTTGTGGAGATCTATTCATGTAAACTCTTTTTTGCGGTGTGTTTGTCGAGATTCGATGAATTGTGGGTTTATGATCAAGTTTATCTATGAGAAATATTTGAATCTTCTCTGAATTCTTTTATGTATGATTGAGTTATCTTTGCAAGTCTCTTCGAATTATCGGTTTGGTTTGGCCTACTATATTATCTTTATTGCCATGGGAGAAGTTCTTAGCTTTGGGTTCAATCTTGCGGTGTCCTTACCCAGTGACAGAAAGGGTTGCAAGGCACGTATTGTATTGTTTCCATCGAGGATAAAAAGATGGGGTTTATATCATATTGCTTGAGTTTATCCCTCTACATCATGTCATCTTTCTTAATGCGTTACTCTGTTCTTATGAACTTAATACTCTAGATGCATGCTGGATAGCGGTCGATGTGTGGAGTAATAGTAGTAGATGCGAGGCAGAGTCGGTCTACTTGTCACAGACGTGATGCCTATATACATGATCATGCCTAGATAATCTCATAATTATTCGCATTTCTATCAATTGCTCGACGGTAATTTGTTCCCCACCGCAATACTTATGCTATCTTGAGAGAAGCCACTAGTGAAACCTATGGCCCTGTGGTCTATCTTTTATCATATAAGCTTTCAATCTACTTTATTTGCATATTTACCTTTTGCATCTATATTATAAAATACCAAAATATATTTATCTTATCATATTACCTCTATCAGATCTCACTTTACATGAAGTGGGCGTGAAGGGATTGACAACCCCTTTATCGCGTTGGTTGCGAGTTCTTTGTTTGTTTGTGTAGGTGCGTGGGACATGTGAGGAGCCTCCTACTGGATTGATACCTTGGTTCTCGAAAACTAAGGGAAATACTTATGCTACTGTGCTGCATCACCCTTTCCTCTTCAAGGAAAACCAACGCAAGGTCAAGACGTAGCACTCCATATGGCCACAACCGCCGGCGGCGATGGATGTTCGGCCAAGAGACTTCCCTCGCCGTCTGAGAGGGTGTGATTTACGGCTCTGAGTTGCACACAAGGCAGGCATGTAAGTTTGGGTTAGAGTGTTGCGGGCGTGATGCTTATAACAGAGAAGTGGGGGTCGTCGTGATGTCTGCTTGGACTTCGCCACTGAGGCTGGGCTGGGTGGGACGCTGCACGGGATGGATCAGGACGGTCGGTCGTCGTCCGTTGATCTAGGTAGATCCGTAGATTATTCTCTCAGACCGCTTGGCTGACTAGAGGAGGTTTTGAATTTGCAGGGGTGGGAGTGGTGTTTTGAATTTCCTTCCTTCTTTCCTGACTAAAGGAGGTTTTGAATTTGTTGACTGGTGCACCAGTCAACAAACACCACTCAACCTTCCTTCCTTCTTTCCTTCCTGATCATAAATGTTCTTTATGATGTCTACACACAATTTAACACATCAGGAGGAGTCCCTTCCTGCAGCGCAACACTCCCACGGAAATAAAGATATTTCAAACCGCCGACATGCCTTCTCCACGCCATACCAACAAATCATTAACTTCGTAATTACTACTCCTTGGGAGGGGCGTTTTGGGACCCGGGTCCAGATGATCCCTGTATCTGGGTCGTCCAGGATTGCTATGGGATATGTGGCTTATATTATTGGAGTTGATACACGGTGCAGGAAAAGGAGGGGAAAAGCTGTATACGTACAACAACAGGTGGACGACGGTCGGGGGGGCCAACCCGGCGTTAACTGGTGGGGAGGAGCGGCCGTTTACGGGCCAGCAACGGCGTGTCCATTCTGTCCTGATCCCCCGTGAACTGGACCCACATGTCTATAGTGTGTCACACATGGACTGTCCCCCCTAGAACAGATGGGTGTGGCTCTGGTCGACTCGGAGGGGCTCGGTGGGGAAAAACAAAGAGTTCAGCGGCGACGGCATCTCTGGCGGCGACATTGCAGAAAATGGCGATGGATTTCCCAGTGTCGCCTGTTAACAAGTAAGTAATTACTCCCCTCATTATGAATCGGTTGTTGGAGTGTCTAATTAGTCAGAAGGTAGATCAGAAAAACTTATGGATCCGATTGGATGTTCGCAGCTTACCAATCTTCTGAGATGACGAATCTAGCGCCACGGCGCTGCTGGAAATGATTGTGCATGGGGATCTTGCGGCAGAACACTCGGGCAATGGGTAACATTCTATACATTTAAATTTAAATTTGTATCATGTAGACAATTTGCATGTTTCTGAATATGGAACTACATTATATTCAGAAATTTCCGATTGTAGCATCGAAGTTCAATATATCCAGACATTTCAATTGTGCAACTTTCTTGTGCAATGCACAAGCGAAAGAGAAAAACATTGTTGTTTTGACCATCCTCATACAGCCATATACAGGCATACCGCCAGACCTGCTTGCAAGTCCACCGCCAACCTAGGCACCAAATGGTCGCTGGTGGCGTGGACATGCAAACGGCAACAATGGCGATAGCCATGCCAAAAGAAAAGCGATTAAGCAACAAGTTTGCGAGCAACAGAGAGCGGGGAGTAAAAGGGGCAAAGGCGGTTAGCATCGACAGGAGGAAGAAGGGTCCTGCTTGTGGCTCTGAATCCGTTGTCCGAATGAAGGATGAGAGGTCCAGGAGCAGGCCTCGGTCACCAATACAACAGGAGGAACCGTGGAAGACGAAGGCACACTGCTCGCCGGGCGGTACTCTGCCGGAGCCGATGGAGACCGGTGCGGGAGCTCGATTCACTACGGCACTGCGTTGAATCATCCATGGAAAGCGTCAAAGAGATGGCGAGCTCGTTGGGTTGGGCATGATGCGATGGCTCCTGGCGTTGGCTACGGGCAACGGCGACTCGTCGAGCCAAGAAACTGGCGGCGGAGATCGGAACGCGTAGAGGTGGATCAGGGAATCCACCCAGGGACGAGGTTGGGCTCCTGATGACGCCCCCCCTGTGTGCGTAGGCTGTCACTGGACCTATTTTTCTCAAGCCCATGATCCAATATCCTACGAAATACAGCCCGAGTCAAAATTCCAGGGTGGGCTGCGGCCCACCCTGGACACCCTGTAGCTCCGCCCCTGCCATAAATAGATATCAATGTGAGTGAGTAGAGATTGCCATGCAACGGATGCACTAGAGCTATAAGTGTATGAAATCTCAACAAAAAGAACTAAGTGGGTGTGCATCCAACTCGCTTGCTCACGAAGACCTAGGGCATTTTGAGGAAGCCCATCATTGGAATATACAAGCCAGTTCTATAATGAAAAATTCCCACTAGTATATGAAAGTGACAACATAGGAGACTCTCTATCGTGAAGATCATGGTGCTACTTTGAAGCACAAGTGTGGTAAAAGGATAGTAACATTGTCCCTTCTCTCTTTTTCTCTCATTTTTTTATTTTATTTTTTTTATTTTGGTGGCCTTCTTTTGCCTCTTTTTTATTTGGGTTTCTTTGGCCTCTTTTATTTTTCATAAAGTCCGGAGTCTCATCCCGACATGTGGGGGAATCATAGTCTCCATCATCCTTTCCTCACTTGGGACAATGCTCTAATAATGAAGATCATCACACTTTTATTTACTTACAACTCAAGAATTACAACTCGATACTTAGAACAAAATATGACTCTATATGAATGCTTCCAGCGGTGTACCGGGATGTGCAATGATTCAAGAGTGCACTAGTAGAAAACAGGGCTTTCGTCCAGGCCAGTTTAGCCCATTAGTCCCGGTTCAATCCAGAACCGGGACCAATGGAGCTATTTGCCCCGGTTCAGGAGCCCGGGGCGGCAGACCCACGTGGGCCATTGGTCCCGGTTCCTCCGGACCTTTTGGTCCCGGTTGGTGGGGAACGAACGGGACCAATGGTCTGGCTCCTGGCCCCACCACTATTGTTCCAGTTGGTGGCTTGAACCGGGACCAAAGGCTTCCCTTTAGTCCCGGCTCATGCCACCAACCGGGCTAATGGTGCTGCCTATATATAGCCTCGGCATGAAAGAGCAGAGCTCATCGCTCATTTTTTCGGCCGAGGGAGAGAGGCTTGGTGGTGCTCTAGCTCACCTCCTATGCACGTAAGGTGTTCGATGGAATGCCCGAGCCACACTACTTAAGGTTTCTCCTCTCCAAGCTCGACCGCCAAGCTCCATTTTCCTCAATATTTATCTAGGTTTAGTGGTCCGTCACGCCCGTCCCGTCTTCATCGCCGTCGATCACCCGCCGATCTCATCGCCCGGCACCACCGTGGTGAGCCTCTTGTTCTTATCTTCTTTTACGAAGGAAAAATATTATTACTTGTTTGTTTAGATAGATACTTGTATTATTTTCTTACTTTTATTATTGCATCTTATATAGTGCGATGGTTTTGGTATCCGCCCCGTCGGCCTCGTCACATCTATGATTCGGATGTGGTATATATTATCTTTTCATAACTATTGGTTCATTTATTGTTTATGAAAATTATGCCGATAACGTGACATAGATTTTATTTATCTAGGAGGTTGTTGAACCGGAAATTCCAACCGACCCTATTGTCGAGAGGTTAAATTTAGTTGAAGAAGAAAACAATTTCTTGAAGGAAAAAATAAAAAACTTGAGGAGGAGAAGATGATATTGGAGTTGCATGTTGCGGATGTAAATCGATGATCACAAGATCAAGATGGATGCAATGCGCTTGAAGATGAGAAAGATTAGAAAATATGCCATTCATACCGAGGCTTGGTATCATTATGCCGTTGGATCAGTTGTTACCTTGGTTGCGATTATGATCGTATTTGTTTCGCATTGAAATGTTTTACATAGTTTCAATGTATGGTTTAATTAATTTAGATGCTCTGCAGAGCTTTATGTTGTTAGATGAGAACTATGTATGTACTTTGGTTTTATGTGATGATGAACTTCTATTAATTTGGTCACTTAATTATCTATTCATGATGTTCTGTAATGATTTTTGACACACTTAATTATATATAATGCACGCAGATGAACCGGCAATGGATGTACGGTGTGACACACCTCCGAGTACATTAAGGGCGTGCATGATTTTCTCGAAGTGGCTGAGGCAAACAAGCAGAATGGTTTTATGTGTTGTCCATGCCCTATATGTGGAATCTGAAGTCTTACTCGACCGAAAAATCCTTCACACCCACCTGCTTTACAAGGGTTTCATGCCACACTATAATGTTTGGACGAAGGCACGGAGAAATAGGGGTTATGATGGAAGGCGGCGAGGAAGAAGAGTACGATGACAACTATGTGCCCCTGAATACGGTGATGCTCAGAACATCAAGATGCACCGCACGATGTGCATGATGGTCTTTGGAGCAAGCGAAGCTGCTGAAGATCAAGAGGAACGGGGACGATGTGCCCGATGATGATGATCTCCGCTGGGTCATTGTCGATGCAAGGACACAATCACGAAAAGTCAAAAGGAGAAACTGAAGTTCGATCGCATGTTAGAGGATCACAAAAAGGGTTGTACCCCAATTGCGAAGATGGCAACACAAAGCTCGGTGCATCGTACTCAATTGCTGCAGTGGAAGGCAAAGAATGCTGTGCTGATAAAGGATTTGAGAAGCTACTGAAAATAATGAAGAAGAAGCTTCCAAAGGATAACAAATTGCCCGACGGTACATACGCAGCAAAGAAGGTCGTATGCCCTCTAGGATTGGAGGTGGAGAAGATACATGCATGCCCTAATGACTGCATCCTCTACCGTGGTGCCTACAAGGATCTGAACGCATGCCCGGTATGCGGTGCATTGGGCCATCAAACAGAGGATGTCATCGGGTTTTGTGTTGACTTCATTCCTGGCCTTAAGAAGATAGGTCTCCCTAAATCGCGGTATGAGGGGAGATCGATTTGGAAAAAACACGCTTGGAACAGACTCAATAATATGCAGGGACGGATATTCTTGGTCTCAAGCACACTACACAGTTCTCTGAGAACTCTACCTTGGTGACCCGTATGTCGATGAACACAAGAACGATCTGCGCTCCAAACACCCGGAGGCGGTCACGGCGGATTACATGTGAACACATCGGGACTTTCAGCAGTTGGTTGGAAACACGTCTCGGAGGTGACAAAGCACTGTTTGTGATGAGCTGTACTTGTTGTCCAGGGACCATCTTCGACTGTAATGATTTGGAAAGGATCTGAGATAAATGGGAATACATTTTACACGATTGACCAAGATGAAAAGAGCACAAACCAAAATAGCGATGTACGCTTTGATGCAGCAACAGACAATGTAAATTACACATATTATGGTTACATAGTAGACATATGGGATCTTGACTACGGAGTAGATTTTAAGGTCCCTTTGTTTAAGTGCAAGTGGGTCAATCAGTCGAGGCGGAAGTGCAGGTAGATCCACGAAGCGGAATGACAACAGTGGATCTGAAAAATCTTGGGTACACTTTGACGAACCGTTCGTCCTAGCCAATGATGTGTACAGGTTATCTATGTGAAGGACATGTCTACCAGACCGAGGAAAAGAAAAGATAAGAAGCGAATACATCATACAATGAGCCAAAGCGCCACATAGTTCTTTTCGGGAAAAGGGACATCCAGGAGTGGAGGGCAAGATGGACATGTCGAAGAGTATGAAAAGTTTCATGAAATTCCCCCTTCAAAGTCAAGGCTGACCCAAGCATCCTGATAAGCGATGAAGATTATCCATGGTTACTGGCGCAATAAGCAAAGCGACACAAGCGAAGAAAAAGTGAAGACTTTCTCCCATAACTATTATGATGATACCATGCCAACTTTGTAATGACGAGTATGATACCATTGTCCGTTTTGTACATGCACATGCTATGCCAACTTTTTCAGAGTTCATTTGAAAACTAATGGCACTAACAGAAAGTTTATAATTTTTCTAAAACTAAAAGCAAAAAGAATTAAAAAAATAAAGAAAAAAACAACAAAAAATAAATAATGCAGAAAACAGAACAAAAAACTGAAAAAAATAAAAATAGCGACAATAAGTATTTTGTTGTAAGTAGAAACAAAATAAAATAAATAAAGGAACAAAGAAAACAAAAAAAGAGTTTCCAAATTTGAAAACTAGTGGCACTAACAAAAAGTTTATAATTTTTCTAAAACTAAAAGCAAAAAGAATTAAAAAATAAAGCAAAAAACAACAAAAACTAAATAATGCAGAAAACAGAACAAAAAACTGAAAAAAAATAAAAATAGCAACAATGCAGAGGGTGAAGAAGCAGCTGGCTATGATTTACATGGCTCCGATGACCCAATGCCGGTGCAAGAAGGAGAGGGTGAAGAAATAGACCGTGAGGGCGGCTCGGTGATCACCAAACCGAGTCCGGCCAGGTATATATAATAGTTAAGCTGTCTTGACTAGCTCTCGCCTTTGTTTTGGTATGTACACATATTAATTAACTCTCGTCTTTGTTCTTTTTCCGCCCTCCGATCGAAAGCACAACCGGTGAAGAGACAAGGCCCGAAGAAAAAGTTGATCTCGGATGAAAAGTTTGAGATCATACAAATCGCGCGCGACGGCCAACCGATTGAACCCTAACGGACAAAGAAGGCATTTGTTGCTCAATGCGGGGTTCTGGTTAGGGACAATATCCCGATCAGCATCCACCAATGGTATAAGCCTAAGAACGAAGACCACAGAGGTGTCTTGTGTCAATGATATGCGTAAAAATGATCTTTGGACTGAGCTGAAGTCAAATTTTACCCTATCGCTAGAGAATGATCCGGAGAAGCCGATAATAGAGCCATTAATCAAGTCTTTTTGCTCTTAAGAAGATGGCAGAACTATTCAGGAATTGGAAGAAAGAACTCAATACGTATGTCGAAAACAATGAGACACCAGAATTCAAGGGCAAATATGAGAAGATCGGAGATGGTGGCCCGCATTTGTGGCCTACAAGACATCGAGAAAAGAGTAAAAAGATGTTGGCGACAAACAAGAGAAATGTGCGAAGAAGAAGCTTCACCATCGCACGGGGTCGGTGGCTACCTCAGAGCCCGGCCTAAGTGGGCCAAAAGGCTGAGAATGATCTGCTTGATAAAGGGATCGAACCGAAGACAATGAACTGCGGCAGATCGTTGCGGACTTGGTTCTTGAGGCAGCGGATCCTTGGACCCTCTAACAGGGAAGTGCATTTGGGCCAGACGAACAATTGGACATACCGGTCAAGAGGCTTTGACAATATATCGAAGCGGCGCGGCAAGGGAAGTTTGTTCGAGACAGGAGAAGGACGAGCTCACAATGGCCCTCGGGAATCCACTGAGCACCACAGGACGTACACGAGGCACGCCAGCTCCGCTTTCATGGAAGGTTGGATTTCCGGGCGTGAAGGTTACAAAACCCATGAGAGGAAAAGCTGGAAGCGAGAGCCTAATGCAGGCGCTACCACGAAAGGGTAATGGGGCTAGAGGAACGAGAAGAGGAACGAGAAGCGGCGAGATCACAACAAAGCGACCTGCGAAAGCTTCCCCGGCTACCCCGCCATCTCAGCGGAGAAGCAGCGTGGCTTCCACCGAAGCTGCTTCAGCGAACAGCATGCCTTGGCGGCTCCTGCCCGGCTATCCCGTGGATGCTATCACGGATGCTGAAAATTGCCACCTTATGGCGCAATGGAGCAATTTGAAGGTCAAAGCGGCTGTTGGCTCTGTTTATCCTACTAAACCCGACTCAACTTTTTCACTGCCCCGCCGATTCCGAAGGATATGCTATGGTGATGGTCAATGAAATAACGGAGGATTTGAGGACCTCCGGCTTGACCACCCTACGGTGAAGGGGAGTATCGGCTGGGTTCTGCTCTGAAGACTCCATGCCTATGGCGGAAGGATCTCATCAACCTTCCCGAACTGGGCGCCTCCGCCTCCTCCTCCTCCTCCTCCGGCGAGTCAGGCACTCCGCCTCCTCCACCGCCTCCTCCTCCAGCGAGTGACGATCGGGGCACTCGGCCGGCTCCTTCTCCGGCGTGGCGGCCTCCGCCTCCTTCTCCGCTGCACGGCGCGCTGAAGCAGCCAGCCTCCTCCTTCTCCGCCTCGTCGGCAAGAGGCGGAAGAGACCCGCCGCCGCTCAGCTGCTCCGGCGTCGTAGTCCTTCTGCTCCGCCTCGTAAGCAAGGAAAGAAGACATCCGCTCCGTCTGCTCTACCGGCGTCTAGCGATAAAGCCAAAGCGGGAGGAGATACTGATTCGGTCCTTCTCTGAAGACTCGGAGAAGTTACCCGTCTGAGAGGAAGCGAGGAGGAAAAGCCGCGAAGATCGCGCCGAGACCGAAGTGGATGGCTGGTTTCAAGGGTTGAAAGCAAAGAGACATCCACCTCCGGAGGAGAAGGTAGATCCGATAAGCGAAGCGCACTCTGGCTGCCTCGACAAAACCACCCAAGTCTCCGCGAAAGGCAACTATGAGCGCATTATTGGAAGGCATTTGCGAAGCGGAGAGGTCGGAAAGTGCGCCGGTGATCAAAGGATGAAAGAGCGATGAGCTGGAAACAAATTGCCCAGCTCGGAACAAGCGGGCAATCGTGCCCCCGCTCAAGGTGCACGCTAGCGACATCGTCGATCCGAGGATGGTGCCCGTTATGGCAATCCCGCAGATTACCTGCCCGACGATGTACATTATGATTTCTTGGAAGTGCAGATACAAAGATATCGATCACGGGAAGCCTCTCGTCAAAGATGAAAGCTCTCTATCAACGATGATCCCGAAGATTGCATGATTGGTACATGAAAACCTGCAAAGAGTGCGAGGAGGAGTACTTTGTATGTGAGAGTTAAAAAGGAGCATGACCTCCTTGGAATTGAACTGTGCCTATTCCATTTGAGGAGTTCTATCAGTTTTTTCAATCAATTGGCCCTCGATAAAGCAACGGTCACCTGCTCTTTATGCGTAAGTAGTACTACTTCATCATTAAGTATCTCTATATAACTCAGCTCTTTCATTGCATGTATTTATAAATATCCTCACTATATTATGCAGATTGAAGATCGTCAAATGAAGTAAAGACAAGTGGGTGATATTGGGTTCATTAACACATATCTCATAGATGCAAATGAGGTTAAATATCGTGCCCGGCCAGAAACCGTGGCCAACTTTCTACGATCGTTGGAAATAAATGAACACAAAAATATAATACTCTTTCCTTACAACTACGCGTGAGTGTTACTGTCTTGTGGCATATTCGGTTTCCCTTATTAGTCCAGGTTATAGTAATGTAATATTGATGAGTTATGCGTAAATGCGCGCAGGTACCACTATATTCTCCTAGAGATTAAGCTTGAGCAGGGAGTAGTAACTGTCTTAGACTCGAGACGAAAAGATCCCAAGGAGTATGCGGACATGACTGAAATGCTCGAGAAGTAAGTTAAATCGATCATTATCCACCATATCAACAACTTTGTTCATTTCTGATATCAAGTAATTGTTTTCTTTGTATGGCAGGGCTTGGGAAAATTCACCAAAAAAGCTCGGGACTACCGAAGAAGCTGCAATTTAGACACCCAAAGTAAGTACTATATAGTAGCATATTCCACAGCATCTCCTAGTGATTCAAGCGCTAGTTTCATCAATACCATTTAGCATGCTTGCTAATTATCAGTTTGATTGACCTCTGTTTCTTGTAAAGTGGTTGTGGCAGGAACAAGGGAATGATTTCTGTGGATACTACGTTTGCGAGTCCATCCGCCACACGACCTGTGAGAGGGGCTACTCCGACAAAACAATATGAAGTGCGTAAATAAAAATATTCACAATTTTATTTTATTACCATCATTTGTGTTGAGTTTCATTCATTCATATATATATATATATGTATGTATGTATGTATTGACCCCTTTCTTAAAATTAGATGTTTCGGAAGCGGGATGAACTCCTAGCACCAGATCGCATGCGAGCAATTCAAGAGGAATTGGCGGCATTCTTTCTTGACCCGCGTGATCGCTGAAGGCGGAGAATACTATGTGGACCACGCGTCCGTGTGTAAAAGATAATTATTGTATATATGTAGCGGTAGTGTCGGGATAGATATCGAGAACTTGTTATTCGACCAATCTCTCGGAGAAGGAGAGGTGGTCGATATCACTTCTCTCTGTATGGATATATGTTCATGACGATCTTCTGTTTGTAATTACTAGCTAGCTAAGCGTGTCTAGCCGATCCTCTCTATACGTATGTATAGTACGTGGCGTCGACCAAGCACGGACAAAAGAGAGGACACTTTTCTCTATTAATTAGCTAGCTATAGCGAGAATATATGAAACACCTAAATTAACCCCCAAAACCCCAAACCCCCTTTTCAAAAAAAAAAAACAAAAACCAGAGCCATAGAAATGCTTGGCGTGGATGCCTATTGGTCCCGGTTGGTGCCACCAACCGGGACCAAAGGCCCTCCTGCCTGGGCTCAGTGGATAGAACCGGGAGTAAAGGGCCAGGGTATTAGTACCGACCCTTTAGTCCCGGTTCATGAACCGGGACTAAAGGCCCTCACCAACCGGGTCAATAGGCCCCTTTTCTACTAGTGGTGACATGTATGAAAGAATTATGAATGGTGGCTTTGCCACAAATACGATGTCAACTATATGATCATGCAAAGCAATATGACAATGGTGGAGCGTGTCATAATAAATGGAACGGTGGAAATGCCATAACAGGTAGGTATGGTGGCTGTTTTGAGTAAGGCATATGGTGGGTGTATGGTACCGGCGAAAGTTGTGCGGCACTAGAGAGGCTAGCAATGGTGGAAGGGTGAGAGTGCGTATAATCCATGGACTCAACATTAGTCATAAAGAACTCACATACTTATTGCAAAAATCTACAAGTCATCAAAACAAAGTACTACACGCATGCACCTAGGGGAAGGGTTGGTAGGAGTTAACCATCGCGTAATCCCGACCTCCACACATAAGGAAGACAATCAATAAATAAATCATGCTCCAACTTCATCACATAACGGTTCACCATACGTGCATGCTACGGGAATCACAAACTTTAACACAAGTATTCCTCAAATTCACAACTACCCAACTAGCATGACTCTAATATTACCATCCTCATATCTCAAAACAATTACCAAGTATCAAACTTCTCATAGTATTCAATGCACTTTATGTGAAAGTTCAAAGCAAATTACCATGCTGTTTAAGACTCTCAAAATAATATAAGTGAAGCATGAGAGTTCATCTCTTTCTTCAAAATAAAACCACCGCCGTGCTCTAAAAGGATATAAGTGAAGCACTAGAGCAAAAGACAAACTACTCTGAAAGATATAAGTGCAGATCAATGAGTAGTCGAATAATTATGCAACTATATGAAGACTCTCTAACATTTAAGAATTTCATATCTTGGTATTTTATTCAAACAGCAAACAAAACAAAATGACATTTCAAGGATAGCACACATCATGTGAAGAAGCAAAAACTTAGGTTCAACCGATACTAACCGATAATTGTTGAAGAAGAAAGGTGGGATGCCTACCGGGGCATCCCCAAGCTTAGATGCTTGAGACTTCTTGGAATATTATCTTGAGGTGCCTTGGGCATCCCCAAACTTGAGCTTTTGTGTCTCCATAATTCCTTTTATATCACAGCTTCCCTACATCTTAAAAACTTCATCCACAGAAAAACTCAACAAGAACTCGTGAGATAAGTTAGTATAAATCAACGCAATAACCTTATCATTATCTACTGTAACAAATCACTAAAATTATAATTCAACATTGCATACTAAATGCATCTGCATATTTAATACCCCTATCCTCAAATATAATCATTAAATAAGCAAAACATATGCAAACAATTTAAACATAACAGCAATCTGCCAAAACACTACAGTCTGTAAAGAATGCAAGATTCATCATACTTTCCTAACTCCAATGATTATGAGAAAAATACTACACTGTAGAATTTATCAGAGCTTATTTTGCAAAAAGTTTCAACAATTATCATATTCTGACTTTTCTAGGGAATTTTAGCAACATCGATAAACTTTCTGTTTTCAAACAGCAACAAGTATACTTGCAAAATAAGCATGGTAAAGGCTATCCTTGACATTTTTATTGAAAATAGAGATGCAAAACATTACTCTAAATAATAGCAAGCAAATACTAACAAAATAAAATGACGCTCCAAGAAAAACACATATCATGTGGTGAATAAAAATATAGCTCCAAGTAAAGTTACCGATGAACGAAGACGAAAGAGGGGATGCCATCCGGGGCATCCCCAAGCTTAGGCTCTTGGGTGTCCTTGAATATTACCTTGGGGTGCCTTGGGAATCCCAAATCTTAGGCTCTTGCCACCCCTCATTCCATAGTCCATCGAATCTTTACCCAAAAGTTGAAAACTTCACAACACAAAACTTAAGAGAAAACTCGTAAGCTCCGTTAGTATAAGAAATTAAAGCCACCACTTAGGTACTGTAACGAACTCCTTCTTTATTTATATTGTTTTTAAAACTAATGTATTCCAACTTCTCTATGGTTCATACCCTCTGATACTACTCATAGATTCATCAAAATAAGCAAACAACACAATGAAAACAGAATCTGTCAAAAACAGAACAGTCTGTAGTAATCGGTATCATTCGAATACTTCTGTAACTCCAACAATTATGAAGTAAATTGGTGGACCCGAGGAATTTTGTCTATTAATCATCTGCAAAAATAATCAACCTAAAAGCACTCTTCAATAAAAATGGGAGCTAATCTCGTGAGCGCAAAAGTTTCTGTTTTTTACAGCAAGATGGCATAGACTTCACCCAAGTCTTCCCAAAGGTTCTACTTGGCACAAACACTAATTAAAACATAAAACCACATCTAAACAGAGGCTAGATGAATTATTTATTACTAAATAGAAGAAAAAGGCAAAGAACAAAAATAAAATTGGGTTGCCTCCCAACAAGCGCTAACGTTTAACGCCCCTAGCTAGGCATGATGATTTCAATGATCTCACATGAAAGATAAGAATTGAAACATAAAGAGAGCATCATGAAACACATGGAAAGCACATTTAAGTCTAACCCACTGCCTACGCATAGGGATTTTGTGAGCAAACAACTTATGGGAACAATAATCAAATAGCATAGGAAGGCAAAACAAGCATAACTTTAAAACTTTAAGCACATAGAGAAGAAACTTGATATTATTGTAATTCCTACAAGCATATATTCCTCCCTCATAATAATTTTCAGTAGCATCATGAATGAATTCAACAATATAACAATCACATAAAGCATTCTTTTCATGATCTACAAGCATAGAATTTTTATTACTCTTCACATAAGCAAATTTCTTCTCATGAATAGTAGTGGGAGCAAACTCAACAAAATAACTATCATGTGAAGCATAATCCAATTGAAATTAAAATCATAATGACGAGTTTCATGGTTATCTTTATTCTTTATAGCATACGTGTCATCACAATAATCATCATAAATAGGAGGCATGCTTTCATCATAATAAATTTGCTCATCAAAACTTGGGGGACTAAACATATCATCTTCATCAAACATAGCATCCCCAAGCTTGTGGCTTTGCATATCATTAGCATCATGGGTATTCAAAGAATTCATACTAACAACATTGCAATCATGCTCATCATTCACATATTTTATGCCAAGCATTCTATGTAATTCTTCTTCTAGCACTTGAGAACAATTTTCCTTCCCATCATTCTCACAAAAGACATTAAAAAGATGAAGCATATGTGGCAACCTTAATTCCATTTTTTTGTACTTTTCTTTTATAGAATAAACTAGTGATAAAACAAGAAACAAAAATATTCGATTGCAAGATCTAAAGATATACCTTCAAGCACTCACCTCCCCGGCAACGGCGCCAGAAAAGAGCTTGATGTCTACTACGCAACCTTCTTCTTGTATACGTTGTGTTGGGCCTCCAAGTGCAGAGGTTTGTAGGACAGTAGCAAATTTCCCTCAAGTGGATGACTAAGGTTTATCAATCCGTGGGAGGCGTAGGATGAAGATGGTCTCTCTCAAACAACCCTGCAACCAAATAACAAAGAGTCTCTTGTGTCCCCAACACACCCAATTGTATAGGTGCACTAGTTCTGCGAAGAGATGGTGATAGAAGTGCAATATGGATGGTAGATATAGGTTTTTGTAATCTAAAAATATAAAAACAGCAAGGTAACTAATGATAAAAATGAGCGTAAAGCGGTATTGAAATGCTAGGAAACAAGGCCTAGGTTTCATACTTTCACTAGTGCTGAGTTCTCTCAACAATAATAACATAATTAGATCATATAACTATCCCTCAACATGCAACAAAGAGTCACTCCAAAGTCACTAATAGTGGAGAACAAGCGAAGAGATTATTGTAGGGAACGAAACCACCTCAAAGTTATCCTTTTACATTCGATCTATTCAAGAATCCGTAGTAAAATAACACGAAGCTATTCTTTCCGTTCAATCTATCATAGAGTTCGTACTAGAATAACACCTTAAGACACAAATCAACCAAAACCCTAATGTCACCTAGATACTCCAATGTCACCTCTAGTATCCGTGGGTATGATTATACGATATGCATCACACAATCTTAGATTCATCTATTCAACCAACACAAAGAATTTCAAAGAGTGCCCCAAAGTTTCTACCGGAGAGTCAAGACGAAAATGTGTGCCAACCCCTATGCATAGATTCCCAAGGTCACGGAACCCGCAAGTTGATCACCAAAACATACATCAAGTAAATCAATAGAATACCCCATTGTCACCATGGGTATCCCACGCAAGACATACATCAAGTGTTCTCAAATCCTTAAAGACTCAATCCGATAAGATAACTTCAAAGGGAAAACTCAATCCATTACAAAAGAGTAGAGGGGGAGAAACATCATAAGATCCAACTATAACAGCAAAGCTCGCGATACATCAAAATCGTGCCAAATCAAGAACACGAGAGAGAGACAGAGAGAGAGAGAGAGAGAGATCAAACACATAGCTACATGTACATACCCTTAGCCCCGAGGGTTGAAATACTCCCTCCTCGTCATGGAGAGCGCCGGGATGATGAAGATCGCCACCGGTGAGGGATCCCCCCTCCGGCAGGGTGCCGGAACAGGGTCCCGATTTGTTTTTGGTGGCTAAAGAGGCTTGCGGTGGAGGAACTCCCTATCTATGATGCTTCTGGATGTTTTTGGGGTATATGGATATATATATATATATATATATATATATATATATATATATATATATATATATATATATATATATATATATATATATATATATATATATATAGGTGAAAGAAGTCGCCAGAGAACCACGAGGGCCCACGAGGGTGGGGCGCGCCCTGTGGGTAGGGCGCCACGGACCTCGTGGCTTCTCAGCTTCCATGACGTCTACTCCAAGTCTCCTGGATTGCGTTTGTTCCAAAAGTAACTCTCCCGAAGGTTTCATTCCGTTTGATATTCCTTTTCTGCGAAACACTGAAATAGGCAAAAAAACAGCAATTTGCACGGGGCCTCTGGTTAATAGGTTAGTCCCAAAAATAATATAAAAATGTGTAGTAAAGCCCATTAAACGTCCAAAACCGATAATATAATAGCATGGAACAATAAAAAATTATAGATACGTTGGAGACGTATCAAAGCTCCAGCGATATATTTATGGACTGGTGCAAGCTTCTCGGAGTTGGAATAAACGCTTTGATAGTGTGATCAAAGCATATGGTTTTATACAGACTTTTGGAGAAGCCTGTATTTACAAGAAAGTGAGTGGGAGCTCTGTAGCATTTCTAGTATTATATGTGCATGACATATTGTTGATTGGAAATGATATAGAATTTCTAGATAACATAAATGGATACCTGATTAAGAGTTTTTCCATGAAAGACCTCGATGAAGCTGCTTACCTATTGGGCATCAAGATCTATAGAGATAGATCAAGACGCTTAATTGGACTTTCACAAAGCATATACCTTGATAAAGTTTTGAAGAAGTTCAAAATGGAATAGTCAATGAAAGGGTTCTTGCCTGTGTTTCAAGGTGTGAAGTTGAATCAGACTCAATGCCTGACCACTGCAGAAGATAGAGAGAAAATGAAAGTCATTACCTATGCTTCAGCCATAGGTTATATCATGTATGCAATGATGTGTACCAGACCTGATGTGTGTCTTGCTATAAGCATAGCAGGGAGGTACCAAAGTAATGCCGGAGTGGAGCACTGGACATCGGTCAAGAACATCCTGAAATACCTTAAAAGGACTAAGGATATGTTTCTCGTTTATGGAGGTGAAAATGAGCTCATCATAAACAGTTACGTCGATGCAAGCTTTGACACTGATCAGGATGACTCTAAGTCGCAACCGGATACGTATTTTTATTGAATGGAGAAGTTGTCAGTTGGTGCAGTTCCAAGCAAAACGTCGTGGCGGGATCTACGTGTGAAGCGGAGTACATTGGAACCGATTATGACGAGCTCTTTGTTCCGAAGCAGCAAATGAAGGAGTTTGGATGAATGAGTTCATATCCGATCTAGGTGTCATACCTAGTGCATCGGGTCCAATGAAAATCTTTTGTGACAATACTGGTGCAATTGCCTTAGGAAAAGGAATCTAGATTTCACAAGAGAACCAAGCACATCAAGAGAATCCAAAGTTGGTATTTAACTTTTTATAAGAATCCAAATAATATAGTTTCCCTTCATTCGTAAATATAGCATCAAGAACCCAGTGAAACCTACAAAACATATACAACATTTAGTTAATCGATGTTTATCAAGGTTCAAAAGGAAGAAATTGTACAACGGAGAACTAAACTTACCCTTTGTAGAATGGAAAAAGGCTGATGTGATCATCCTGGCTGATCTTCATCAAGTGGAGAATGTAATCCTTGGCACATGCCTTTGACACTTCAGTATGTTAGTATGGAAAATAACTCATGGATCCAAGGAAATTATATTTTTCTTCAGCTCTCACTGTTGAATGACATTTCTTAGTACACTAGACATCCCAACAGCAACAATCAACAATCTCTATTTATAGACATCAACACCTTGGCTCGTGCACTAAAACACAGCGACAACTACAAGCAATATTTGCCATGTCCAATCATATCAAATACCTGCAACATTTACCGAAGACGCGAGCACAAAAGTGACAACCCGACCAACAACAAATCAATCAACCAAAGAATTAAGACATAAGTTTTTTTCTATCATTAAATAGAAACCTCGAACATAATAAATTGTGCACGCGTCCGCGGACAATGGTCGGTCACCCCTCATTTTCCATGTCCACAACTGTGCCCCTCATATCTGCACCCCCACCTCCTTAGATATGTAGTAGCCATGCAATGTCATGCAAAGTACGTAGATCAACATAACAAACATTTGAACAACAAAAACATATCAACATTCATCCATCACAACCATACATATTCGACAATGTATTGTACATTCGGACCCAAAAGTTCATCACATGATGAGAGCTACCAGGGAAATAGGTATAAAAGGATAGCTAAATGGAGAGGGGCCAGGGGGGTCATCATTTCTGTGCCGGGTCCTTCCCCTTGTGGTCACTGAAGCGACAATAATAGTCCTCCTTAGGCGGTGCTTCTCGTATCGCTGTCATTGGAGGAGGACGAGATAAAGACCGTGAGACAACTGGAGGCATGGGCCCGCTCATTCGTCAGTCGGGCCGCTTTCGAGTCGTCGCCCGCTGTTTCCCCCGCAAGGCGCTCAAACTCCTCAATGCCGAGCTGGAGCGCCTTGGCGTTCTTGTGGCGGAGGCGCCTCGCCTCCGTCTCCGCCGTGGTTAGCGACCAACGAAGGACCTCATATAGGAGCTTCTCATCTGGATCTTTCCGCGTGGGCGCAGACAGGCACGACTTGCAAGAAAAAGTTGCCGCCGGCGCCCTCACCCTCGCCCACTGCCTCTTGTGGCGTGCGGTGTGCTCATTCGATTTCCGTGTCATCTGATGCAGGATTTTGGCCGGCGCATGCATCAGCACCCACCGCTGTCCAGGAGGTGCAGCAGCCGGAGGGGTTGGAGAGGATGGCGGATTTTCCTTGACGCGGAGCATGCCTGATCGAGTCGCGGAGCGCAAGGAGCCGGATCATTTAGGGACGGCTTGAGGCGTCCGGTTGTAAATGGTCCAACTAGATCGTTGATGGCGCGCGTTGTTGCGCCCGTCTATTTGACTCTTAGTTGTTAGGGGTATAAAGTAATTTTTTACATTTGTTTGCAATGCTTTGATGCATCATGCTTTTTGTGTGCTTGTTCTTGCCTCCAACACTTTGTAGAGAAAGAATATGTAAGTGATGAGGGAAATATGGTCCAATTGATCTTAAAATTCAGTTTTTGTATTCTTAGGTCTAATTGACTTGATGTTTATTTCTTTGTGATTGTGCTTTCCTCCTACATTTTGTGCAATAATGGAACTGAAGAGAGTAATCCGGTCCGGTTGATCTTCAAAAAATAGTGCATTGAGGTTCTTAGGTCTCATCGAGTTGTTGGTCCAAGTTGTTGCATCAAGTGTAGAAGATTCGAATTGGGTCTTATTGGTGGATACATGTTCTATGATTGATCGTGTCCTCCTCTTGACTACAAAAAAGCTCTCCCAGAAAGGCTTATGTCAAGACATTTACAAATAAAAATATCAAGGAAAATATTAGGAATATTTGAGAAAATAAAAATAAATATAGGCGGTACAAATATTTTAGAAATTTTTGACAACATTTATTATCTAAAGAAATCAATGCATTATGGCTTGTAATAAAATTCTAGAAGGGATTACATATCATTGGGCCTGAAGGAAATATGCCCTAGAGGCAATAATAAAGTTATTATTTATTTCCTTATTTCATGATAAATGTTTATTATTCATGCTAGAATTGTATTAACCGGAAACTTAGTACATGTGTGAATACATAGACAAAGCATATTGTCCCTAGTATGCCTCTACTAGAGTAGTTCGTTAATCAAAGATGGTTAAGTTTCCTAACCATAAACATGTGTTGTCATTTGATGAACGGAATCACATTATTAGGAGAATGATGTGATGGACATGACCCATCCGTTAGCTTAGCATTATGATCATTACAGTTTCATTGCTACTGTTTTCTTCATGACTTATACATGTTCCCCAGACTATGAGATTCTGCAACTCCCGAATACCGGAGGAACACCTTGTGTGCTATAAACGTCACAACATAAATGGGTGCTTATAAAGATGCTCTACATGTGTCTCTGAAGGTGTTTGTTGGGTTGCCATAGATCGAGATTAGGATTTTTCAATCCGTGTTTCGGAGAGGTATCTCTGGGCCCTCTCGGTAATGCTCATCACTATAAGACTTGCAAGCATTTTGACTAATGAGTTAGTTGCAGGACGAAGTACTACAGAACGAGTAAAGAGACTTGCCGGTAACGAGATTGAACTTTCGGGCAAGTAACATACCGATGACAAAGGGAACAACATATGTTGTTATGCGGTTTGACCGATAAAGATATTCATAGAATATGAAGGAGCCAATATGACCATCCAGGTTCCGCTATTGGTTATTGACCGGAGATGTGTCTCGGTCATGTCTACATAGTTCTCGAACCCGTAGGGTCCACACGCTTAACGTTCGATGACGATTTGTATTATGAGTTATGTGTTTTGATGACTGAAGTTTGTTCGGAGTCCCGGATGAGATCACGGACATGACGAGGAGTCTCGAAATGGTCGAGACATAAAGGTTCATATATTGGAAGGCTACATTCGTACACCGGAATGGTTCGGGTCGTTTCGGAGAAGTTTCGGAGTACCGGGGGTTACCGGAACCCCCTCCGGGAAGTTATTGGGCCTCATGGGCCTTAGTGGAGAAGAGAGAGGGCCGGCCAGGAGATGGCGCGCACCCCCCTTGACCCAATCCGAATTGGACAAGGGGAGGGGGCGGCGCCCCCCTCTTTCCTTCTCTCCTCCTCCTCCTTCCCTCCTTCTCCTACTAGGAATAGGAAAGAAGAGGGGAATCCTACTTGGTCGGGGGTGTCCTAGTAGGATTCCCCACACCTAGCGCGGCCCCCTTGGGCCGGCCACCTCTTCCCTCCCCTCCTTTATATACGTGGCCAGGGGCACCCCATATATACACAAGTTGATATTTTAGCCGTGTGCGGTGCCCCCCTCCACAGTTACACACCTCGGTCATATCGTCGTAGTGCTTAGGCGAATCCCTGCGCCGGTAACGTCATCATCACCGTCGCCACACCGTCGTGCTGACGAAACTCTCCCTCGGCCTCAACTTGATCAAGAGTACGAGGGACGTCATCGAGCTGAACGTGTGCTGAACACGGAGGTGCTGTATGTTCGGTACTTGAATCGGTTGGATCGAGAAGACGTTCGACTACATCAACCGCGTTAACTAACGCTTTCGCTGAGGAGCCCGAGAGAGCGGATCCTCCCCGGCGAGCCGTTCCGGCGGCGACACCTCACCGCACGGAGAAGACATCCGCAATAGGCAGCGTCCCGCATCGACAAGGTCTGCTCTCCATCCCGCTTCCCGCCCCCTGAACTAAAACCCTAGCTAGATCCATCTCTTCTTGTCTGTCAACTAACTTTGATGAATCCCATCACTTCTTGGTTAGTTCATCTCCTCATTGTTTCATTATCCCATAAATCAATCTGGCACAGATGGATATTTTTTGGACATTCTCTTGGTGAGTACCTACGGGCTACCTGAAGCTGGAATTGGTCTGACAACTAGCGTTGCAGTTTTGGATAATTAGCTTGGATTCAGTCTGGCACTACTAGGAAAAGGGCTATAGATAGGATTGATACTAATGACGCACCATGGAAGTAGTGCGCCACTCCTATATACTAATGGCGCACTACAGTTGGTGATGCGCCATTAGTGTGGAAGACACTAATGGCGCACGAAGCAGGTGCACCACTAGTATTAATTTTTTTTTCTATTTTTCCATACATACTAATGGCGCGCATCGGGTCAAGTGCGCCATTACTAGTTCTAACTAGTAAGAGGCGCCGGGCACACAATGCGCCATTACTTTATATTTTATTCTTTTTTTTGCAAAACTACTAATGGCACTCGATCTCAATCCCCCTCCCTCTTGATAGCTATCCCCCTACATCTCGATCTCGATTCCCCCTCCATCTCGATCTCGATCCCCCTCCATCTCGATCCCACCCGCACCCTTCCCCGCTAGCTCCACCGCCGACGACGACACAACGCACCCCTCCCCAGCTCCACCACCGCCGCCGATGATATTTTCAAGTAACATATTTGAACATATTTTTAAAAAATTATTACTGTTTTTATAAAAAAATATTACTGTTATGATTTAAACAAGTTTGAACATATTTAAACACAAATAAATATCAAACAGCATTTAAAATGCAAAAAAAAAATTTTGCAAAGCTTGGGAATCGAACCCAGGACCTCCTAGTGTGTGTGCTGCATGCTGACCAGTCGAGCTAGTGGGTGGGTTCTGATGTGGATTGGGTTTGGTGCAATATAACCTGTGCTCCATTGAGATAAGAAAAATGCGCCATTGCTATAGTGTCTAGCTGGATACTCCTTCGCCCGATCCCCCCTTCCCTCTCCCCCTCACCAGTTCCCTCTCCCTCGATCCACCGCGCCGCCGCCGCCGTTACCCCGGCCCACTGCGCCACAGCCGCCTCCCTCTCCCCTTCCTCCCCCTCGAGCCCGCGACCTCCTCGGACGGACGGCGGCGCGAGCCTCCCCACACTCCTCGTGGACGGGCTCCTTGGCCAGACGGACGGTGGCTCCTCGTCGGGCAGCGCTCCTCGGCAGCGTGAGCCTTCCCTTGCAGCTGCTGCTCATCAGCGAAGGTTAGTCTCTGTCCCTCCTCCCTCTCTCCCGCTCATCCCCATGCACCCCCAGGCGGCGACCTAGGGTTAGGAGCAGGAGCTCCCGCCACGCTGCCCGCCCCCCCCTTCGATTTCGTCACCGTGGTCGCACCACCGCGCCCAGCTCTGGTTGCCGCCCGTGGCCGTGCTCCTCGGCCTCTGGCCGCGCCTGGTCCTGCCAGCCCCTGGCAGCGCCTGGTCCTGCCCTCGCCCCCAGCCGCGCCACAGCCACATAGTAGAAAGCAGAGCAAGCGCCACTGAAAGCCGGGCCGAAATGGGCGGCAGCCGAGGTGATGGCCACTGGATCACGGGTGACTGTTGGCAGCAGGAAGAGGAAGGCGGCGATGATGGAGCAGGACGGGCGGCGAGGCCTCTCCGGCAAGTGCAGCAAGCCTCATGGTGGAGAGCTGAAGAAACTGAACACAAGCGCCCCAACTATAAGAAGCCTCATGTTTCTTTTGGCTCCTGCAATTTTTGGGGTTTACTTGCTCATATGGGAGAATCATCATCATGGGGCTCATGGCTAGTAGTAGCTCTGGGTGGGGTAAAATATTTACTTAGTTCTAAGTGAAGAACTAGAAAAAGGTCCTTAATTACATACTACTTTTGCACTAGCTGAATTTTGGTATGCTCAGAAGGAAGGAGCAGGGGAGGAAGTGGGGGTGAAAAGTGAAGCCAAGTTGTAGATAATGCTGGGCCCGCCCTGGATGATGATGATTCTAAGACTAATTTTATGGCTTATTTATTCTGACCACTGCTTTGTGCTTGTGCTACCGAAACTCTGTGATGGACTAAGAAAGAACTGATCAAAAGTTTAGGCTGACATGCCAATTTGTCAGCCAGAGCTCTCGCATAAGCTGTACTACTAAGTTGGAGTAACACCTTAAATTCTAGTAATCCAATTTTTTTACTACAACTTGTTACAATTTTAAGATGTCGCACGTGACGGCGATGCAGTCGTTGCTATGTTGTTGCTAAGTGGCGGGTGGGTGGCAACACGTTGCATTATGCTATTTGAGGCATAGAATGGAAGCAACTTGGGTGGTTGGAGGTTGGGGCAGCTCATACAGGAGAAAATTGATAACTACTATGTCATTGTGTACTCCCTCCGTGCCAAGTGTAATGTCAAGTTTAGATTGGTCAATATGGTTCTCGTTTTTAAATTTTTACATGATCTCTTTTTTTGTGTGGGTAATGTTTTATATGCTCTTTATCTCTTCCTTGACAGACATTCGACGAGGCAGTGGGCGATATAGCTTTCTAGCTCCTTAGGGGGGTTGTTCCTCTTTACAGGTGTGTTAAACAGTTCAGAACTTTCATGCCTACTTTGTTTAGAAATAGAGTCAGAATTTGAAAAGGAAAACCCTTAATTCAAACATACAACAAGCATTGACAACATAAGTGGAGACACTAATTTTCTCTGACTTGTGGAGGCTCTAATCCTCAGGGATCATGGCTAAAATAATTTTCCATGCCTGATTAGTGATTATCTGAATCAGTTTGTAAACTGTAGATTTGGTTAGGCTCTGGTTAAAAATAAAAACAATAATAGAAGTTTTGTATTTTCTAATTAAAAAACCCCACATATGCACCAGGATGTGATCTGTCAGAACCAAAGTAGACCTAGCTATGCATTAGTTGTTTTGTGCTTCAGTTTTTTTCATTTCACTGTAGAGTCTTTGCTCATGCCTCTTTTGAGAAGTATGTCTATTGATTCAAAATTAACATGGCAAAAATATGTTTCAGAAAATGACATGGACTAAAATGTTCTATAGATCATGATCCATAGACAAAAAAATGCCATGATCCATACAGTATAAATTCCATGATGCATAGGCTATATTTGCCATGGGAGATGGCAATTTTGTTGGATCATGATCCAGAGATTAAAAAATGCATAGACTATAATTTTGTTGGATCATGATCCAGAAATTTGCCATGTTGCAAAAAGAAAAGAAATTTGCCATGGTGCATATAGTAAAAACAATGCCATGATCCAAATGTAGCAGAAGTTTCAAGTAGTGTTTTGTTTCTGTGTTTCTGAGGATGACCTAGCGCTGGTGGTGGCTGACCAAGGGCAAGAGATGGTGGTGGCTGACCATGGGCAAGAGATGGTGGTGGCTGACCATGGGAAAGAGATGGAAGTGGCTGAGGATGACCTAGCGATGGTCGTGCCTGAAGGTGGCCTCGCGATGGTGGTGGTGCCGGCGATCCCACAGCTGGGCGACATGACCACGCCAATTGTGGTAGAAGACTACATCCCACTGCCTCCACTGCCTCCACCGCCTCGCCGCTCTTGGCGCATCAGGCTGAGGAAGGAGAAGGAGAAGGAGAAGAACAATGCATGAGAACTGAACTTTGTCAGGTATGTCAGATCTCCTATAGGTTAGTTATCCAAAATGATATATATATACTTAGTTACCTATGTTATCTCTAATATGCTTAGTTTCCTATAGGTTAGCTTCATTTTTACCTAAGTTGGCTCTAATATGCTAACTTAGAGCTTATATGCTTAGTTTCCTATAGGTTAGCTCCAAAATAACTTATGTTAGCACAAAATGATCAAGTTTACATAATAAGCTTATAGTCTTTTTCTTATTCTTCTTCTTTTCCAAAATGACATAGGTTAGCTTCATTTTACCTAAGTTGGCTCTAATATACTAACTTAGAGCTTATATGCTTAGTTTCCTATAGGTTAGCTCCAAAATAACTTATGTTAGCACAAAATGATCAAGTTTACATAATAAGCTTATAGTCTTCTTCTTATTCTTCTTCTTTTCCAAAATTCTTCTTATTCTTCTTCTAGTGTTCTTCTTCTTCTAGTATTCTTCTAGTCTTCTTCTTTTCTTCTTCTAACTTCTTGTTTATCATTTTGCAGATTTGATTTAATTCACGGAAGCTTGCATGGATGGAGTGCTTCTTTTCCATTTGTGTTTTATTTTGTATCAATGTGAAACTTTTGTGAATTGATGGATAACGCATTGTTGGATGAACAATGTGAAACTTTTGTAATATGTAACGATGGAACTATGTGTTGGCTATGTATGTATATATGATGGAACTTGTGTGTTGGCTATGTATGTATATATGATGGAACTTGTGTGTTGGCTATGTATGTATATATGATGGAACTTGTGTGTTGGCTATGATTGTTATATGGATGCTTGTTGTATATATATGTGTTGGATATCTCAAGGTGAAATAGTGACCTGAGATTAAGAAAAAAAATTAAAAAAATTGTTACTAATGGCGCACTACCATTAGTATAGAATACACTAGTAACGCACTGTGGGCAAAACTAATGGCGCACTGCTTGGTGCGCCATTAGTATAACAGATACTAATGGCGCACCAGTGGTGCGCCATTAGTAAGAAATACTAGTGGCGTGCTACTAATGGCGCACTGGTAATGCGCCATTAGTAGGCAAAACCAGTGCGCCATTAGTAGGCCTTTTCCTAGTAGTGTGGGTTTGTGGGTAATTTTGAGAAAATTCGAGCGCCCCTCAGATAGATGGTCTGCAAGACTGCAACTGGAAGCAAAAGGAAAAGGCATTTCAAAACATCTGGACAGAATCTGAGGGCATCGAAAAAGCGCCATATCTGCTTCTTAGAGAGCTAGAACTGCACTTGTTGTGTTTATTTCTTGCTACCCGAGAGGCTACATCGAAAAAGTGTCATATCTGCAAGCCGGGCAATCTGTTCGCTATTAATATTATGATCTGAATGTACATATGTGCATTGCAATTTATTTTAAATACTCTAGGTTTAAACAATTCAACAGAAGCGAGAAATTTCCATAAGCATGTTTCTAATTCTTGTCCTGGGTGCTACGTATACTAGCTTATTCTGAATCTGGACAGGACATGACGACACACCAAAATATAATCAGATCGAGTTTGTTGTTTGTATTGCATAACAAGTTCGTTTGATTGACATTTCATCGGAAAAAAAGATCATATATTTATACCTTGTGCATAACAAGTTTCTTTGATAGATAGAAAGATAGGCATATATATATATATATATATATATATATATATATATATATATATATATATATAGCCAAACGATAGTACGGTACTACCACATATGATTATCAACAACTGTTGGGGACAAAACCGATCTTCTCCGCGGCAACGTTGTATATCACCTCAGTCGACCGCTGCTGCGTATTGCCGATGATGGAGAATGGTGTCGACGCTGGCCGTGGCATGAACGCGAGGCAGCCGATGGTCGGCTGTGGGAAGATCAAGATCCCGTAGAAGTTGAGATCGAAAACCGCGCCATCACTGAATATGAGTGACACCGCCGGTATTAAGATTCCACTCTGGCCAGAGAAGTCATAGCACGTGTCAAGATTTTCTTGCGGCGGCGCTGTTTTGCTCCCTTGCATGGTGAACTTGAACCGGTCGCGAAGCGCGGTGTATGCTTGCCCGGGTAGATGCGTAAGGATCGTGCCGGAGTCCAAGATGGTGCCGGTGCTCGTGAATATTGAGGGTGGCACCGGGAGGATGTAACCACCAATGTTGATGGAGACGAGCTCGACGAAATACAATGACGGGTAGCTGGACTTTTGTATCATCGCCGTGTACTGGACTTGGCCGGAGACCGGCGTCGAGCCGATGCTGAGGTACCCAGTCGTGCTGTTGTCGGACGGCAGACAGTAGGAGAAGGTGCTGCCGAACGAATGACCTGCTTGTGAAGACAGTGAGAGTTGGCCACGGCCAAGGCTGAGAAGCCCGTCGACGTAGCCGAACTTGCCCATGTTTCGCTGGCCGCATCCGAACGGGACGCCCGAGAGCTTGGTTGAGGAAGTGAGCGTCAACGTGTCCTGGGAGAGGATGCCGGATGTACTCCATTCGGACGAGCCGTCGACATAGTCCATGGAGTATAGGCAGGTGGTGCCGTTGCACTTGCTGCCGGTATGTGAGCACAACGGTTGGCCGCAGGGCACGGCAACATAAGTGGTGGATTTGGTGGGGTCGAAGACGGGGTCGTGTTGCGGATGGCAGTAGCCGGAGCACGGCTTGCACTGGATCCACGACATGTCGCTGCCGGTGTCAAACATGATGGAAGATGGCTGAGCCGGCGTTCCGAAGCCGACAACGACGATGAACTCCGGCGAGTCGAGGAAATCCCCTGAGTGATCCGGGATGCTGACGGATGGCGCCTCTGCTGGAATGGGCGGTGCAGCTGGCGCGGGGACGAGCGACCTCTGGAGTAGGGTGCTCAGCCGGGCTTTGTCATGGCCATGGATGTCGCGCCTCGTCTGCTTTGTCCCGCCGCAATATGGCGGGCAGACGCAGGGATGACGGATAGGGATCTTGTTGCCGGAACTTGCGGCTGTTTGTCACTTGCATGTAGTTGAGAGAGACACAAGTTAATCAAGGAGTAGAACATGCCCGTTGTAGATGAACAAGTTAATCATAATTTATACTTATCCATTGTATAGTTTTCATAATTTATACTCCCTCCGCCCCAAAATTATTGTCTTACATTTGCCTAGATACAGATGTATCTAATACTAAAATGCAACTTGACACATCAGTATTTAGACAAATCTAAGACAAGAATTTTGGAACGGAGGGAGTACTTATCCATTCATTGTGAGAAAAAAAATCATGGATTCGCAGTGAAGTACAGTAGGGTAGCTTCTCATTGGTTTAGAAATATGTCTATGATTCGAAATCATTATTTGCTGTTTAGAATGACGTTTTCAATACTTAATTGCAACAAGTTCGGAGAGCATGCTGAACTCATCACTGCTTACACCAAAATTTCAGGTTGGCTGTAGTCCGTACCGGGGGACGTGAAGGGAGGGCAGTCGACGTGAGGCTTGGAGTTGATCACCCTGTCGAGGCTGACGGAGAGGAAGCGTGGCGAAGCAGCCAGAGAAACGCCACAGAGAAGAACAAGCACGAGCAGACACAAGATCGACCTTTCGGACGCCATTGCGTGCGCGAATGGACTTCTGAATAATTTGGCTCGGGCTGACTTGGATTGGATCTCATCTTTAAATAGGCGTACGTGAATTATCAGCTCCAACAGAAATGGCGAGGCTTGCAAGGCTGCACTTTGGATGTCAGCGTCAGCTGGGCGGGAATTTGCATGGCTGGGAGATTAAAAATGCGTGTGTTCCATCGTGATGTATGTTCACTGCTGCATTGGCTCCAAGAACAGCACGGTGCAAACCATGTGTGGAATTTGGCACGGTGCTGCACTTTTTGTTTGCCTGTTTGTAAGGCAGTGCCTTATGTAATGAGATGCTTAATATAAAGTGGATTTCAAGTTATACCACGTTACTTAATGTAACCATGGAATCCATTAAAAAGATTATTTGATGGGTTGAAGAGTATCTCGTCCTAAAATGCATGCACTTATTAAGGTTTCTTACTTTAACCACTTAATTATATATTACTCCCTCTGTCCCCAAAATAGCTTCGTATTTGCTTTTAGAAATTTTTTTGCAAATGAGTGTACTTAGACCACTTATGCTTTTCTTGTGGTGGATGTGATCTTACTAGAATTACCAACTTGTGTTGTTGGTTTCAGTTTGTACTTCTGCTCTTAATATTGTGCTCATAAAAGAGGATTCAGTGGCTTCTGTTCCTCAGGTTAGCCCTTTGAATATCCAATTTCGCAGGGCTCTATTGGGTGACAAATGACTAAGTGGATCAATTTGATTTCTAGGTTGATATCGATCAATCTAACTCAGCGGCCACATTAGCTCTAGTGAATTTAACCACTAATGTTGTCTTCACTGTGAAGTATTTGTACGCGGATATTTTGGCTCCGGCTAATTTGGAACTCGTCTTTAAATAGGCGTACGTGAATTATCAGCTCCAACAGAAATGGCGAGGCTTGCAAGGCTGCACTTTGGATGCCAGCGTCAGCTGGGTGGGAATTTGCATGGCTGGATGATTAAAAATGTGTATGTTCCATCATGACGTATGTTCATTGCCGTATTGGCTCCAAGAACAGCACGGTGCACACAATGTGTGGGATTTTGTTTTTGTTTTTTTCGAAAAGAGGGACTCCCCGATCTCTGCATCAGAAAGATGCATACGGCCACCTTAATAAATAAGCAAATATGTTCAACAAGGTCTTAAAGTCTGAAATCAAAGTAACGGCGAGCTCACAAAGAGCCACAGTGCCAAAAACACAAACGCCAAAAGGCCACAACCGGCTGGCAAAACAAAGATAGGAAAACTAATTGCCTATCCTATTACATGACCACCATCCAAACCGGTTGAAGATATCCCAGTGAAAAATATAAAATCATTTCAATCAAGGTGATTCGTTACAATCCTCTTGACAAAGAGTGCCAATGTTGTCTGGCCCATGGCGGATCCAGACGGCCGTGCAAGGAGATGATCTACTCATCTGTGCTAAAGCATGAACTACATTATTTTTTTTAGTGCAGACCTATGAACTATGAAGACATCGTAACCTAAACTGATACCATGTAAAACATAGGGTTTGAGAAACTGGCTTGACATCCTAAAATGGGGTGTGGCTATCTCATAGGTCTGGACTAAAAAAAATAAAAACCGTAGAAAACAGAGATTCAAACCCTACACCCCGCCTAGGCATTCAGGCTCCTGCTCGTGAGACTGATGATCATGTAGACTGCTAGTGAAATTTCTGGCCAATCAGTGACGTTTTAGTTTGTTTGAGTGTTGATGCGTTTCTGCTCCGGTGTCCCCCCCCCCCTCCGGGCTGAACGCGAGGTGGAAAAACACATCGACGGCCAGGATGAACCAAAAAGGGTTCATAACGAGGGGCACGATCGTCTTTGTTGCCCCCGCGTATAGCCGTCGAGGAGCCCTGGGAGGCCCGTACGGGCCCGGTTAGATCGTATGCCTGGCCGTATACGTATTTGTATATGGCGGCGTTTCGTGCACGCGTGAAGCCGCCCGCGCGTGGGGCAGCACGTGTCACGGGTAGATTCCAAAACCGTCCCATCATATAAATTTGGACGGCAACCACCTCCGTCTACATCGCCTACCATTACCCCCCTGTCCTCTCCAACCTCCTCGTCGCCCTCACCGCATCCTCTCCATCGCCATGGCGGACGCAGGAGGCGAGCGCCCCGATTGGGGCGCATATCTGGTGGAGCAGGCGCGGCAGGTCGCTGCAGGCACCTTTGTGAGGGGACGTGCCGGCGTCCAGTGCGGCGCTCCCCCCGCTGCAGATCTGGAGAAGGCGGGGGCAGGCTGCAGCGTCGTAGTCCAGCCAGATGCGCCCGCTCTGGCGATCTCCAGCGAGGCGCAGAAGGTGGAGGCGGGCTCTGGCCAGGCGCAGAAGGTGGAGAAGGTGGAGAAGGTGGAGGCCGGCTCTGGCGAGGAGCAGGCGAAGCAGAAGGTATCTGCTTATCACTTTAATGTGGTAGTTTTTAGATTGTAGGGTTTGTCGCCAGAAGGTTTTTTGGTTAGATTTGTTGGATGTATGGTTTTCTCTGCATTAGGGTTTTTGTGTATTTGATTCGTGCAAGAATGGTGGACCTCATATGATTATTAGATTAGGTTAGAAGTAGCCGGATTGAGGGATGGGTTTTTTTCAGATGCTTATTAGGTTAGTAGTGGAATTTTTGCAATTCTTTAGGTGTTTGGCTTGAGGATTAGACGATGGATTAGTCAAATATATACTTCTCTATTGGTTTGGGTTGGTGCCTGCTTTAGTTCTTTGGCTTGATGATTAATTAAATGGATGCTTAGTTCTAGGGATTATGCCTGTCATAGTTGCAATTCTTAGCTGCTTGATTGATGCATGTTGTCATAGTTGCAATTCTTTGATGCTTGATTGATGCCTGTCAGGCAGAGGCTGTGAGATGGGTTGTGCATGGCCTTGTGTTATTGGAAATTGTCTACCTGAGGTGATTAGATGGTGCATTAGTTTGGTTGTAAATATAGTGCAGGATGTGCTCATGTAATGGGTGTTGTCATGTTAATCAAAAAGAGCTTCTCAAGGGCTGGATTTGTTTGTGTTGGATTGGGGCTTCAAGGAGAGGGGAAGGGGCAGTCTATGCTTATTTAGTTTGGGTTAGTAGTGGAATTTTGCCATTGCTTCAGAGATATTTACAACATTGAACATCCTCTCCAATGCCGTTGCTTCAGAGATTAAAGCATCTTGGGGTTTTTTCAGATGCTTATTAGATTAGTCGTGGAATTTTTGCTTGTTAGATTTTAATTAGTATGAGGTTGAATATTTTATTTAAGGGGGAATTTAAGGTCAGATAGACGTCATATGATTATTAGATCTGTAGTTCAATGCTGCAGACATAAATGATTATTTGATTTGATCTGTGGTTCAATGATACTGGATGGAAACATATTTGATTTTGAATGCATTAATTTTGATATGCCAATGAATTGATTTAGATGATACAAGATTCATATATAGTATAATTTGTTGTTGTTTAGGTAAGTAATGAAATTTTAGATGTTTTGTTGGAGATGTATGCATTTATAGTTGAAATTGTACCTAATTAACTACTGCATTATGTTAATATGTGTAGGAGCTTTGCTGCATTATCCCAAAAACATTAATTTTTGCATATTAAAATTTGTAGTTGGCTTCTATAATTAGTAGCAATGGATGTAATTTTTGTATTTAGGGGCTAAGAGATAACTCACTTTACAATTGCAGAAGGGTGGCCTAAAAAACAGTAACATGGCCTTGAAATATTGTCCTTGCCCAAAATTTTATAAACCAAATGTTGTAGGCAGGCCTATTGTCCAGCCTCATAAAATTAACCTGGCCAAAGATTTTCCTCCTGTGCAAATAGTTATGATGAATTACAAAAATATGCAGCTAGGATGTCACCATTGTATAACTATGAAGTAAACATTCCAAGGCATGATCCTAGCAACAAAATATACTATATGTTTCCATTAAGTAGTGTGGGTTGGAATTCCCTCAAAAGAAAAGTGTTGGGTTAATCCAGGGAATGTCAAGAATCCAGCTTGGATTTTCATTAGCATTTATGAAGGAAAGCATTTGTCTGTTGATTGATTGCTTAGATTCTGTATTTATAAGGAAAGCATTTGGTCACTTGCAACATACCAATGTGGTTCACATTCACAATTTTGTTTGTAATGACATTCTTTGAACTGCATTTCAATTCATTGTAATTGATGTGCTTGTTTGACAATATAGCAGGAGGAGGAGGATCTTGTTGGCAAGAAGAGGAAGTGGGACAAGACTGGGTACTACCCATATGACAGTGATGAAGATGAGCCGTACGAGGTACGGCCTAGTTGAAATGTTATTTTTGCATTGAGTTAGTGTTAGATGTTTATAGTATTTGAATGCATAATGTATTAATTTCTGTCATTAATGTATGTGCAGATGAATCTGGAGATGATGTGGTCGAGGGGAACGCCGAGTCCTTTGGAGAGAAGGAGGTGCTGAAGATCAGGGCCAAAGGATCTGGTATGTACTACAACCGGAGGACGGAGAAGTACCGCTGCCTTCTCATCGCAGCAAGCCCAAACCCAGATCTGGGTTACCGGAGCATCTGATGGAACATTGTCGGACTACATCGATCACCGGTGATGACTACAAGATCGTGGCTCAAAGACTCTGCTCCTGAAGGTCCCGAGAAACCCTAACATCTAGTCCTACATCATGCTGATCATCGGTGGAAGCCCTACTCATCATCAGTAGATTTGATGATGTTTTACTTTGGAATGCTGCATCTGGGTCTGAACTACTAATATAATGTAATGTATTGTGTGTCTGAACTAGATCTGTTGTGAACTGGCCGGTACCTGTGGGGGTAACGTAGAACGCTATCTATATTTGTGTGGCCTTAACTTTATTGGTGGTGAATGCTTCCTTCATGTTTAGTTGTTTCGATGGTGCAATGATAAAAAATGGCGCTTCAGTGTAGCTTCAGACATGCTGCAACACTTGTCTATGATGTAGGCAAGTGCAACATGCTATGCCCATGTGCCAATCATACCAAATATTGAATCTGGCAATGTTCCAAATTGGGTGTCATGAATGAAAGGGCATTTCCCTACCTTATGTTTTGGATGATGATGACAACCCTTTGTTGGTCTAATCCTGTGCTAAATGTTTCAGGTTCTCTATGATTAGGCTTTCGTCGCCTGGTGGTTCTCTCTCGAAGGGATCGTTTGAAGACGCAATCCTCTACGCTTTTTATCTCTTTGGTCGTAGGGATCCCGTACTATCAAGAGGGAATCCACTTTGGGGAGTATAGGGGATTCCATTCACCGGTTGTATTTCTTCCGAAAGGTTGTACCATGGCTCTTGACGCTTCTCTGTCTTTGTCGAGCGGTGGTACCGCTGCCTCCGGGCGGTGGTACCGCCACTTGTCTCTACAAAGCACAAGAGCGGTTATTCCGCCTAGCACCGCACATGTACCCGGCACAGGTTACATTGCGATCACGGTGGGCTGAAGCGGTGGTAAGCCCGATTGGTCCGGTTGTTCCTTTTCAACCGGTACAACCAGAGGTTCGAGCGGTTCTTCCGCTCATACCTTAGACGCTCAAGCGCTCAAGGCCAGGCGGTTGTTCCGGCCGTGCACCGCCCATGTACCGGTCAGGATTCTGTTTTGATGCGGTGGTTGGCGGTGGTGGCCCGGTTGGTCCGGTTATTTGCTAATAACCGTACTACGCCCGATGGTCCTGTTGTACCGCCTGGTAGGGTTCTGCAGCTACATCGTGAGTCCGGTTGCCATGGGGACAAGGAGCGGTTGTACCGCATTGCGATCTTTAAAACGCAGTAACGGTTGGATTTATGAGGGCTGGTATATAAGGTGGTTCTTCCACCTACCACGACCACCTTTTGACCTCTCTCACTCCTCCATTGATGCTCTCAAGCTTTCTTGCCCGATCTCTCTCTCTCTAGCCACTCAAACTTGTTGATTTGCTAGGGTTTGAAGGAGGAGACCTAGATCTACACTTCCACCAAAGGATATTTAGTTCCCCCATGCTTTCTAGTGTGGATTTTGTTACTCTTGGGTGTTTGAGCACCCTAGACGGTTGAGGTCACCTCGAGGCCATATTCCATTGTGGTGAAGCCTCGTGGTTTCGTTAAGAGCCTCCAATTGTTGTGGAGATTGCCCCAACCTTGTTTGTAAAGGTCCGGTTACGCCTTCAAGGGCACCATTAGTGGAATCACGGCATCTCGCATTGTGTGAGGGCGTGAGGAGATTACTGGGCCCTAGTGGCTTCTTGGGGAGCATTGTGCCTCCACACCGCTCTAACGGAGATACTTCCCTTCAAAAGGAAGGAACTGCAACACATCCTCGTCTCCACCGGCTCCACTCTTGGTTATCTTATCCCTTTACTTGTGCAAGCTTATTTGTGTTCCTATCCTTGCTTGCTCTTGTTCTTGTGTTGTTTGCATCATATAGGTTGTCCACCTAGTTGCACATCTAGACAACCTTTATTACTGCAAAGTTTAAATTGGTAAAGAAAAGCTTAAAAGTTGTTAGTTGCCTATTCACCCCCCCTCTAGTCAACTATATCGATCCTTTCAATTGGTATCGTAGCCTCGTCTCTTTTAAGGACTTTACCGTCCAAGAGTATGGTTGACGTCGTAGATGATGTGGGGAGCACTCCGATGCGAATCCGATATCATCTACGGGAGATGGGGTACCTCGATCTCAGTGAGGAATTCAATGTGGCGTTGGACACATTGAAAAACTCCATGACGACCGAGGTCAAGGACATGTTTAAGGAATTCCTAGAAGGGCTTAAACTTTCCACCGCACCTGGGAAAGTGGGTGATCCCGCCAACACGGGAGCGGATGCTAACTCGATAAGGGGAAGCTACTAGTGAGAAAGCCCCTCGTCAAGTGGTAAGAATGGCACCGCATCTTTGCCCATGTGCAACCTCCGCTTAGGGGTGGACCGATTCCTTCCACTCATTTGAATCATGCTGGTCCACCACCTAAGGTTGATAAAAAGGAGGATTGTGATTCTTGGGTTTATCGTTTTAAGCGTCATTTAAATCATGTGAACACTAACCTTTGGAGAATCATTGAAGAAGGTTTCTATCCGCATGATCCGAGCAACTTTTCTCCAAGAGAGGTCGTGGACCATCAATTCAATGAGAATGCTCTTCATCATCCAAGAAGCAATCCTTCCGAAGACCCCCCTCATCTCCGCCCTACTCCCTTGCCAAAGATGCTTGGCTCAAGGTGGTTTCCTTTATCGAGGAAGCGCAAGCATTCAACGCTCCAATTATGAAGTGGTCCAAGATGAAGCCGATGAGTTTGCAATGAAAGAAGAAGAAGAACCTCGTGAGCTCTATCGGAGAGTAACCAAGCTTCTTTGTCTCCCTCGTGGATCATGGAAGTAAGGACACAGATGACAACTGGATCAAGCGCAAATTCCTCAAGGCAATGATGCCCTACCACAAAGCCATGTCCTCCGTCATCCGTCAATCTAATCGGACTTCCACACCCTGTCCTCAAGTGATGTGTTGGATGAGTTTGTGGCTATGAGCATTTTGGACAAGACCGCTGACAATGCGGTGCTTCGCTCCCAAAGAGAAAAGAAGCCCAACCTCGCTTGAAGGCCAAGATTTGTGTCAAGAAGATGGAGAGGAGGAAGAAGAAGAGAGCAACCTCGAAGATACAAAGTATGACTATCATGAACACATGGCCCTTGCTTCAAGGCAATTTTGGAGCAAGAAGAACTCAAGGCCCAACTTCAACAAGAGCAACTCAAGTGGCTCTAAGGGCAAGCAACGAGTGAGGACTTGTTTCAATTGTGGCAATGTGAGTCACTTTGTTGCGGAGTGCCCATATGAGAAGAGGGAAGACAATGGTGGCAAGCTCATCCGTAAGTACAAGGCCAAGTCTTTCCCCAACAAGAGCAACTTCACCAAGAAGACTCCTCACAAAGCCTTGGTGGTTCAAGAAGAGTACAATGAGGATGATGATGATGATGAAGATGGTGAATCGGTTGCCATGGCCTCCGTTGCCATTGCAACGACTCCTCGGGTGTCTCTCTTCGATTCACCCAATGAAAGCATCACCGCCAAGTTCCTCATGGCTAAAGCCACCAACAGGGTAACCCCCAACATCAAAACTACCATCATCAATCATTCTTCTTTGACGGATTGCATTGATGAACATGAGGGGACTAATGTGGAGGAGAATGAGTTTGAGATCTTTATGAGTAAACTCAAGGGCAAATCCAAGAAGCACTTCGTTGCTCTCTTGGAACAACTTGGTGAAGCCAATGTCATGATCGAGGCTCATGAAGAAACCATCTCTAAGATGGAAGGGCATAGTCGTGACTATGCCGATGAGATTTCGGATCTTTCCAATGCTCTTGAGGAAGAGTGTGGTCTTCGCTTGGCTCTTGATGAGTCATACAACGATGATCATGCTAAATTAAAGAAAGACCTTGATCATGCTCTTGTTGTGTCTCGTGTGCTTAGCTCCGAGAAGGCAAAGCTTGGAGTTGATCTTGCTAGACTCAACGAGGACTTTGACATTCTCTACAAGGCTCACAAAGTCTTGAAGGGTGCTCATGCTAGTCTCAAAGAGTCTCATGATCAACTCCAAGTGAAGCTAACCAAGGAGAAAGCCACCTTTCCTCATATGATATTGATTGATAATGCAAATGCTACTAACCCCTGTTGTGAGCATGTGCATCTTGTTGAGGAGAATGCTAAGTTGAAAGAGCAACTTGAAAAGGGCCTTGTCACATGCATACAAGGTGAGAAGAATCTTAACGACCTTTCGAGTAATCAAAAGGAAGTTGTGGCCAAGGAGGGGATTGGGTTTGCGCCCAAGCCCAAGAGCAAGAAGAAGAGTGACAAGACCAAGCAACCTCCTCCTCTCAAGCAAACTTTTGTGAGGGAGGGAGAGGATGCTTCCAAGAAGAAGAAGAACCGTGCCAAGGGTGCAATGCCAAGAAGGACAACGTCATCCCCTTGAACATGGCCGGGGACTTCAACCCCTCATATGTGTTGTGCCGTGCTAGTGATGGGCATGTTTATGCTAAATTTGTTGGTTCCTCTTATGAGTACATTGAATGGTCTATTTGGGTTCCTAAGACCCTCGTTATTAACATCAAAGGACCCATTACCAAATGGGTACCTAAAACCAAGCATTGATCTCTTGTAGGGGTTTGCTTCCGGTGGGGGATCTTGGTTGCTCGATAGTGGAGCAACAAATCATATGACCGGGAGCAAGGACATGGTGGTGGACGTGCAAAGGATCCCATCTATGCCCACCAATGCAAGGACATTCTAAGGTATTGGGTCTCGGCAAGGTTGTCATTTCTCATGATCTTACGATCGAGAAAGTCATGCTTGTTGAGTCCCTTGCATACAATTTGCTTTCCATTCACAACTTGCAATCATGGGTTTTGCTACCTTCTTTGACATTGATACTGCGGGCCCTCTTGTGGAACAAGACTCTTAAAGTAGTTTGCTGGGCATGTCGAGAACGGTCTCTATGTGATTAACTTTTCGAAGCGACCCACTAAGACCGTGACATGCCTAATGGCTAAAGTTGACGTGGGATGGCTTTGGCATCGCCGTTTAGCCCACGTCAATATGAGATCTTTGCAAAGTCTTCTCAAGGGGACCATGTCCGTGGACTAACGAATGTTAGTTTTGCCAAAGACCGTGCTTGCAGTGCTTGTATTGAAGGAAAGCTTCATGAGAAGGCTCACCCTCCCACGACCATCATATACTCAAAGAGACCCTTGGATCTCCTTCACATGGATCTCTTTGGGCCACCATCATTTGATCGTCTTGGAGGTAGAAAGTATTGCTTGGTGATTGTGGATGACTATTCAAGATACACTTGGGTATATTTCTTCAAGAGGAAGAGTGAGACTCAACAAACCGTCATCGACTTTGCAAATGAAGCTCAACGTCAACATAATGCAAAGATCTTGACTATAAGAAGTGACAACGGCACCGAGTTCAAGAACTACACCTTGGATGAGTTTCTTAGTGATGAGGGATCAAGCATCAATATTCTGCACCATATACCCCTCAACAAAATGGTGTTGCGGAGAGGAAGAACCGGACGTTGATGGATGCGGCAAGGACCATGATGGTGGAGTTCAAGTCTCCATACAACTTTTGGGCTGAAGCCATCAACACCGCATGTCATGCATCCAATCGCCTCTATCTCCAAGCAAAGGCTTGAACAAGACTCTATGAGATACTTACCGGTAACAAGCCCAATCTCAAGTATTTCTGGGTGTTCGGGTGTAAGTGCTTCATTCTCAAGAAAGGTGTTCGTTTGTCTAAATTTGAAGCTAGAGCCTATGAGGGCATTTTTGTTGGTTATGCTACAAAATCTCATGCTTACCGTGTCCTCAATAAATCCACGGGACTTATTGAGGAGACATGCAACATGGAGTTTTATGAGAATAACGGCTCCCAAGTGGAGCAAAGTGGCACTTGTGATGTAGGTGATGAAATTCCTCCTCAAGCCATAAGAAGAATGGGTGTTGGTTTTATCCTACCCATTGAGGAACCCCTTGTGGTCAAGGAGAAGGACAATGCTCCACTCAAGTGGAGCCATCACCAACTCAAGGCCCACACGCTTCCGAAGAACAAAGTGAAGGCCCTCAACCTCAGGAACAAGACCAAGGGCAAGATCATGCTCAAGACGATGGTGATACACCAAATGATGCCCAAGGTCAAGTTCTCTCCCCCGAGCATGCTCAAGATGAAGATCATGCTCAAGACGCACTAGTAGAAAAAGGGTCAAACGTGAAGCACATTAGTGCCGGTTTTTAAAAAACCGCACTAATGTGATCAATAGTGCCGGTTCGAATGGCTATGCTTTAGTGCCGGTTCAGGTGAACCTTTAGTACGGTTCGTGCCACGAACCCGGTACTAAAGGGGTGGTGGCAGTCAAGGCGTCAAAGCCAGGGCCCCACGGGCCCTTTAGTGACGGTTTGTGACACAAACCCAGCATTGTAAGGTTCAACCTATAGTACCGGTTTTGCGCCACCAACCGCACTACAGAGTCTTAACCTATAGTCCCGGTTGAAGACATAAACCGGCACTATAGGGCAATTTTCAAACTCTACCCCTCCCCCCCCTGTATCGCCATTTCAGTTTTGAAAAAATCAAAAGAAAATGATAAAAACTTCAGAAAATAAAATCTTTCGAGAGGTAGTTATATTACTACATCTACTAGTTAGGAAAATTTGAAAACTTAAATTTGGACATGTTTTGCAAAAAGTGTAGGGAAAATGTAAAACGGCTATAACTTTTGCATACGATGTCAGAAAAAAACGTATAATATATCAAAAAATTCAGCACAAAAATCCGCATCTGATGGAGACGGCCTATGGCCTGTTTGGAATTTTTTAGAATCCTCAAATTCCAAAAGGAAAAAAGATATGGTCAAATTTCAGTTTTTTTAAAAAAATTGGTTAAATCTGGTCAAACTACTTATTCAAGAAGTATTAATGTTACTACATAATTATTCAAGAATATTAGTGTTACTAAATAATTATTTCAATTTTTGAATTTTGGTCAAATATGGTCAAACTATGGTCAAACTGTGGTCAAACTATGGTCAAACTTATTCAAGAAATATTAGCGTTACTAAATAATTACTGTTTTTTAGAATAATAGTTTCAAACTCAAACGGTGAAATGTGTGACTTCATGCTCAAGCTTAAACTCCGAGGGTTAATAGGATTAACATCTTACTATTGTCGTGAAAACAACAAGTGCGTACTTGGAAACGAAGGAGAATAGAACCCGAAGTTAAGCGTGTTTCGGGCTGGAGTAGTGAGAGGGATGGGTGACAGTCGGGAAGTTAGATGATTTGGAATGAGTGATCCACACTTGAGCAGTTAAGAGAGGTGATTAGAGACTAAATCATCAAATAATTCAGAAAAATTAAAAATCGAAAAAAATCAAATTTTTTTCCAAAATTTTCAAAAAATAAAATTCAAAATAAAAAAAACCTTTAGTACCGGTTGGTAACACCAACCGGTACTAAAGGTCCCCCTTACCAGGGCGTGAGCTCACGCCACGTGGTGGCACTTGGGCGCCGGTTCGTGTCGAACCGGTACTAAAGGGGGGGGGCCTTTAGTGCCCACACTTTAGTGCCGGTTCCATAACCGGCACTAAAGGCCCTTACAAACCGGTTTTAAAGCTCCGTTTTCTACTAGTGACGGCGCTCAAGATGATCAAGTGACCCCTCCTCATCTCACCTCCGAGGAGGAATTAGAGCGTTGTGCCGCCAAGATTGCTTCCAAACTCACCACCAAAGGCCATCTCATGGAGAATGTGGTTGGAAGCCTAATGAAAGGGGTAAGCACTTGTAGACAATTGGCAAACTATTGTGAACATCACGCTGCGTTTGTCTCTTGTGTTGAACCCCAAAAGGTCTATGAGGCGCCGAAGACTCGGATTGGCTCAATGCCATGCATGAAGAGCTCAACAATTTCGAGTACAACAAGGTGTGGAGATTGGTGCCAAGGCCATCGGGGAACCACAACGTCATTGGAACCAAGTGGATCTTCAAGAACAAGCAAGATGCTCATGGGAACATCATTCGCAACAAGGCAAGATTGGTGGCACAAGGCTACTCCCAAGTCGAGGGTATCGACTACGGTGAAACCTTTGCTCCCGTTGTTCGCCTTGAATCCATTCGCTTGTTGATTGCTTATGCTGCCCATCACAACTTTAACTTGCAACAAATGGATGTGAAAAGTGCTTTTCTTAATGGTCCCATTAATGAGTTGGTCTATGTCAAGCAACCCCCCGGGTTCGAGGACCCCTACTTCCCGGATCATGTGTATCAACTCGATAAGGCACTCTATGGCCTTAAACAAGCCCCACGTGCGTGGTATGACCACCTTACCGAAGTTGTTACAAGATCGTGGATTTGAAGTGGGGCAAATCGATCCCACTCTTTTACTAAGAAGGTCAATCGGGAGTTGTTTGTATGCCAACTATATGTTGATGATATTATCTTTGGTTCTCCTAACAAAGCTTTCAATGAGGAATTTGCCGCTCTCATGACCTCCAAGTTCAAGATGTCTTCTATGGGAGAGTTGAAGTTCTTCCTTGGTTTCGATATCAAACAAAGAAGAGAAGGTACCTTCATCAACCAAGCCAAATACACTCAAGACATGCTCAAAAGATTCAAGCTAAGTGATGTCAAGCCGGCTACTACACCAATGCCTACCAAGTGCCAACTTGACATCGATCCCAATGGTAAAGCGGTGGATCAAAAGGCATATTGCTCCATGATTGGCTCCTTGCTTTACCTTTGTGCATCTAGACCGGATATCATGTTGAGTGTGGGAATGTGTGCACGGTTTCAAGCCGCACCGAAAGAAAGTCATTTTGTGGCGATCAAGCGAATCTTTCGATATTTGGCTCATACTCCAAACTTTGGCTTATGGTACCCAAGAGGAGCAAATTTCAAGCTTGAAGGTTTCACGGATTCCGATTGGGCGGGGGACAAAGTGGATAGGAAGTCCTCTTCCGGAGGGTGCCTTTTTCTTGGTTGCTCTTTGGTTAGTTGGTCCTCCTAGTAGCAAAGTTGTGTGTATATATCGTCCACTGAATCAGAGTATGTGGCGGCCGGTAGTTGTTGTGCTCAACTCCTATGGATGAGGCAAACTCTAAAGGAGTACGGTGTCATTTGTGACAAAGTGCCTCTTTGGTGCGATAATGAAAGTGCCATCAAGATTTCTCTCAACCCGGTACAACACTTCAAGACGAAGCACATTGAGATTCGTATCACTTCATCCGGGATCACATTAGGCGAGGGAGATCGAGGTCAAGTATGTCAACACTCATGATAACCTTGCGTATATTTTCACGAAGCCCTCGGATGAAGCAAGATTTCACGAGTTAAGGCATGAGCTAAATATCATTGATTTGAGCAATGTGACTTGAACCCATGCACCCCCCACCACACTCAACTTGTTGTCTAGTTTAGGTGTAGGCATGGACATAGGGGGAGTGTTGTTCTCTCGATGAGCTCTCCCTCCCCCCATCATGCATAAATCGATCACCTCTTTCACATCAGCCATTTTGATGGTACTTGTGCTTCAAAGACGAGTTTTGGTCATGGGCCCAAGGATAATTCTTCGCGGTGCCATACCATTTGACTCAAACATAGGTGGCTTCGGCCATCGCCCTCTCCTATGAGAGAGGACTGAGCTCGCTCTGCTTGTGTGCAGTCTGTTCTTCGTGTTTGGTTTCTCTTATTTGTTGTCCCGTTTGTCTTGTTGTCTTCCTTTTGGTCTGGGCTTTGGTGGTCGGGTGGTACAACCGGTGTCACGGGCGGTTCTACCGCTGATACCTGGTTGTGCGGCCCCAGTTGGGTTGCTTTCGGTGCTTGGGCGGTTATACCGCCCATTTCCATTAGGGCATCTCCGTCCGGTTCTACCAGTTGTCTCCGGGCGGTACTTCCGGTGCCCTTCAGGAAACGGTAGTACCTCCCACTACAACCTGTCAGCACCTGACTTGCGGTACAGCCGGTCCTAGGAGCGGTTCTACCGCAGCGCGGCTATGGGCCTATTTATATCCGACGGGGCGAAAGGTTTTTCTTTTTTTCCTTTCGTCCTCGTTCGCCTCCTCCTTGCCCTAGCCGGTCACCTCACCGCCTCATGAGTGCGCCTCGCTGCCGGACCCGAGGGCTCTCCGTGGATTCTCTCCGTGGAAGTCTTCCGGTCTTCTCCCATGGATGGTGGTAATGCCCTTGTTCTTCGCTCTTTGATTCTAGGTTTCCATCTTGCTTTAGGGCATTACTTTTCCTCCTAGTTTAGTTTTCGTTCTTTGGTTGGGAGAGATCGTTGTTGTTGTCTTGTGTCCGTGCAGTACCTAGAACTCCGAATATTGCTTGGGTGATTTGCACGCCTTGAACAGATCTAACTTCCCCGGTAGTGCCATCGCTCAGCGTTCTCTACCGCCAGATGGGCGGTACAACCGGTGGGGCGGTTCTATCGGTGGGAGATCCGTACAACCGGATTGTCCGCGACTCACAAAGACTGCTCGGGTTTCTATGGTGTTGCATTTTTCAGATGCTTTCCTCTCATTCTTGTTGGTTTTCGTGTGTCCCCTTCGTGTTTGTGTTCAGGTGGCTCCAGTTCTCGCCCTGCTCCTTGCAAGACCAAGAAGAGGGTTCGAAGGGCTCTGCGTCCGGCTGATTCTGAAGAGGAAGTTGTGATCCCCACCAAGCCCACTCACCGTGAAAAGTCTGCCGCTATCAAGCAACGTGTGGTAATGCCACTCCACCGTTGGAAAGCCAAGGATTGGGAAGCTTTCTGCTCAAAGAATCCGTATTTGGTTCCCGTTGCTCCTCGTTGGACCACTGTTCAGTTTCGAAATGAGATGCAAGTACGAATTGTTCATGAACTCTTTGAGCATAACAAGAACAGATATGCCAAGTAGTGCACCATCGATCTTGATCATTGGCGGAACAACCTGGGGTATTTTTTCACTTTGGAGAAGATGTTGCGCGCACCCTCACTTTCATGTGTCGTGATGAGCTTTTTCACGTTCCCTGGAGGACCTTCTGCAATGCTATTGGGTACGATGATACCGGTCTGGAAGGAAGGGGTGGTATTCGCCCCCATGATCATCCCGAGCCCATGCCTAAGGAGAAGCTTGCCCCTCCGCATATTCGGGTCGTGGTATTATTGGAGAATCTAAGGATTTGGTGAAGGTCTATGACATCATGCATCGTGTTTTTTCGTGAATGTGCTTCTGCCCAAAGTGGGGAATCAAGATGAAATCCATGGCTATCTTGTTAACTTGATGGTTGCTATGAAGACCAAGGTGGGATCTGGGGAGACGTTTGATGTGTCCAACTGGTTGTGGCACGAGATGTACAACATGGTCATCTACAGGAAGGTCCCCATTTATGCTCCGTTTGTCATGTGCCTTCTGAACTCCGTGTGGGCTGTTCGTCGTCCTGGAGAGCCCCTCACCTCGCCTGACAACCTTACCACTCATGAAGTCAAGCTCCTTAAGAAGAAGAAGCACGCCGAGCCACGTTTCCCTGCTGATGCTCCTGAGGATGTCTATGCCACTTCTCGATGATGAGGATTTTGAGTTGGAACCAGGGGCCAAGCCCTCGTGGGTGGACAAGCTCGCTGCCAAGGTGAAAAGACTTTCGCCTTGATCGACATCCGTAAGAGGCTGTATGAGGCACATGTCAATGAGAAGCTTGGCGCGGCGTCACAAATTGCTATGATGAGGCACCTCAAGATGTCGGTTCCGAGTGGTTCCGAGAAGAGCATCACACCGGAGGAGCGTTGGATATCTTCCCATAGCACCGGATCGATGATGAAGCCCCTCCTCATTTCTCCACTACCGTTCCTGCCATTGATGATATCATGGAAGACTCAGATCGGGACGATGATGAAGTTTCATGATGGTGAAGATTCGACAATGATGAAGATCCAGATGCTACCGAGGAGTCGAGGAGGACGATCGAGCCCTGGGGCGATAGCTTCGCTCTCTTCCTTTGGTGTCGTGGATGCCAAAGGGGAGAGAGTGTGATAGGACCCGGGAGTTGCATGGGTGGTTGCGTAGTGTGTGTCTCGTATTGAACTTGTCCGAACTTGTCTGTGGTCTCCAGCTGAACTTTGGTCGCTCTCGTTTGCTTTGTGTGGATTTTATGCCACTCCTGCTAGCTTATCTTTATGCTTGTTGGTCTTTATTGGCAAGAGTGCTCTTGTTTCATTGTGTTGGCTACCTTCTTGTTATATGCTCTTTGTGGCCAGTCTATAAAACCTAGGGGAGTCTCGACCGGGGCTCACATCTAGGGGAGTCTCGCCTAGTTTCTATAGACTTCTATCTTATGTCAGAGTTGTTGTCATCATCCACCAAAAAGGGGGAGATTGAAAGGGCATTTCCCTACCTTATGTTTTGGATGATGATGACAACCCTTTGTTGGTCTAATCCTGTGCTAAATGTTTCAGGTTCTCGATGATTAGGCTTTCGTCGCTTGGTTGTTCTCTCTCGAAGTAATCGTTTGAAGACGGAATCCTCTACGCTTTTTATCTCTTTGGTCGTAGGGCTCCCGTACTATCAAGAGGGAATCCACTTTGGGGAGTATAGGGGATTCCATTCACCGGTTGTACCGCTCTTCCGAGCGGTTGTACCGCTGGCTCTTGACGCTTCTCCGTTTTTTGTCGAGCGGTGGTACCGCTGCCTCGGCGTGGTACCGCCACTTGTCTCTACAAAGCACAGCAGCGGTTGTTCCGGCCTAGCACCGCACAAGTACCGGCCAGGGTTCTGTTGCGATGCGGTGGCTGGGCGGTGGTGGCCCGGTTGGTCCGGTTGTTCCTTTTCAACCGGTACAACCGAGGTTCGAGCAGTTCTTCCGCTCATACCTTAGCCGCCAAGCGCTCAAGGCTGGGCGGTTGTTCCGGGCCGCACCGCCCATGTACCGTCAGGATTTCGCTTTTGATGCGGTGGTTGGCGGTGGTGGCCCGATTGGTCCGGGTTATTTGTTAATAACTGCACTACCGTCCGATGGTCCGGTTGTACCGCTGGTAGGGTTCTCGCAGCTTACATCGTGAGTCCCGGTTGTCTGGGACAAGGAGCGGTTGTACCGCAAGACCGAAACGCAGAACGGTTGGATTTATGAGGGCTGGTATAAGGTGGTTCTTCCACCTACCACGACCACCTTTGACCTCTCTCACTCCTCCATTGATGCTCTCAAGCTTTCTTGCCCGATCTCTCTCTCTCTAGCCACTCAAACTTGTTGATTTGCTAGGGTTTGAAGGAGGAGACCTAGATCTACACTTCCACCAAAGGATATTTAGTTCCCCCATACTTTCTAGTGTGGATTTTGTTACTGTTGGAGGTTTGAGCACCCTAGACGGTTGAGGTCACCTCGAGGCCATATTCCATTGTGGTGAAGCCTCGTGGTTTCGTTGGGAGCCTCCAATTGTTGTGGAGATTGCCCCAACCTTGTTTGTAAAGGTCCGGTTGCCGCCTTTCAAGGGCACCATTAGTGGAATCACGGCATCTCGCATTGTGTGAGGGCGTGAGGAGATTACGGTGGCCCTAGTGGCTTCTTGGGGAGCATTGTGCCTCCACACCGCTCTAACGGAGACGCATTTCCCTTCAAAAGGAAGGACCTTCGGTAACACAACCTCGTCTCCACCGGCTCCACTCTTGGTTATCTTATCCCTTTACTTGTGCAAGCTTATTTGTGTTCCTATCCTTGCTTGCTCTTGTGCTTGTGTTGTTTAGATCATATAGGTTGTCCACCTAGTTGCACATCTAGACAACCTTTATTACTGCACAGTTTAAATTGGTAAAGACAAGCTTAAAAATTGTTAGTTACCTATTCACCCCCCCCCCCTCTAGTCAACTATGTCGATCCTTTCAATGAATTATAGTACATGGGGTTTAGTAAAGTTACTGATAATTGTTCATCCTCACACATTCCATCAATGCATAATTTGAATAAGCAAAAAGATCAAATGTTCCATCATTTAAACATATGTTGCAATAACAGAGCAAATATTCCATCATCAAAGTGTGAAGGAATTAAAATGTAAATTTAGAAGAGTAATGTAATACTAGTTAAAAATAGTGTGTGCAAAAACAAAGAAATTTGAAATAAGATGTACATTATTTTGTAGTAAAGTTATATTACCGTACTTATTCGAATTATGAAAATGTCACTTATTTATAATAAAATATTAATATTCAAAAAGATGTGTTTGATAAAATACCTTTTGAATTTTCGGTATGTTATTATTTGAGGGGTCATGTAATTTTTATGTTATTTTTTGAGTGGTCAGGTAATTTTTATGTAAACAAAAGGAAAAGGAAAAAACATAAACAAAAGAAAAAGCATGGGCCAGCCTAGCCATCTTGGAAACCTAGCTTTATAAATAAAAAAATTCAAAAAATAAGAGGGCATTAAAAAATAAACAAATATATGAGGGCATTAAAAATAAACAAATATAAGAGGGCATTATAAATTTTAAAAAACAAAAAATAGAAAGAAAATATAAGAGGGCATTATAAATTTCAAAGAAAATATAACAGCGCATTATAAACAAATATAAGAGGGCATTAGAAATTTCAAGGAAAATAGAAAAAAAATATTTTACAATGCCCCATTGAGGTATAGACCGATGTTTTGAGCAGTCAGTCTAGAGGGCAGTATAAATTCAAAAAAATTCAAAAAAATATAAAACCTTTGAAACATAGCTTTGTTTGTGCAAGAGGTCATGTGTGCAAAAATAGAGGTGATTTGGAGGTGGTCGAAAAAATCACCGCATTCCGGAGGGGCCATTTGGTCTAACTTAAGCCACTTTTATAACAAAGGTGATTTTTTTCCATCACCTCCATATCACCCAAATTTTCTTTTACATGGTGCCCCACATGTGCCAAACATGGCCATCAAAGAAAATTTGGAAAAAGGATATTTTACAATGCCCCCTTGAGGTATAGACCGATGTTTTCTAGATCAATCTAGATGGCAGTATAAATTCAAAAAAATTCAAAAATATAAAACCTTGGAAACATAGCTTTGTTTGTGCAAGAGGTCATGTGTGCCAAAATAGAGGTGATTTGGAGGTGGTCGAAAAAATCACCGCATTCCGGAGGGGCCATTTGGTCTAAACTTAAGCCAGTTTTTGAACAAAGGTGATTTTTTCCACCACCTCCAAATCACCCAAATTTTCACTTACATGGTGACCCACATGTGCAAAACATGGCCATCAAAGAAAATTTGGAAAAAGGATATTTTACAATGCCCCCTTGAGGTATAGACCGATGTTTTCAGCAGTCAGTCTAGAGGGCAGTATAAATTCAAAAAAAATCAAAAAAATATAAAACCTTGGACACATAGCTTTGTTTGTGCAAGACATCATGTGTGTCAAAATAGAGGTGATTTGGAGGTGGTCGAAAAAATCACCGCATTCCGGAGGGGCCAACTTAAGCCAGTTTTTGAACAAAGGTGATTTTTTCCACCACGTCCAAATCACCCATATTTTCTTGTACATGGTGACCCACATGTGCCAAACTAGGCCATCAAATAAAATTTAAAAAAATATATATTTTACAATGCCCCCTTGAGGTATAGACTGATGTTTTCAGCAGTCAGTCTAGAGGTCATGATAAATTCAAAAAAATTCAAAAAAATATAAAACCTTGGAAACATAGCTTTGTTTGTGCAAGACGTCATGTGTGCCAAAATAGAGGTGATTTGGAGGTGGTCGAAAAAATCACCGCATTCCAGAGGGGCCAACTTAAGCCAGTTTTTGAACAAAGGAGATTTTTTCCACCACCTCCAAATCACCGAAATTTTCTTGTACATGGTGACCCACATGCGCCAAACATGGCCATCAAAGAAATTTTGGAAAAAGGATATTTTACAATGCCCCCTTGAGGTATAGACCGATGTTTTCAGCAGTCAGTCTAGAGGGCAGTGTAAATTCAAAAAAAACATCAAAAAATTATAAAACCTTGGAAACATAGCTTTGTTTGTGCAAGACGTCATGTGTGCCAAAATAGAGGTGATTTGGAGGTGGTAAAAAAATCACCGCATTCCGCAATAGCCAGTTTTTGAACAAAGGTGATTTTTTTCACCACCTCCAAATCACCCAAATTTTCTTGTACATGGTGACCCATGTGTGCCAAACATGGCCATCAAAGATAATATGGAAAAAATATATTTTACAATGCCCCCTTGAGGTAAAGACCGATGTTTTGACCCGGTCACCAGAGGTCATTATAAATTCAAAAAAAATCAAAAAAATATAAAACCTTGGAAACATAGCTTTGTTTGTCCAAGATGTCATGTGTGCCAAAATAGAGGTGATTTGGAGGTGGTCGAAAAAATCACCGCATTCCGGAGGGCCATTTGGTCTAACTTAAGCCACTTTTCTAACAAAGGTGATTTTTTCCATCACCTCCATATCACCCAAATTTTCTTGTACATGGTGCCCCACATGTGCCAAACATGGCCATCAAAGAAAATTTGGAAAAAAGGATATTTTACAATGCCCCCTTGAGGTATAGACCGATGTTTTCAGCAGTCAATCTAGATGGCAGTATAAATTCAAAAAAAAATCAAAAAATATAAAACCTTGGAAACATAGCTTTGTTTGTGCAAGAGGTCATGTGTGCCAAAATAGAGGTGAATTGGAGGTGGTAAAAAAATCACCGCATTCCGCAATAGCCAGTTTTTGAACAAAGGTGATTTTTTTCACCACCTCCAAATCACCCAAATTTTCTTGTACATGGTGACCCATGTGTGCCAAACATGGCCATCAAAGATAATTTGGAAAAAATATATTTTACAATGCCCCCTTGAGGTAAAGACCGATGTTTTGACCAGTCAGTCTGTAGGTCATTATAAATTCAAAAAAAATCAAAAAAATATAAAACCTTGGAAACATAGCTTTGTTTGTGCAAGAGGTCATGTGTGCCAAAATAGAGGTGATTTGGAGGTGGTCGAAAAAATCACCGCATTCCGGAGGGGCCATTTGGTCTAACTTAAGCCAGTTTTTGAACAAAGGTGATTTTTTCCACCACCTCCAAATCACCCATATTTTCTTGTACATGGTGACCCACATGTGCCAAACATGGCTATCAAAGAAAATTTGGAAAAAGGATATTTTACAATGCCCCCTTGAGGTATAGACCAATGTTTTCAGCAGTCAGTCTATAGGTCATTATAAGTTCAAAAAAATTCAAAAAATCTAAAACCTTGGAAAAATAGCTTTGTTTGTGCAAGAGGTCATTTGTGCCAAAATAGAGGTGATTTGGAGGTGGTTGAAAAAATCATCGCATTCCGGAGGGGCCATTTGGTCTAACTTAAGCCTGTTTTTGAACAAAAGTGATTTTTTCCACCACCTCCAAATAACCCAAATTTTCTTGTATATGGTGACCCACATGTGCCAAAAACACATGGCAATATGTATAATTTAGTGTGTGATTTGAACATGTGTATAATTTGCCAAAAACACATGGAAAAAATGTGCATTGAAGGCAAGTGAGCATGTGAATAATTTAGTGTGTGATTTGAACAACAGGAGAATATGCCAAAAACACATGGCAATATGCCAAAAAAAGTGCCCACCTACCAGAGCAGGAGAATTCATAACACCACGGCCTGCAAATGCCAAAAACACATGGCAATATGCCAAAAACACATGGCAATATAAAACCTTGAGGTATAGACCGTTTTTTGTTGAAATCCCATTAATAGCCATGCGTATAATGCAAGTGAGCATGTGTATTGAATGCAACTGAGCATGTGTATAGTTAAGTGTGTGATTTGAACAACAGGAGAATATGCCAAAAACACATGGCAATATGCCAAAAAAAAGTGCCCACCTACCAGAGCAGGATAATTCATAACACCACGGCCTGCATACGACTAGGAACCCACCCGTTCATGGGCCAGGATGCAGGCCCGTGGTGCAGAATTTCTGTGCTGCTAGTAGGCCCCACGGGGCATAGAGGACGAGAGTTAGACAATGTACTGCCTTTGTATGATAGAAGCTTGTGAGGGCAGTCGCAGCCGGGTATATAAACCGGTGAAGCACTCTCTCGCTTGGCGAGGTGGGACTAAACTCCACGGCCTGCATACGACTAGGAACCCACCCGTTCATGGGCCAGGATGCAGGCCCGTGGTGCAGAATTTCTGTGCTGCTAGTAGGCCCCACAGGGCAGAGAGGACGAGAGTTAGACAATGTACTGCCTTTGTACGATAGAAGCTTGTGAGGGCAGTCGCAACCGGGTATATAAACCGGTGCAGCACTCTCTCGCTTGGCGAGGTGGGACTAAACTCCCACCACCCCCCACGGTTGTCTTGCTGCGATGTGCCTGCTGGCAGCTCTGCCACAGAGCCCAGTGAGCTGGCCCAGAGGCAGCCTTAATCTTGGCAGCTGAACAGTTTTATAAATTACTTTGTTTTTCACTTCTTAACTCCAAAATTTATTTTCTTTTTTATATTTCTAATATTTAAAATAAAATATCTTTTTTTCTATATTATTTCTAACAGTGTGTACTAAAATAAAAAAAGTATGCCAAAATTTGTTGCGTTTTATTTCATTTGTTCGTTAACTTTTTTATATTGATAATATTTATGAAATATAAACTAAAATGGTGTGTTTTATTTCAATTCTTCATTCTAATATTTCTTATATTTATTATATTTGAAATATTTTTAGTTTGTAAGATTAAATGTTTTGTTTTATTTCACTTCTTCATTCTAATATTTGTTCTCTTCTTTATATTTGAAATATTTTAAATTATAAGATAATATGTTGTCTTTTATTGCACTTATTCATTCAAAATTTTCTTGTGTTTTAGATATTCTCCTTTATTCTTTGTTGTGACGGTTATAAATTTAAATAATGTATGATATAATGTTGTCTTTTATTTCACTTTTCATGGTTGTCTTTCCTAATTATAAATTTTCTTTTCTGTTTCATACTTGAAATATTATTAAATCAATTCTAGTTCGGACATATGTTTGATTGATAAAAGTGCTTCGAGTAAGTTTGTTTCTTCTTCTCTTGTTTGTTCATGCGGATGCATTGCAAACCTTCACCAATGTTATGTTACTAGCTTGCTTGTAAAATACTCGAGTTGTCTTGTAGTCGAGGGCACATAGCTAGAGACAAGGATGAAAAGTCCCTTGCTATCCCTGCCTTGTGGTCCAAGTCCAAGGATTTTTAGATTTTGCATATATGTTTGACTTGTTTTCATCATATTCCTCAGTTACGCCACTGAAAAAACAATTCTGGCCAGCGATACTCCCATGATATCCCTTGTGAATCAATAAAATGATATGGCCGGCGCTTTTTTCTTTCTTTTGTCAAGTTCTCAAACAACAGTAGGTTGCGTATTCTCTAACCAGCTTAGCTAGCTAGCGACCCAAAGCATACAGCGATGCATGGCATTGGCATGGCCATTTTTTTCTTTTTTTTGCACGATCAAAACATGATGACTGGGCGAGGCGCAACAAGAAACCAAATCCGGCTAACCTGCCGCTGCGTGGACAAAGAAAAAGCCAGTGCTCAACTGAGCGCACAAGTTGATCGTGGCACTCGCGCAGATTTCAGTCATATGAGCCAGGAATGCCTAGGAAAGTGCCAGAAAACAGTCGAGATTTAGGTAAAAAAATTGGTAAACTGTTCAAATCTGAGAATTCTCCCATCTAGATTACAATCCACTGATTGAGGAGAGAATTAGGCGGCTTGCCCGGCTTTGGGCCAGTTTCTAGGACAGACGCCTTGTGCGCCTGTTTGCTCTTCTTGGTAGTATTTTTAAGCCAGCAGGCTTGGGCCGCCAGGTGGGTTTCTTGGGCTGTGGGAGACGGTATTTTTTTTTGGCGTCGACTATAGTTTCGTGTTCTAGTGTTGCAAGATCCGCATGCATGCATAGGTGTTGTATACAAGAAAGAGAGAGGATGGAACGCATTGCGGTCCGCAATAGTTATGTTTGCCAGAGAAAGACTGTTGTGTTCCATCCTTCTCTCTCTCTTTCTTGACTATTGTGGTCCGCAATAGTCATGTTTCTGATAATTCGCCCATGGCCATAGCAATCTTTTGTTGCAAAAATGCTACATATATGAATTTTTTACGTAAATCGGTTATGAAAATCATCATCGCTCCAAATCTCAACCTCCCCCTCCCCCGCCGAATATCAAGGGTGGGGCCCTGTGCAATCCAATCAAACAACCACACATTATCATTCACGTAAACTTTCGTATCTTCTTTATGTAAGTGTAGGAAAGCTCTGATTGTTGGCTGTTGGGGTAAATAACCACGTACGTAGAGGCACGCAGCTTTGGCTTGCCCCTGTTTACCTTGATATCTTCTTTTGTTCTTCCCTAGCTTGTGAGTTGTTCTTCCTATTAATGTCACTAGGCACTCATTATATTTTTTTGTCGAATACTCATCTTGTTAATTACACTATGCTGTCAAATAGCTCTCCGCCCCGGACTAATTTTAACAGGTATAATTTTGTACTAAACTTTTATACTTATTTAAAATAATTATACCTACTACAATTTTAGTACGTATAATTTTATATTTTACTTAATTGTTCTATCCATGCAATTATGGCACATCAACAGATCAATCATGTCAGTCATAAGTAACATATTTTATTTTTGTCTTATCATGGGCGGTGTATGTGTTGGACGCTTGCAACATACTTATATATATAGTTAGTGTTCCACATTTTTTTTAAATACAAAACGAACATATTTTGTATATGCAAAAGCTTACCCCGGGAACTTATATAATCCCAAGCGAGAACTTATATATTAATATTATTTGTCCAAAAGATTTTCTTTTCTAGACATGATTATGTTACATATTTCACATGCCCACCGTTTTAAAATATGAATCAAAAACAATCTTACATTGGCCTTTTCAGTGGTTTTAGTGGTTTTTATAGCACCCGTTTATTTATACATTACTTCAACAAAGTTTACCCCGGCAGCATATGGGATATCATGTAGTGTATTATAGTGAGTTTGTATGTGCCATTAAATATCTAAAAATAGTTGGTAGAGTATTTCAGAGCACACTTATAAAATAATTTGGTAAAGGATTCTAGAGTATAAGGTTTGGTTTAGTTCACATACCCATATTCCCAACTTGGTCACATTGTTTGCAACTACACATGGTCAATTTTTGTTATCACTACAACAACTACCAAAATGTCAACCTTCTTAGAAAAATGTCCCCAATATAGTGTTCTTTATTTTTTGTGAAATGTTGCAACATTTCACGCCACAACCGAACGTATTCTAAGATTACCAAATTAATATAAGTGCAACAAAATACATAACTATAGAGTATACTAGGTTCTACTAGTAGCTTATATATACTTACAATACCATCTTCGTTCTCTCTTGTTGCTGTGCCCTTTTCTTGTTCAAATTCCCGTTATTATAAAATATCAACCGAGGTGAGGTGTGGCAATTGTTATGCATTGTCTTTTGGTGATCATCTTTGTCGACCTCATCATTGTTGTTGGTCTTGACTTGCCAGTCAGCCTCTATCTTTATTTTTATTCCAATACTCTTCCTTCTACTTTATCGCGCAGGTATATAGTTTTTCGCCAAAGGGAATATTAATATCACGAACATATCAATTATACCCGGCCTCTGTACCAACAAGATGTCCAAAGACATCCAGGATACACACAACCAAAAAAGAAAATAAAATAAACAAACAAAAAAGACCCTGCCATGGTGATCACTCATTAGTATTAGTAGCACACTAATCACTAACGAAGACAACACACAGATTACAAAAAAGGTTCTCCAAAAACAACGCCTCCAAGAAGGAAACAATGCACAAGTGTTTTCATTGTCCGATCGAAGATCTTGGGTTTTCACCCTGGGGAAATTCAAGCTCACCCAAAAACAATGCCTTCAACAAGGTCATTGCCAGGTACAACCAATAAAAGTCAGACCTTGGGTTTTCACTCTGGGAATCGAGACTCGATACTTGAGAAGCACCACCAAAAATATAGTCCTCCAGTGCTGCCGCCCCCACTGCGAGGCCGCTATTGCAAGTCACTAAACACCTGGCACACAGTCTTCATCATTTCCAAGACACCTTTCCACCAAGATTCAAGACCTCCAATAGCAACCGCCACGACTTTCTCCACCTTTATCAATGCCTTGGAAATCTTAACTTAGGCATGTCCCATAACACCAATAAGAAATCAAACCTTTGCGCCGCACCCTCTTGAGGCCGTGTTGGCTGATTATATGAGCGCATGCGACCGGAACCTTTCCGATCTACATATCTAGGGGCGACATACGCCAATCCGTATAGATCTCTGACGGGATGGCTAGAACTTGTCAGCTACTAGATCCAAGAGGTCAAAATCTGGCAGAAAGACGACTTGGTGGAAGAAGAGCGCTACGGCCAAATCACTACGTGATCTCAACCGGTCTTGTGATTTTTATGAACTTGAGGGCTGCATCAGCAGCCACTAGGATGGTTGCCTAAGAAATTGTTAATCATCCATCACAGTCATTGTGTGAAAACATGGAACTTCGCATTTGTAACAAGATAATATCAGACTTATCCAAAGAATTACCTTCACCAACACGTCCCAATTAATATGTAGTTTGCATCAAAAATGAAGCATAGGAGGGGCCAATTTTCTGGAAGCATTTTACTGACGACTGCGGTAATCTAGATACCCCATATACATTCGTTTCTGAAGCCATGCATGTGGTTTTTCGGAGTACTCCTTTTCCCCCCTTGGCCCGGTACGTCCAAGTTGAGAACTGTTTTTCATCATCGAATTTGCTCGTCTCCTTCCGAAACGCTCTCCTCCCAAGAATCCATTCCAGCTTTGCCATCAACCTGAATTAGACGAAACATCACAAAGATTACATGGTCCAGTGAGGCAAAATATAGGGGACTAGGTGTAACTGAAAGTCCAAGTTGACATCTCAACGGAGAAGAACCATCACTGGATCTTGTAATTATTTATCAGCAAGAGGTGTATGTATGCTGTATATATGTTTCTTACTCACGAGCTTGAATAGATGCAACTATCTTTGTGAGATCGGGCGTTCGCCGGTTGCGTTTCCGAGAGGGGAATCGAGCTGCCGGAACAGCAGCCGGCGATCGCCACCGGAAGCGGGAGGGAGGTCCATGGTTGAGCGAAAGAAAGGTTTGGTCCCCCGGCCGTCTCTATGCAGAGATTCTTTTAGCCGCATTTGGTTTGGTTAGTGACCATATCATCTTGTGTTCATCGTGCCGTCTGATTACCATTCGACACTATCTTCTACCAAATGTTACGTTGTAACATCTTCACCGTATGATGAAGCTTTTGTTTTTTGTATTCCCTTTATTTTTCCTCGTCGGGGAATTCTAGTGTCCTGTTCTCTTCCCTTTGTCCCAATCGTTTATTCTTCGTTAACATCACCTTCCTTTTTCACTGATCGATAGCATGTAAGTGATTCCTTATATTGAACAGGCCACACGTATATCTTGTGTGATGCTCAACTCAATCAAGTATTGGAATCGGTGTTTCATACCCGTTCTTGTCTGTTTAGGCCTTTTTCAGTAGTACTAGTGAAATAAGTCTCTGTATGTATGGCACTACATGAAAAACACACGTTGCCTAGTACGATAAAGTAAGCCGAGTGCTAAACCACGGGCTCACGGCTTATGTCCACTTAAGCCGAGTATTGCCCTGAAGGACACACGACAAACAAACGGGTACTGCTATGGTACTGCTATCATATCTCTTGTAGTGTGCCCATGCTATGGTACTGCTATCATATCTCCTGTTAGTTTTACTTGTGCTGGCCTACTTTTGACTGTTACCTGTTGGTACAAGTAGAGCCTGCAGGGGCGGACCCAGATCAAAAATGTCCCGGTCACAAGTTATTGTGTGAAAACATGCAGAGAAGAGATTCCTTTAGCCGCGTTTGGTTTGGTTGGTGACCACGTACGTGTTTTCTACGTTTGATCCAACTGTCAAAAAAAAGATCTAAACCTAATGACAGAGTTATAAGCGGCAGAGGAAGCGATAGATCGAACGTTTGATTCCTCGATCCCCAGCGATGGAGGAGCTGATCAGCAGCGGGCTGGCGGGGATGGACATCTCCTTCTTCCACGGCGGCGAGGGCGAGGGCGAGGCTGAGGGGGACGCCAGTGCCACCAGAAAGCAGAGGGAGGGGAAGATGAAGGATATGGGGAGGGTGAACCATGATGACGATATTAACAGCACACCTCCGCCATGTCCATGTCCGCTGCCGCCGCCGCCGGAGACGACGCCGCAGGAGGAGGAGGAGGAGGTTTACAGGGAGGAAGATCGGATCGCGAGGTACCGCGGGCTGTGGGAGAGCCGCTTCGCCGGCAAATTCGGCTCCTTCGACGACCAGAGTAATGCTATCCCACACCTCTCCCCTGTTTTGCATTACTTCCTAAGTTCATTCATTGTATTGTAAGCTAGGATGAACCATCCTCTTCCTCCCGGGTCGCACGCACGTGCCGCTCCGAAGGCCTCCCCAAACCCTAGCCCTCAGGACCTCAGATCCCCCTTCCCCCGGCCGCTGCCGCCGGTGGCGGCCGCGCCCGGCCGACGAAGGCGGCGGGCGCTGGCTGCGCCCTCTGGACGGCTCCCCTTTGCGCGGAGCGGGACGTCCCTGAGGCGGCCATGGTGGTGCGGGGCTCTCACGGCGGGGAACGCAGGAGTGCGACGGCACGCGCGGATCCAGAAGCGCAGCAGGGAGGCGGAGGTAGGTGGAGCACCGGCTCTGTTGGTGGCGGTGGCGTGAGCTCGGCCATGGCGGCGGCGCCGCCGAGGAGGCCCTGCCAGGAAGGGATCTTGGCGGGCAGCGGGTGGCTGGCCGGCCACCATGTGAGGAGCGCGCGGGGATGCCCCGGTGGAGTTGGCGCCAGAGTGTGGCCGGAGGTACGGGTCATATCCATGCTTGTGGCAGTCCCCTGGTGATGGTGAAGGCCGACTTTGCTAGATCTGGCCCTTGCACGGCTTGGTGGGATGTTGCTGCTCCTTGTCTGTGATGTTGATGATGGTGTGGGTCGCGTTCTCTCGGCAGTGAGGGTTGGAGAAGACCATGGTTGCACAGCCTCGACGGCAATTTGCTGCGGTGGCAGCGGTGCGAGCCATCATGCATGGTACTGCCCAATACCTCGGAGGAGTGGAGTTGCGCGGCATTACGGATGAAAGTCGAGTCCGGTTTTGGCCGGGCCGGCGACGATGGCACCCGTGGGTGTTATTCCCCTCCCCGGAGGCGTCGCCGAGTGTGTCGCCAAGTCCCTTGCTTGCTTGGTTTTGGCAGTTGTCTCCAGGCGAAAGCCTTGATTCGGCGTTGAATCGGCACGATGGCGGCGTTCTCAACGTCGTCTCTCTGTTGGGAGCATCGTCCCGGGAGACTTGGAGTTCCTACGTTGCGCTCCTCCGGTGTTCGCCGTTGCCCTGATCATTCTTCCCTGGCGCAATATACGGTCGTCGCCGGTGATTCCAAGACGGTGCATTTCTCAGGTCGGATCGAGTCCTGCCATCCTCTTGCCACCTCTCATGGGGGATGGTGCGTTGACAATGGAAGCTTGGAGGGAGCGGCTGTTCTTCGGAGGTGACCGACGCCGGTCGAGACGCGGCGAGGATTTCGGTTTTAGGGAGGCTTTTTGCGTTGTGGTTGTGTTGTTGTGGGTGGCTGTCCTTGGACTAGCCGGTTGTGGAGTTGTGCTACGCTCGTTGTTCGCAGCGAGTGGTAGTCATCTTGTATTTGGTATTCTCTTCTTCTATAAAGATATGGTACGCAATTTGCGTACTCTCGAAAAGCTAGGATGAACCATTGCAATTTCATTCATCCATGGGAATGCTATTAACATGGATGAGCCACGGTCATTTAGCATGTCTGTATGTTGCGTTACTGATAACAACAGCAAGCTCTAGTCACATAGCTTAATTTTGCTTCATGCAAGATTGCAGCTAGTCTTGGTCCCATGCGCTTCACGTCTGGACCCATCCCGAGCTATGCGAGACCTCATTGTACCATGCAGATCTTCAACATCCGAGTGACCGACCTGGAAGACGGCCTCCAGTGGCCGCTGCATGTCCACGGCTTTGTCGCCGCCAGGGACACCTCGGATCACAATCGCAACTTCCTTTTCAACCGCACCAGGGAGAACTGCCAGGTCCTCACCCAACAGGCAAGCACCGCGCATCATTTGTTATCTGTTGTTTTATGTTAAAATATATTTCCTCTGATTCTTCATCTTCATCTGTTTGGACATTTGAATGGATTACTCGACTAGTTAGAGCATGGATTTGATATATTCACCATAGTTCTCGCTCTTCGTTACATGATAGTCTGCCAACCATTTTGTTGACATGTGTTGCTTGCATTGCAGGATCCATACCTACTGCTGATAGGCCCGTCACAATGATCGTGATCATCGACCCGATCACGATCGAAGTTCCAGCTGAAGGTGAAGAGCAAGACGTACCCCGAAGAGGACGAGCTGCTGGCCTTCGGGATCTTCACCTACCCCCAGACCTACCTTGCTGGCACATGTGATCCGCCTGGTATCCTCTCGCGACCGTGCACGATTGAGCTTGCCTATCGCGCGCTTGACCTCGGGTCGAGGCGACTCATCATCGCTGTCCGGATCATCAACGGTGTGTGGCCAGAGGGTCTCCGGGGGCGCGTCGTCGCCGAGGTCACAACCGTGAGGGAAAGAGAGGTGCTGCTGCTCGACTCCCGGGATGGGAAGATGCCGATCAGCCCTTCGGCTGGCGCAGTCGAGCTCTCGAGGCGCTGCCGTGTCGGGTGGACCTCGGATGGGGGAAGCTGGTTGTCTCCGCGGTGGCGCCCCTCAGATCGCTGGCAAAGAAGACGGCGATGATGGTGGTGGCGCTGCCGTCATTGCTGTTGGCGAGAGGCGAGGCCGTGGTTTGGCGCCGGAGAGGGCCGGGCAAGAGCAATGGCACCTGCGATCTTGGCTTCTGCAAGGTGGAGGTTGCTGTTGCATGGTCCCTTGTTTCGAAGCTTGGAATGAGCGCGGCGCTACCGCCAAACTCGCTGAGGAGAGGCCATGAATGAGTGTTCTTTGTGTTCCTGTGTAGTGATCAGCTCAGGCAAGCACTGGAACGGAAGTTCTTCGATGTCTGTTTAGCCTCGTTTGAGAGTTGATACAGTCTGCTAGTTTATTCAGTCTGCTTAATTACTATATGTTGTGACTGGTGAAGTTTTTCTCTGTTTGACCGTCTCTTTTTTCACTTACCTTTCTTCAAATATGAGTAAGTCTTGTGTTGACCTACTTTGGTTTGTTACCTGTTGGCTTGCAACAAGTAAAACCTGAAAGATGCAAGTGTTCCAGCAAAAACATACACATACAGATACAGTGATAAGTGCACATACAGGTAATTTGATCATGTCATTTCAGGTTTTGCAGTACAACATAACACTATGGCACATTGCAGGCTTCTACTTTCAGAACAGCAAGATAGGCAATACAGATGATAATCAAGAACTTCTAAGGAACAGAAAAACAGATATGCACCATCGGTGCAGCGAAGCATGAGACACAACTCAAATGTCGCCGGTCTAGTTCCCCTATATCGCCGCCATCAAGTATTTGCATTTTAACCGGGCTGCATATCTTGCCCATGACAATCCTAGAGACTATCACACAGGTTACAAGATACCTACATATGCACTATCTACCTCATCATCTTCTCTGCATAGGCTTCAGCAGGTCTTTGAGAGTTCCCGGCCGCCTGGTTTCCTTGGACTGCGGCTCCTCCGTGCTGCAGCTGCAGCTGCAGCTGCTCGTGTTGAGGTTTGCGCCGCAGACGAGACACAGGCCCTTGCAAGTGCTGCTGCAGAAGGCATCCAGCGTGATCTCCAGGTGGATGATGTCCCGGAGGTTCTTCGAGATGTCGATCTCCTTCTCCTCGGCAGGGAAATGCAGGCGGTCATCCCAGTCTCTGTCTTCATCGTTCTCCTCCTCGCTGCCAGTTATCGAACGGAATTTGGTCCTGTCTTCCTCGTACACAGTGCCGAGGTCGATCACATCGGGTTCCTCCACCGGGTCCTCTGTCAGCAGGAGGGAGAAGTTTGCGAATATGCCTTCGGCAGCTGGCTCAGCACACCTGCATAAGGAAGCATAATAATTAATAATGGGTTTCAGAACCAACAACAAGACTGCTAAGTTGTACCCTCAAATCAGCCAAGTCAAAAAAAAATCAGGCCATAAACATAATTAGTTTTTTTTTTTGAAAATAAAAGGTAGAGATTGCTCTACCTTATATATTTCAAACAGGCCTGAGCCTGGAAGACACAAAGTTTGTTACATGAACCAGGAGAAGTGCACCAAAGGTGCCAAGAAGAACAGAGGAGGAGGAGGGGATAGAGGGATAACAAAGAAACCAAAGCAGCTAATTAGCTATCAATAATGTGCACCCAGGTCATCAGATCATTTTTGTCCTGCTGTCGCGTAGCCCTGTGCGCCCATAACCGGAGCAATTCGGCAGGATAAAGCTCAACGTACGAGGCAGTTCGCTGCTTGTTATTGAAGACACGATCATTCCGAGCATGCCATAAGGTGACGACGCAGGCAGCGAGAGCGACATTCCATTTCCTTTTGAAAGTCAGCTGACGAGCAGCTTGTTCGAAGAAGGACAGCAGGTCAAAAGAAGCACAAGCCAACGAGTCCAACTGCAACTTGCCCCAAAGATGTTCAGCCGGCACATCTCAGAGCGAGATGAGTAATGGATTCGATGGCGGGGCAGATATACAAATCTGCATGCGAAGCGATCGCCGACCAGTTTTTCTTGAGCATATTATCCTTGGTGTTTACGCGCCCATAGAAGGCCAGACAGAGAAAAACTTTGTGCTTGTTTGGAATAAGCACGTCCCAAATCCACTGCTCAAAAACAGACCTCATACCCCGGAAAGTAAGCAGTCTGTAGAAGTAGCCTATGGTGATACCCTTTCCATAGAGAGAAGAAACCCGTTGATCCTTGTGGGCAGCATTCAAGGTGACATTCGCAAGGATGCCATGCAGAAGTTGCAACTCTTGCATCGCTGTATGTGAAAGATTTGGGTGTAACTGAATGGCCCAGCCATCTGAGGACATCTGTGACTGTACCGAACAAAGTTTATCCTTGGCAAAAGAGTATAACACTGGCAGCAAGAACATCAGTCGACCAGCCCCTAGCCACTGATCCTGCCAGAAGGAGACCAAAGCCCCTGCACCAACCGAGCAACAAGAAGAGTACATGACCAGCGGAATGCAGGTTTTGAGCCCTTTCCAGAAAGCTGTATCTCTTGTACTCTTGCCAGTGGGCAGTTTATTTTTGCAGTCTGTATCTCTTGTACTCTTGCCAGTGGGCAGTTTATTTTTGCAGTATTGCAAGGCCAACCGTTGATAGCATGGTATATCCGAGTACTGAACAACTTTGGCCACGAACTTACAGAGCATTGCCTGGTTGTGAGCCGATAAATCTCTGACCCCCAAACCTCCCGCATAAAGAGGCAGGACAACTCTGTCCCAAGCAACAAGGCAATGGCCGCCCAAAGCTTTACTCTTACCCTGCCAGAAGAAAGCGCGCAAAAGCCCCTCTAGCTTATTGATGGACTCCTTCGACCACGGGAAGAAAGACATGAAGTAGCTAGGAATGCCAGCAAGCACGGAGTTAACCAATGTAAGCCTGCCTCCCCAAGAGAGAAAAGTAGCCAGCCAACCTGATAGCCTCTTGTCGACCTTGTCTATAACCGGCAGTAACATACCATGCGTAATCTTATTTAGATACAGTGGCAGGCCAAGGTATGTGCATGGGAAGGAAGATACAGGACAACCGAGCAATCGAGCAATCTCCGAAGCAGTTCCATCATCAACCGAAACCGGGACCAACGTGCTTTTGTGGAAATTTAATTGCAGGCTGGAGAAATCCGAAAAAGCAGCAAGGATGCTCTTGATAACATGCGCTTGTTGCAGATCCCCTCGGAAGATAAGTAGATTGTCGTCTGCATACTGCAGCACTGGAAACAAAACATCCGAGCCAAGTGGCTGCAGCAAGCTGCCGGCCTGGAAGTGCATGCAGCATAGCCTTTGCAGAACATCAGCCACCAAGATAAAAAGGTACGGGGACATAGAATCCCCCTAACGGAAGCCCTTCTTGGCCGATATGGTATCCCCTAGCTCACCATTCATAAGAACTCTTGATCTTCCTGTGGAGAGGAGAGAGGAGGTCCACTGTGTCCACATCCGCGGAAAGCGCCGAGCCTCAAAAATCTGTAGAAGACAACTCCAGCTCACACTGTCAAACGCTTTTTGAAAGTACAGTTTTAAAACAATAACAGGCAACTTCCTATTGTGAGCAGTTTGAACCAATTCAGTGGCTAAAGCAAAGTTTTCGAGGACCGACCATCCTTTCAAAAAACCAGATTGCAACGGATGCACTAGCTCTGGAATTCTGCGCTGAAGCCTATTGGTTAAAACCTTGGAGGCCATCTTAGGTAGACTGTGAACCAAAAAAATTGGCATGTAGTCGCACAGCTCAAGCGGGGTATCCTTCTTAGGAATCAACGTGATATAAGCCATGTTGATGCCCTCTAAAGAGACCTTGTTTGCATGAAAGTCAGCAAAGAAACTGAGGAAGTCATCTTTGAGTTGTTAGGGAAATATGCAACATATATTACTAGGAGGCCAAAGCCACCATATATATAATGTACATGAGGATGCCAAAAGGCAAGAATAAAAAAGGCCAAAGGCCATCATCAATATAACTCTAACACCTTCTCAAACTCATGGTGGCTCGACAACACTGAGTTTGGAGAGGTGAAATCTATGTTGTGCTCTAGTATGTGCCTTCATGAAGAAGTCCGCTAGCTGTAACTCAGAAGGCACATGCTGAAGAGCAATAACATGATCCTGCACAGCAGCACGCACATAATAAGCATCAACACCAATATGCTTGGTAAGCTCATGTTTACAGGTCCCGCCGCGAATACCGATAGCACCTGTATTGTTCGGACAAGAGGGTGGTAGGTGTAGTAATAGAAACACCAAAATCCTCCAAAGAGCTATCGTGAACCAAGTCACCTCTGCCGAAGAGTCATAGCTCTCAACTCGCCTCTCGTGACTTAACGAGAAACTGCAGTCTGCTTTTCGCCTTCCGTGCAATGAGAGAACCACCAAGAAAAACACAGTAAGCAGAAAGTGAACGGCGATCCGAAGGATCACTGGCCCATGTACCATCTGAATAGGCCTGGAGCTGTAACGAGCTCGAACGAGGAAAAAAGAGACGATGAGAGATCATGCCATGAAGATATCGTAGAACACGAAAAAGGTGACTATAGTGAACTGGAGTGGGAGCGGAAACAAACTGGCTCAGAATATGGACAGGATAGGAGATATCCGGACGAGTGACAGCAAGATAGACAAGACTCCCAACAAGATGACGATAACGCTATCGGATCGTATAAGAGCTCACCATCGGGTTAACGAAGGTTAACATTGAGCTCCATAGGAGTCTCTTGAAGGCGCCATTACTAAGAGCCGCACGGGCAAGAAGATCCCGGATATACTTTTCTTGGGAAATAGAAAAGCCATCGAGGAGGAGGAAACCTCAATCCCAAGAAAGTAACAAAGGGGACCAAGATCGTATATAAGAAAATCGCCACCGAGAAGGGCCTTGACAAAGGCAATGTACTCGTAATCATCGCCATGATGATCATGTCATCAATATATAGAAGAAGAAGAGTGCGACCACGAAAGCGTAAAAGGTGGACAAACAACGCTGGATCATGAGCACTGGGCGAAAAACCAGCTGCAGTGACCATAGAGGCAAAACGCTCAAACCAAGCGCGGGGGGCTTGCTTAAGGGCATATAGAGAGCGACGAAGACGGCAAACCATGCCATCAGGAACTGAATACCCAGGTGGTGGCTGCATATAAACTTCCCCACGCAACTCACCATTAAGAAAGGCATTCTTAACATCAAGCTGAGACACAGACCAGTGGCGAACAAAGGCCACGGCGAAAAGTGTGCGGACAGTGGTCATATGGGCCACAGGAGCAAAAGTCTCATTGTAATCATGACCATGCTCCTGCTGAAAGCCACGAGCCACAAGACAAGCTTTATAACGCTCAAGAGAACCATCAGAGAGAGTCTTAATCTTATAGACCCACTTACAAGTGATGGGACGAACATGGGGGGGAAGAGAAACCAGTCCCATGTGCCGCTAAGCGCCAAGGGCAAAGCAATCTCCCCCGCCATCGCGAACTGCCATTCAGGATGAACAATAGCATCTTGATAAGAAGTCGGCTCAAGAACGGCCGAAAGACCGTAACGAGAAGGAGAATATCGGTCAGAGGGCGGACAAGGCCGAGAACGAAGACCATAAGTCGGATGAGAGGAGGAAGACGACACACCAGAAGTAGAGGGCACATTGGTAGACTCATCACAACACGTGAACGGCGAGTATAATGGAAAGGAAAGGACAGAAGAGGTGGAATCACTGGAGGTGGAGACGGAGAAGGGGAAGCTATCGGCGATGAAGGTGGAGAAGGGGAAGATATCAGCGATGAAGATGGAGAATCATGCGACGAGTGAGTAGAAGAAACCGTAGGAGAGGAATGGCGTCGGATCTGCAACATTAGGATGAGGAGTAGGAATACTGGGCACAGAGGGAGGTGTATCTGGAAAAGTAAGAAAAGAGATGTCCTCCGTAGAAAAAGATGAGGAGGATGGACGCGGGTAGAAGGGACGAGATTCATCAAAGGTCACATCCCAGGAAATACGCATCCGGCTACCAACAGGATCCCAACACCGATAGCCCTTATGCTCATCACTATATCCAGGAAAGACACACTCAACAGACTGAGCGGTCAGTTTGGTGCGTTCACGAGGGGCAAGCAAAACATAGCAGACACAACCAAACAAACAAAGCATCGAATAATCAGGAGAACAACCAGAAAGACGCTCGAGAGGAATACCACTTTGTAGAGCAGCAGATGGCTGAATGTTGATGAGATAGGTGGAAGTAGTAACAGCCTCAGCCTAGAAGTGAGGAGGAAGAGAGGCGGCGATCATCATCGCACGCGCCATCTCAAGAAGGTGACGATGCTTGCGGTCGGCCACACCATTCTGAGCATGAACACCAGGACAAGAGAACTGAGCAAGAGTACCCTGCTCAGCAACAAATCCTCGCAGCGCATGGGAGATATACTCACCAATTGAATTCATGCTAAAAACACGAATAGGAGGAAAACTGGGTATGAACCATGGCAGCAAATTTTTGTATATAGATAAGACCTCACTACGAGAAGACATGAAATAGATCCAAGTGTACCGAGAAAAGTCATCTATAAAGATAATATAGTAGCGATGACCCCCTTTCGAAGCGAAGGGAGCCGGACCCCAAACATCAGAGTGAACAAGGTCAAAGGGGCGCTCGGACACCGACTCGCTATGAGGATAGGGTAGCTGAATCTGCTTACCAAGCCGACAACCCATACAATCCAATGAAGCGTTACCGGAGACTGAACCCAGAACACCGCGATGAACCAAAGACAAGAGACAAGAACCACATAAATGGCCAAGACAATGATGCCACTGCTGAAAAGAGCTGGTAGCTGCAGCAACAGGGGCTACGAGACTGGCAGCAGAGGCAGTGGAAGGAATACTTAGCCATTCAAGCTCCCAAAGACCATCAGGGTGTCGAGGGCCAGCACCAAGTAGAGCGCCCGTGCGACGATCCTAGACGGAACACGAACCAAAGTCAAGGATGACCCTACAACTAGAGTCAACAATCTGACCACCAGATATGAGCTGCATGGTAAGTCGAGGAAAATGAGCGACGGAGGGAACATGAAATGAAGAAGTGCTAAGAGTGCCTCGACTAGATACAGGGAGGGGAGTGCCATCAGCCGTAAGAACACGAACAGGAGACTCAACAGGTCGAACGGAGGTCAAAGTGGAAGAATCATATGTCATATGAAAAGATGCTCCAGTATCAAGAATCCATGGGGATGTACCTGAATGAGTAGAAGGTGGTTTCTCAGTGCCAGAAGAGTCTGTCACGGAACCTGCAGAACTTGTTGGTGAAGAATCCCAAGTAGCAAGCAGAGATTGCAGCTACGCAATCTCACGCGGAGACAGGGACACGACGGAAGAGGTCGAGGTAGAAACATCGTCGCACGTGGAAGCCGCGAGAGTAGTCGACATAGAGCGATCACTGCCGCGCGCGGAAGCCACAAGAGGAGTCGATGTAGAGCCGTCACCATCGCGCACGGAAGCCGCGACTGAAGTCGGCATAGAGCGGTCACCACCGTGCGTGGACGCCGCAAGAGGGGTTGATGTAGAGCGGTCACCGCCGTGCACGGAAGCCACGACAAGAGTCGACGTAGAGAGGTCACCACTGTGCGCGGACGCCGCAAGAGGGGTCGATGTAGAGTGGTCACCGCTGCGCATGGAAGCCGTGACAGGAGTCGACGTAGAGCGGTCACCGCCGCGCGTGGACACCACAAGAGGAGTCGATGTAGAGCAGTCAACACAATCAGCTAAAGACGCCATAGGTGACAACATCGCAGATGGACGAGCACCAAGTACCGACCGATGACGCATGTGCGAGACGGGGTCAATGTAGGGAACACCGTCGAAAATCACCGGATAGCGAGGGAGAAAGACCAGCCCAGACGAGAAATTTTTTGTGAAAGGCAATAGTTGAGCTAACCAGCCACCAGCTAGTAGCACAACGACCCACCAGTAGCCCAATCGAGAAGGTATTTTTTTTAAGCAATCAGCCGAATCAAGTGGAAAAATCCACACACAACGGCCAGGTCAAGGACCCGAGCCCGATCGAATCAGGCAACACAGAGCGACAAAGGGCCCCGATGCAGCGGTAGTAGTTAGCGCTCGGGGAACAAGACCTCCCGATGCAGACGGCCGCAACCAACGCTCGGGGAACGAAGACCTCCCGATGCAGGCGGCCACAACCAACGCTCGTGGAACGAATCCAGCCGGAGGTGGCGGGATCAGGCAAGGGGTGGCCGGATCCGACGAGGGATGGCGAAGGCCAGCAAGGGGCGGCTAGATCCAGCAAAGACCGGCGATGGCGGCCGGATCTGGCCAGAGGCGGCGAAAAACCAGCGGTGTTGACCGGGGGAGCCGCAACCAGCCGATCGATCTGCAGCAGATAGCTCATGAGCGGGAAGATCTCCTACGGCTGGGAAGATAAGGCGGGCAGGTGGGAGAGAAGCAGCAACACGGGTCGGGGAAGTAGACAACAGCGGCGGTGTTGCGAGAGATTTGATCGGGGAGAGCACCAGTTGCTAGGGCGAAAAAACCCTAGGCTCTGATACCATGTTAGGGAAATATGCAACATATATTACTAGGAGGCCAAAGCCACCATATATATAATGTACATGAGGATGCCAAAAGGCAAGAATACAAAAGGCCATCATCAATATAACTCTAACATGAGTAAGTGTTTGAAGGCCTTGTAAAACTCGTTCGTAAAGCCATCCGGAGCAGGGCTCCTATTGCTTGGCGCCCTATTGATAGCAGTAACAATTTCAGCCCAAGAAAAATCAGCCACAAGCTCAAAGAGTTTAGTATGCGAGTATAAAGCACTGAGTTGCACTGTGGGCAGGGACTCGGCAGGTTGCCCCGGCAAGTTATTGAAGTAACTGGTGGCCAAGGCCAGTTTCTGACTATTCTGATAAAACTCAACTCAATCCTGGACCAGAACTTTAATCTTATTCCGACGAGCCTGACAATTAGCAGCAGCGTGAAAAAACTAGCAGTTCTCGTCTCCAGAGACACACCAACGTACTTTGGCATGACGGCGGCATAGGGCAGTCTGCCAGAGAATCAGTTGCTCAGATTTGGCAGAAGCAAATTCTCGAAGCACAACTTCAAGAACAGAGAGAGGACACCTCTCTTTGACTCCACTGATGAAACTCACCACATGCTTGTTATTTTCAATGAGAACTTTGAGGCTTGATTTTTTTCTTGCTCCAAGCGCGTAGAGAAGCTCTAACTCTTCTCATCTTGAAACTGATTAGGGAAGCAGAAGAATTCAATGTTCTGTGCCCCCTTGTCCAACTATTAATAATGATATTCCTTCCATCTCTAGCCAATGGTTTTCCAATCTGAACAAACTGCTCCTAGGCGTATCAGTCGAGAACTGGATCAAGATTGGGGTGTGATCCAAAGTAGTAGCTGACACAATGGTGGCAGTGGTCTGCAAAAAGCTGAGGTGCCAAAGAGCATTGACCAGCACACGATCCAACCGAGCCAGCGTAGGTGAGCTTCTCTTGTTAGACCAAGTGAACATCATGTTCCCCAACTGAATGACATCCAGACCCTTATCCCTAATCCAAGAGTTGAAGGATTCCATGACACTCCAGTTGATGTTACCACGCGATTTTTCAAAGGCAAACCGGTACATGTTGAAGTCACCCACAACAATCCAAGGAACATCAGCATGCACAGCAATAATGTTCATAGCCTCAAAGAAAATGGGCCTCTCACTATTCAGGTAGAGAGCATACACAGAGGTGAGAACAAAGGAATTGTTGGCTGTTGTGGACGAAAAACTGACAGTAACATGATATTTATTCGTTGAAACAGGTTGTCTGACCACCACATTCGAATCCTAGGCAACAAGGATGCCCCCCGAAGCACCATCAGAAAGTGTAATTGCATGATTGTACAGATTGGCAGAGAGGAAACTCTGTAACTCGAACTAAGAGAGCGTTTGCAACTTGGTTTCCTGCAAACACACAATACCAGGGTGGCAAGAGGTTAGAACATCACGAACCAGCGAGCATTTGTCATCATCACCAAGACTGCGGACATTCCAACTAAGCATCTTCATAATATAAGCGAGAGCATACAACCCATGAGAGAAGCGAGGAAAAGCAGATGCAGGCATAATAGACGAAAGCTAAAGGCAACAAAGAGCCCAAACATGGGCGACCCCAGACTCAACACAAACTAACTAACGAAAGAGCTAGCAGGAGCGATCTAAGCTGGACAGATGACAAGCAACCAACCTGAAGCTGCAGAACTAAACCGAGTAACTGACTGAAGAAGAAACAACGAGCTAACATGACAGAGAGCACAGCCGACGCAGGCAACATGGAGAAACATGAACTACACATCAGGAATGCTAGAGACGCACAGGTTGGTTGAAGGGGAGCTGCTGGCAGGCATGGCAGATGCTACTCCGACAGAGACAGCGTCAAAAGCACGCGCCTGGGCTTGGTCCAAGATGGTTGAGGCGTTGAGGCCGCAAAGCAGAGCGATTTGCATGAGCTTCCTCCTAGTCATAGGAGCAGGTGTGTTTAGCAGCGGCAGCTCCAGAAGCCCGGCCACCGCCGCCGCCTTGGCCTTCTTATGCCTCAAAGAAGAGGCACTGGAACGGCTATTTGAGGATCCGCCGCTGGAGCTTGAAGCAAAGGCCGCAGCCTTCCTCTTGGAGGAGCTCTCCACCGAGCCCACGCGCGCCCCGTCATAGGCGTTGTGGATGCAGGAGCTACGACGGGGGGGTAGAGAAGAATCCGCCGGCGCGTGTGGCGGCAGGTCACCCATAGGCTGCGCGACGGAGCCGAAGGGCAGCACCTCATGCATAGTTGTCTTAGCAGCAGGCCCCAGGTTGAGGTCGATGGCCTGCTCCGCCGCAACCGAATACGACCCGAGCGAAAAGCCGGTGGTAGAAGTTGGTGAGCGGAAAAGCTGGAGCGTTGGAGGAGAGCAGTGGACGTAGCCGCCCGCAGGCTCGTGCGGTGGTTCACGACAGCAGCAGAAAACCACTACGACATGGGAGGGAAGCGCAGCACACGTCCCATGCCTGAGATCTGTAGCCTCCACCGCGGATAAGTATCCGATGGGCAGCATGCCAGGGTCTGGGCGCGGCACGTGGGCGGGTGGCCGCGTACACACCGACAGCAAGGTGAGGATCTGATGGGTCCGCATGTGGTTATGGCCTGGAAAGAGGGCTTCGACTGGAGGGACATCACCACCAACCAGAGAGAGTGGAGGCCCAACTGTTGGCAACAGGCCTGCTGGCACACTGGGCTTGGGGGGGTGTACTTGGACTCGATGGCAGGCAGCAGAGGCAGCGTGCGAGAGCAAAGCCCACCATCCACCACCTTGGGCCAGAATTTGAAGGGGAGCAAACGACAGCTTTCCCGTGCGATTTCCCCTTGAGGTAGTCGAAGCAGGGGAAGTAGTCCTCGTCCATTGCCACAAGATTTACTAGAACAACACCAGGGAGGAGCGGCAGTTTTTGAGCTCCAATGTGAAGGAGAAGCTCATCTCCTCCTGGTCGAAGGAGACCGTGGCACGCGGCTTGCGCACGTTCACCACCAACAACGACGAGAGCAGGCAATCACGGCTGTCGTCCTCATGCTCGATCTGCACCACTGTGGGGAGGGAGAAGACAGCGCCCTTGGTGAGCTTGGGCTTGACAGAAAACTTTAGCATCGCCATGCAGTCACCAACAGAGGCTAGGTGAGGCCGCAGGAAGGTCCTGAAGGCCATGTCCGCCATGCCTAGGCCGTCTGTAGGCTATCTCGGGCCAGCAGCGGATGCCTGAGGGTGAGCATGGTCTTGGCGCGGAGGAGCAGGAGGACGGTGACCGCCGGCATCGCCATCGAGACGGCCAACCGGGCGTGGCGGAGCAGTGGGAGCCCCAAGCGAGCGAGCGATGTCCCATACTTCATTGATGAAGACATCGGCGTAGATGCCAGCGCTGTCGATGCGGTGGAAGGTCAGGTGGTGCGGGATGTGCTGGAGGGCTTCCACCTTGACCAGCACGAAAATGCTCGAGAACTCGCTGCCATGCAGGCAGGCGTGCTCCACCCTGAAGAGGCTGGCGAAGCCGGCGATGCTGGACACCATGCCCTGCCTTTTCTAGAGCTCGAGGGGCATCTTCTCCAACGAGAGGTTCACCACATGGGGGTAGGAGAAGGAGAAGGCGTTCTCTCCCACATTGTGGGGCAGGATATGGACGAAGCGGCCCCTAACCTCAAGCGGGCTAGCACGCAAGGCGCGGGCTTGCTCCGACTCACACTAGAACACCACGAAGACGGTGGCCACAGCAGAGCCAGTGAAACGCACACCCGTGATGCCAAGCAGCTGACGAAAGACACGCCTGAGCCGTGGCAGATAGGCAGTTCTAGGAGGGGAGATGTTGACCAAACACACTAGCGAGTTCTGGTCCGAAACCATGGTGTAATGGACGTCGAGCGAGGTGGGGCGGTCAGACACAACGGGTTCCATGGCGAAATGGCCAGGGAGGGGAGGTGCGGAAGGAGCTTGGTGAAAAGGAACGGGCTCAGGCGAGGAAGCAGATGCAGCGGCTATGGTAGGGTAGATGGCTAGAGACCTGGCATTTAAAGCCATGGGAGAGGGAGGGGTGGGGCGCAGAGCGCGCAAGGGGCACTGGAAGCTGAGATGGCCGATTGTGCGGCAGAGCCAGCAGATAGCCGGATCCCGGCAATCCCGCCTATGATGACAATACGAGAGGCAACGGAAGCAATGATGGTGCAAGTCCTTGGGCTTCCCATATCTGAAAAGCAGATTTGGCGCCACTCTCGCTGGAAGTGCAGAAGCACGAGTGATGGCATTAGAGAGCAAGGCGTCTCTGTAAGGGGTAGGACTGCACACGGGCAGAGGAGATGGCTGGGTGCAGTCTTGGTCAGCCGAAGCGTTGCAATCATGCTCGATGGAAACAAAGCTGGGACTAGCCGCGGATAGGCTGCTAGGCGGTAGCGTCAGCGCGGCTAATGGGCAAGGGCAGGCAAGTGATTGATTGCACCTGGGCATGCTGCTGCATGGAATAGAACGCGCCATAGAGAGGCCGTTGCTGGAGCCCCTTAAATCCTGGGCATGCGGAGGGGAAGCAATCAATTGATCGCAACCCTGATGCCTATGCGGCAAGCATGAAGGGTGGGGCCCAAGCAGGGATGGCAGAGACGAGTTGGCGAGCCATGTACTAGTACGAGAGCAGAACGCACCTGCACGGCTTGCGGACGTGCAGAAGAGACTGAGGGGGAAAGTGACACCACCGGCGCAGGCACGTGCATGGCTCGCGGACATGCAGAAGAGGTCGAGCGGGATAGCGACATCCTGACTGAAATGATGCCGGATCTCCAGCAACCGCGGAGCACAGTCTCTTTGGCGATGCACTCATGAGCCACTTGGAAAAGAAAAAGACCATGTTGACAAAAACGGACGTGATAGCCGTTGGCGTGACCCCCAAACCAGATGACCAGGAGTGAGGCGAAAAACACAGGGGAAAACGAAACACCTTCATTGAGAACGGCGGCCAGAACTCCGACGGGGCGACAGCGACCCGCCATGGCCTCAACGGTGCCATAGCCATACCTAGCCAGCATGTCATCCTCGAAGCAAGAACCAGCCATGAAGCTGAAGGAGTAGCTGAGAACACACTAGGACAAAACGGAAACTAGAGCAGACTAAACGCAAGTGATGTATTCATCAAGGAGGGAGAGAACTGCATGCATGGAGCCGAGGAGGAGGGGGAGGTGTGGGGGTTGCAGCTCAAACTTACACCAAGAAGAACTTACAGCGGAACGCGTTTGGCAAGGAGACAGCAGCGAGTGAGGGTGTCCTAGATTAAGGGGTCCTCGGACGACGGGACTATTGACATGGGCCGGACTGTTGGGATGTCAAGATACAAGACCGAGGACTCTCTCTCGTGTCCGGATGGGACTCTCCTTGGCGTGGAAGGCAAGCTTGGCGTCCGGATATGAAGATTCCTTTCTCTGTAACCGACCTTGTACAACCCTAGTCCCCTCCGGTGTCTATATAAACCGGAGAGCTTAGTCCATAGGGAGAATCATAATCATACAGGCCAGACTTCTAGGGTTTTAGCCATTACGATCTCGTGGTAGATCAACTCTTGTAATACTCATATTCATCAAGATCAATCAAGCAGGAAGTAGGGTATTACCTCCATAGAGAGGGCCCGAACCTGGGTAAAACATCGTGTCCCCCACCTCATGTTACCATCAACCTTAGACGCACAGTTCGGGACCCCCTACCCGAGATCCGCCGGTTTTGAGACTGACATTGGTTCTTTCATTGAGAGTTCCGCTGCATCGTCACCAAAAGGTTTGATGGCTCCGTCAATCATCCACAACAATGCAATCCAGGGGGAGGTTTTCCTCCCCAGACAGATCTTCGTATTCGGCGGCTTCGCACTGCGTGCCAACTCGTTTGTCCATCTAGAGCAGATCGGCAGCTATGACCCTGGCCATCATGTCAGATATGGGACCTTGAATTACGTCGCCGATATCCGCGGAAACTTGATCTTCGACGGATTCGATCCCATGGCAGCCGCTCCCGGCCACCACGATGAACATGGCCTAAATCTGTCATCAGACCATGCCCAGGAGATAGCGCCTTTAACTGCTCTGGCCTTGGATCCGAAGTAGATTGCGTCGTTCGAGGATAGGAGGCTCAACCCTGCTACGGAAGCCGCAGACTCATCGGCGTTAGAGTCGCACACAAATCTAACCTTGAGCGGGGCATGTGTCATCGGAGCCTCGGACTCGTCTCTGGCCATAGGTTTCGAACCGTGTGCATTCGCGCCCATCGAACTTGATCAGGCGCCGATTGTTGAGTTCAGCTCCGTGGATATCTTCCAGCACTCACCTTAAGGCGATGTGCTAAACTCACTAAGAGCCCTCTCCCTATCAGGGAACTCTCAGCCGAACTATATCAGGTTTGGATCGGAAGCCGAGGGTGGAGAATTCCGCTTCCCACCCACCACCCACTTCATAGCCACTGTCGAAGACTTAACCGACATGCTCGATTATGGCTCCGAAGACATCAATGGCATGGAAGACGATGCTGAAGAGGAGGACGCACAAGAACCACCGCGTACAGGGCGCTGGACGGCCACCTCCTCGTATGACGTATACATGGTGGATACACCCAAAGAAAACAATGCCGACAATAAAAAGGATCCAGTCGAGGATAAGCCTTCTGAGAAACAGCCAAAGCGCCGACGTCAGCAGCGCCGCTCTAGACCACGCCATGGAAAAAACAGCAATACCGGCACAGGAGAAAACACTCCGGACGATGCCGATGACAATGAAGACCCCGTTGAGCCAACTTCTGAACAGGATGAACGGGAAGATGGGCGGGTCAGCCCTAATGAATAGGCCATTAATGAAGACTCGGAGAACAACAATTATCTTCCACCTTCCGAGGATGAGGCGAGCCTCACCGATGAAGACTTTATCGTGCCTGAGGAGCCCATCGATCAGGAGCTCTTTAAGCACCGGCTAATAGCCACTGCAAGGAGCCTGAAAAAGAAGCAGCAACAGCTTAAAGCTGATCAAGATCTACTCAGTGATAGATAGACTAATGTCCTTGCAGCCGAGGAATACGGCCTCGAGCGCCCAACCAAAAGTTACCCGAAGCGCAAATTGTTACCCCAATTCGATGACGAGGCACTGGAGCCCGTCCTACCAGCGCATAATGCGGCTGACCGACCACCACGTGGCCAGGACAAAGCGGCAACTCAAGACGAACACCAGCCCGCACTACCTTGCCGTAAAAATAGAGACACAACAGCTCGGGGATACACATATGACCTGCGGCATGATCTGGAAAACAGAGCGGGTCAGACCAGATCGATCTACGGATCGCGGGGGCGTGCCTTGATCTGCGACGACGGCCATCCGGCCGAACATGACAAACATAACCATGACCGGGCCGAATACCGCAGACTAACTCCATCCGAGCTACGTTGCGACATGGCCTGACATAGATGCGCCGCACACCCCCTCTGCTTCACTGATGAAGTAATGGGACATGAATTCCTAGAAGGGTTTAAACTCATGAATATCAAATCATACGATGGAACAACATACCCCACGGTATGGATTGAAGATTTCCTCCTCCATATCCACATGGCCCGCGGTGATGACCTCCACGCCATCAAATACCTCCCACTAAAACTAAAGGGACCAGCACGGCACTGGCTTAATAGCCTCCCCGAGAACTCCATAGGCAAGCTGGGAAGACTTGGAAGACGCCTTCCGCGATAACTTCCAAGGTACATATGTGCGGCCTCCGGACGCCGATGACCTAAGTCACATAATCCAGTAGCCTGGGGAGTCTGCCAGCAGGAAGCTCTGGACTAGGTTCTTAATCAAAAAGAACCAAATTGTCGATTGTCCGGACACCGAAGCCCTCGCGGCCTTTAAACATAGTGTCCGAGATGAGTGGCTCGCCCGCCACCTCGGTCAAGAAAAACCAAGATCCATGGCTGCCCTTACCACTCTGATGACCCATTTTTGCATGGGAGAAGATAGCTGGCTTGCTCATAGAAGCAACAACACCGATAACCCGGGTACTTCTGAAGTTCGAGACGGCAACGGCAAGCCACGACACAATAAACACAAGCATCGAAGCAACGGTGACAACACCGAGGATACTGCGGTCAACGCCGGATTCAGTGGCTCTAAGTCCGATCAGCGGAAGAAGCCATATAAAAGAAACAATCTGGGCTCGTCCAGTCTGGACCGCATACTCGATCGTCCATGTCAAATTCACGGCACTCCTGACAAACCAGCCACTCATACCAACAGAGATTGTTGGGTTTTCAAACAGGCCGGCAAGCTAAATACCGAAAATAAGTAGAAGGGGTCACAAAGCAAGGACGATAACGAGGAGCCCCAGCCACCGAACACAGGGGGACAGAAGAAGTTCCCCCTCCCCCCAAGTTAAAATGGTGAACATGATATACGCCACACATATCCCCAAGAAGGAGCGCAAGCGCACGCTCAGGGACGTCTATGCAATGGAGCCAGTCGCCCCAAAATTTAACCCATGGTCATCCTGCCCGATCACCTTCGATCGCAGGGACCATCTGACTAGTATCCGTCATGGCGGTTCAGCTGTACTGTTCCTCGACCCAATCATTGATGGATTCCATCTCACACGAGTCCTCATAGACGGTGGCAGCAGCCTGAACCTACTCTATCAGGATACAGTCCACGAAATGGGTATTGATCCCTCAAGAATCAAGCCCACGAAAACTACTTTTAAAGGAGTCATACCAGGTGTAGAGGCCCGATGTACGGGCTCAATCACACTGGAAGTGGTCTTCGGATCCCCGGATAACTTCCGAAGCGAAGAGTTGATCTTCGATATCGTCCCCTTTCGCAGTGGCTATCACGCACTGCTCGGACGAACCGCATTTGCTCGATTCAATGTGGTGCCACACTACGCTTATCTCAAGCTCAAGATGCCCGGACCGCACGGTATCATAATAGTCAATGGAAACGCGGAACGCTCCCTCCGTATCGAGGAGCACACCGCTGCCCTTGCAGTAGAAGCACAGAGCAGCCTTTTCAGGCAGAACTTTAATTCGACGGCCAAGCTCCTGGACATTGTTTGTTAAACGAGTCTGAACTACTCTGCAGCAGGACAGCAATTCTGCCTCCTTCCTAGTACTGACCAAACAACAGCATTCGTACTGCGCGTACATAACTACGCACTCAAAATACCGTGGGCATAGACGGGCACAATGCGGACATACCTATAACATTATCCGCACTTTCATAATCTTTTTCCTTTTTCTCTTTCTCACCATTCCTTTTTATCACAGGTGACTATATTTGCTGAGAAGTCCTTTAAACCAAGGCAAGGCAGCGCAGACGTGCGACAGGAGGTCCAAATGTTTTTTGTAGACCGCACTCTTTATTTCAAACCTGTAAAGTGCCCTTTTTCTTAGCTTTCGACCCCCAGCATGTCAAATAGCCTTGATAGTAGCATCATAATATGTAAATATCATGCTTGATGTATCATTCAGATGCTGGTCAACATAACCCGTATTCAGTATTCGCTTTTGTCAAAGAACTGGATCTTGCTTCCGTGGTTATTTCATGCATGCACCTCGGCATATGTTGCCAGGGGCTCGATATAGCAACATATGAGTTGCCAACAAGTCCGAACAACTTTATAGCGCACTTCAGCGTCACGAGTTTGGCCTTATATGCATCAGCTCCGAATCATGTCTTTGGTCAATAGTTGGGTTGCCCGGCTCCTGTGCTTACTACCTTATGTTCCGCTCTATCGGCTAAGGTAGTAAAGGGAGAACTACTGTGATTGTGTCCTGGTTCATTCGGATGAGCACCTCAGTAGAGAAAGCCGAAAACTGACTGTCATGATGCGGCCAGAGCTGGTCAACCACTCGATGACTCATCGGAATCTTCGCGATTCCTTCCGTATTACACGAAGGACCGTTCTTCTGGTCACATATGAAAACGCGCCATATTCGGATAACTGCGTACATACCAGGGGCTATATCGTAGCCCCACCGTCAAACTCCTATGGCTAAGTGAAAGTGTTAAAGCCTTATAGTCCGATTGCCTGGTTTGCCGCATTGACACATCCTTAATGGACCAAGACATTGGGTTAAGAGTGATCAAGTGCTTTTCCTAACACCCTCGCATTATATGCGGAGGGGCAAAAGCCGATGACTGGTAAACTTTCAGATTATACAAAAAAAAACAGCCGCACAGGAGGCACCAAAAACTTTTTAGGCGAAAGTATGAAAAAGCCCTAATATATCATAACATTGTTTTTACAATTTTGATACATTTCACTCGAACATAATATCTCTCGATCACTGACCCTCTATCAAGCGGGCACCTTCTAAGACATCTTCAAAATAATGCTCTGGTGCGTGGGTGGACTTTTTGCTGCAATTTCGGTGGCCTTCATCTTCGCCCAGTATGTCTTGACGCGGGCAAGGGCCATCCATGCACCTTCTATGCACGTTGACCGCTTAACAGCGTTGATACACGGCGTCGCATTAACAAGTCTCTGCACCAAACCGAAATAACTATTCGGAATTGGCTCTATCGGCCACAACCGACCACGGCGTCCTTCATGGCAGATCCGGATATCTTGTGGAGCTCGCCCATCGGGCCATCTGTTCGTTTCAAGAACAAGTGGACGCCGGCATGCTAAATTGCGACTCGTAAAAGCTTTTTCCGTCGCATGTCCTTTTTGCGCTTGGAAAAACTGCGTTGCATCGAAGGCACTCTTCAGCAAGTCCAAAATTGCGTCTGGAGAACTCCACATTCGATTAAGCAGGGCATACTTTGGATCGCCGAATTTAGTTCGCAATAAGAAGGGCTTACCAGACGCGATCTCCCCATCTTGTCGAATCTCTTCCCGAGCCGCTCTAGACTCGGACCGTGCTTCTCTCGCCTCCTGTAAGGCCTTATCAAGATCGACCACTTTGGTTTTGTTATCTTCCTCGAGAAATTCGCATCGGCTAGTGACATCCTTTAGCTCAAGCACTAGGGTAGATATTCTCTCCTCGCACTGGCGCCGAGTAGCCTGTTCGGCCTTTAACTCAGCAGCTGCCTTTTCGGCAGCCGCATTACTCATCTGGCTTGCTCCTTGTCCCGGGATAGCTCAGCCCGAAGGGTCTCAACTGCGGCGGCACCATCTGTATTTATGCATATCTCAGTATACAATCTTCAGCGTCATGCTCATATTATAATACTTGCATATACTGGCTGCCCCAAAGACATACCTTGCGCCTCGTCGATCCGCCTGTTTATAAGCGTGCTGTCATCATCCGCCACATTAAGTTTCTGCTTTAGATCTGCAACCTCTGCAGCTCGGGCAGTTGCTAGGGATGAAACAGTCTGTGTTCCAATTAGTCAGATTATTTCTTGGGCATATCTCCTTTTTGATCCTCTGATCGCCTCCCTTTGGATGCCAACCAGAGTCTTAGGGCTACTATCTATACATAGGCGCATTTTGTGTTTACAGCACAATTGAAAATATTACATTACGTACCTCGAAGCCTCTTAGCAGGCCCGTAAAGGCTTCATTCAATCCGCTTTTCGTGGATAGAACCCTCTCAACTACCGTACCCATCAAGGTACGATGTTCCTCTGAGACGGGTGTGTGTTGCAGTATGTCCATCAATGTATCCGGCGCCTCCGGATCCCTGGGAGCAGTTGTAGGGGTATGGACTCCCTTCAAAGGAATATGTTCACTCGACCTTCGAGTCGTCTCTGGCTGAAAATCGGATAGTCCGGGGCCTCTATTGTTGGTCCCCATAGGGGCCGACCACCCCGGACCCTAGGCGGCCGAAGTATCACCTTCGGGCCTAGTCTTCATTATCCCTCACACCACTTGTTGATCGGGAGAGATCCTCCGGGATGACACCTCGGGGTCGTCTGCCCTATTAGGCGGGGAAATCTGTGGAGGCGTCTCGCTCTCCATCATCTCCAGAAAATGATCCCCCGAGGAAGAGGACTGTTGAGGAAGGCTGCATGCCGAACTGCAAAACATATATTCTAAATATTACCCTTGCAGCCAGGAAAGAACGGGATATGTTTAAGACACCCCTGTTCACTTACGATTCAGCTAAGGGCCTGTCCTTGTGGAGGAACTGCGTGACAATGTCACCTCCCGAACCAGAACCCCCTGATAGGGATATATTCCCTCGCTTAGAAGCCTTTGTCTTCAAGTCTTCGGAGGCGGTCCTCTTCTTCCCATGGGTAGAGGGGATGTTAGTTTCTCCTTCCCTTTCATCTTCAGAAGAGGGAGTTCCAATCTCCCCGGACGAGGTGCCTGACGTACCTCTAGAATGGGGGCCACTCTGGGCATTCTTGCTCTTCTCCTTGTCTTCCTTTGTCGACACTTGATATGGTGCCGAAGCCAGCATCCTTGCTAACACCGGATCCGCTGACTCTTCGGAACGAGGGGCCGAACACCTAATTCTCTCCGCCTTCTTTATCCATCCCTGGCCGAGTATGGTTTTCTCAGTATATTGCTGTGAGAAATTTAACCAAATGGTGTTCGAGAGTTGAGTGCTTACCGAGGTATCCGGATGGTTGCAGTCAAGGCCGACGTCCTCTGTAGTATCCGGGCACTGTTTTCGTGTCCCAAAGAATAATTTCCACATCCCTTCGCGCGTCGTTCCGAAGAAGTGCTGAAGGGTTCGTGGTCCTTCCGGATTGATCTCCCACATGCGGAGGGGCCGTCGCTGGCACGGTAGGACCCGACGGACTAACATCACTTGGATTACATTGACAAGACCGGTGTCCTTCTCAATGAGGCTCCGAATGCGGCTTTGCAGCGTCCACACTTCATCAATTGATCCCCAGTCCAGCCCCTTATTAATCCATGATGCAAGCTGTAATTGAGGGCCTGATCGGAACGCATGTTTAGCTACCCACTTGGTGCCACGGGGTTCAGTGATGTAAAACCACTCCCGCTGCCATAGGTTGGAAGTTTCTGTGAAGGAGCCTTTTGGCCAAGGAATATTGGTGAGTTTGCTCACTACAGCACCACCGCACTCCGCTTGCTCCTTGTTGACTACCTTCGGCTTCACATTATAGGTCTTGAGCCACAAGCCGAAGTGTGGCGGAATATGGAGGAAGGCCTCTCACACGATAATGAATGCCGAGACGTGAAGAAAGGAGTCCGGAGCTAGATCGAAATCTAGCCCGTAATAGAACATGAGCCCTCGGACGAAGGGATGAAGAGCAAACCCTAGCCCTCGGAGAAAGTGGGAGATGAATACGACCCTCTCGCAGGATCTGGGAGTAGGAATAACCTGCCCTTGAGCAGGAAGCCTGTGGGGGATTTCCGCTGATCGTATCTTGCATTGAGCTTCGCAATATCCTCCTTTAGACAGAGGAGGCCATCCACCAGCCTTTAGGGCTGGGTCCGGATATAACTGGGAAGCGCGAAGCGATTAAGTTGAACCTTGGGTGCTGGAACTCGAGGTGGGAGAAGTTGAGGAAAGGATTGGCGTAAAGGAGAAAAGATGGGTCTTAGCCCCTTTATAAAGGCGATGAATATCGAACGCCCCCTCCTAGGCCTTAAAGCATGTCTATTCCTAAGGAATCATGCCAACAGAACGGTTGGGTTACCCATGCCCGTATTGATGAGAATCCCGTAATAAGGGGACACGATCTCTGCTTTGACAAGACGTGCCAATGAAACCGCATCTCGAAATATGGAGCGGCAGGCTAAAAAATGGTTCAAAATAATGGCTGGGCGGTGACGTGATGTCACGCTACAAAAAGTTGTCAGCGGATTGGACTCGTGAAATATTATACGCTCTACGGCAGTGTGTGGAAATTTTTTTGCAGAACCGGGCACGATTCTTGTGTTCAAAGACTATTTTGGAGTATTCGGAGAAGGAACCCGCCTTGCAATGCCGAAGACAATCTGCGCGCCGGACACCTTGTCATTGAAGCCTGGTTCAGGGGGCACTGAGGGAGTCCTGGATTAAGGGGTCCTCGGACGACCGGACTATTGACATGGGCCGGACTGTTGGGATGTGAAGATACAAGACCGAAGACTCTCTCCCGTGTCCGGATGGGACTCTCCTTGGCGTGGAAGGCAAGATTGGCGTCCGGATATAAAGACTCCTTTCTCTGTAACCGACTTTGTACAACTCTAGTCCCCTCCGGTGTCTATATAAACCGGAGGGCTTAGTCCATAGGGAGAATCATAATCATACAGGCCAGACTTCTAGGGTTTTAGCCATTACGATCTCGTGGTAGATCAACTCTTGTAATACTCATATTCATCAAGATCAATCAAGCAGGAAGTAGGGTATTACCTCCATAGAGAGGGCCCGAACCTGGGTAAAACATCGTGTCCCCCGCCTCCTGTTACCATCAACCTTAGACGCACAGTTCGGGACCCCCTACCCGAGATCCGCCGGTTTTGACACCGACAGCGAGCAGCTCGTGAGCCAAACCCTACTTGCGGCATAGCGGAGCACTCAACGAGAGGTGTCTGCCGCGGCTAGGAACATCACACAGCAGGAAGGTGGACGCCACGTCCACGCGGAGCGTGGCGTGTGAGGGAGTCCCGGACTAGGGGGTGTCCCAATAGCCGGACTATCGTCACGGCCGGACTCCTGGACTATGAAGATACAAGATTGAAGACTTCGTCCCGTGTCCGGATGGGACTTTCCTTGGCGTGGAAGGCAAGCTTGGCGATACGGATATGTGGATCTCCTACCATTGTAACCGACTACGTGTAACCCTAACCCTCTCCGGTGTTTTATATAAACCGGAGGGTTTTAGTCCGTAGGATCTAACAACAATCATACCATAGGCTAGCTTCTAGGGTTTTAGCCTCTCTGATCTCGTGGTAGATCTACTCTTGTACTACCCATATCATCAATATTAATCAAGCAGGAGTAGGGTTTTACCTCCATCGAGAGGGCCCAACCCTGGGTAAAAACACCGTGTCCCTTGTCTCCTGTTACCATCCGCCTAGACGCACAGTTCAGGACCCCCTACCCGAGATCCGCCCGGTTTCGACACCGACATTGGTGCTTTCATTGAGAGTTCCTTCAGTCGTCGTCACCTTTAGGACCGATGGCTCCTTGATCATCCACAACGACGTGGTCCAGGTGAGACTTTTCTCCCCGCCAGATCTTCAGATTCGGCGGCTTTGCTGCGGGCCAATTAAGCAGCCATCTGGAGCAGATTGAAAGCTACGCCCGGCCATCGTGTCAGATTTAGAAGTTTGAACTACACGGCCGACGCCCCGCGGAGACTTGATCTTCGACGGGTTCGAGCCACAGCCAAGTCGCGCCGTGACCGTTACGATGGGCATGATCTAGCTCGCCGCGAGCAGTGTCCTCGAGGTCGCGCACCGATGTCCGCCTCGACCTTAGCTCGGAGCCGACTGCACCTATCGAGGACGGATGGCTGGACACGCCGCCGGGCTGCAATCTCTATGGCGATCGAGACGAACACCATACCTGTCGCCAGCGAAGCTCATGACTCAAGGTGCCGGATTCCTGCGGACTCAACCTTCCGCGCCCCTGCCAATCAAATCTGATTGGGCGCCGATAATGGAGTTCACCGCCGCGGACATCTTTCAGCACTCTCCCTTCGGCGACATTCTGAATTCACTAAAGTCTCTCTCTTTATCAGGAGAGCCCCGGCCGAACTATGGTCAAGAAGGTTGGGATGCGGACAACGAAGAAATTCAATGCCCACCCACCACCCACTTTGTAGCCACTGTCGATGATTTAACCGACATGCTTAACTTCGACTCCGAAGGCATCGACGGTATGGACGACGATGTCGGAGACGAACAGGAATCAGCGCCTACAAGCCACTGGACAACCACCCCATCTCACGATGTATACATGGTGGATACACCTAAAAAGAAACAACGACGAGGAACAAAAGGGGCGCGCGAGGATCGTTCCCTAAAAGCAATCAAAGCGGCGGCGTAAGCACCGCCCAAACCCCACCTTGACAGAGAAAACAGCCATACAGAACCAGCCATAGAGCAGAAGCGAACCGGCGGACGCATTTAACATGCCATCGAGCAACCGTCCGAACAGGGCAACCGATAAACAACCCCGTCCCAGCGAAGACAACAGTCCGACCGACCTCACGCCGGACAAGTTGCTGGAAGCGTAAGAACCTCCACAAAAGGCTCGTCGCCATCGCGTGCGTAGCCTGAAAAGCAGAACGGAAGCTCAAAACAGCCGGAAGACGACTCGAAACAGATGGAGCAAAGTACTCAACACCGCGAGACAAATACGGGCGATAGTCGCCGCTGACAAAGAGCTATCGAGCGAAATTACTAATGAATTTGATGAGGAGGCCTTAGAGCCTCCACAATCAAAAATAAGAAAGCCACCCGGTCGGATAAACGACCACATGGCCAACATAAGCGGCAAAGGCGCCGCACACAAGCCGCACGCCGATCCGCATAAGGATTCGCATCAAAAGATGGCCCAGCCAGATCTATCTATGGGCCCGAGCAGGCTCTAGTAAGCAATGCAACACATCAAATATTCGAACATCACGGCACACCCGGATATAGGGGTGCCGACACCCACTATGTTTCATCGATGAGGTGTCGGATCATGAATTTCAGCCGATTCAAGCCCGTAAACATAGAGGCATACGACGGAACAATGCAGACCTAGAGTGCGGATTAAGGATTACATCCTCCACATACACATGGCTATAGGAGATGATCTCCACGCCATAAAATACCTACCCCTCAAGCTCAAAGGGCCAGCCTGGCATTGGCTTAAAAGCCTTCCCGAAAACACCATTGGAAGTTGGGAAGAGCTCGAGGATGCTTTTCGGGCAAATTTTCAAGGGACATATGTCCGACCTCACGGATGCGCATTTATTTAAGTCACATAACTCAACAACCCGGAGAGTCAGCCCGAAATTCTGGAAATGATTCCTTGCTAAAAGAATCAAATAGTCGACCGTCCTGGACAAAGCCTTAGCAGCTTTCAACCACAACGTCTGAGACAAATGGCTCACGGACACCTCGCCAAGAAAAAGCCAAGAACAATGGCCGCATTAACAAGCCTCATGACCCGCTTTTATGCGAGGAGAGGATAGCTGGTTGGCAAGATGCAGTACCAGCTGACCCAAAATCGTCCGAAGTTAGGGATGGAAATGGGAAACCGCGACGCAGCAAGGACCAGCGCCCGGACAAAGGGACACAACCAAGAGCACGGGTACCAATGCCGGATTCAAAAGCTCTCGGCAGAATCAGAAAAAGCTGCCCCTCAAGGATAACAGGGACGAGCTATCTAACTTAAACAAAATCTTGGACAAGATATGCCAAATCCACAGTACTCCCGGAAGGCCTGCAAACCATACCCACAGAGATTGTTGGGTCTTCAAGCAATCCGGCAAACTCAACGCCGAACACAAGGGGCTCGACACACCAAGCGAGGACGACGACGAACCCCACAAGCAGAGCACCGGAAAACAAAAGAATTTCCCACAGGAAGTAAAAACAGTAAACTCACTTCACGTGACAAAAGGAGTGGCGCCCATAGAGATACGCGCCATACAGCCTATCCTGTGAGGAGTCCCGCCACCGGTTGTTAAAACCAATCACCTTTGACTATCAGGATCACTCTAGAAGTATCCGGAATGCAGGCTGGACTGCCTTGATATTAGATCCGATAATTGACGGACTCCACTTCCAACACGTCCTAATGGACGGCGGCAGTGATCTAAACCTGCTATATCAGGACACAATCCGCAAAATGGGGATAGACCCAACAGCAATTCGCCATAGCAACACCTCCTTTCAAGGGGTAACGCCAGGCCCAGATGCCCATTGTATGGGCTCTCTCCGCCTAGAAGTTATGTTCGGCTCACCCGACAACTTCCGCCGCGAAAAGCTAACCTTCCACATCGCCCCATTTACAAGTAGCTATCAAGCACCATCGGGGCACGAAGCCTTCATCGCTTTTAACGCAATACCGCATTATGCATCTCTTATACTTAAAATGCCCGGTCCATGAGGCATCATCTCATTAAAGGGAAATATCGAGTGTTCCTCGGTAGCGGAAGATCAGCGGCCGCCTTGACAGCCACACACTAATCCCGCTTCCCTAATCAAAGCGCCTAACCAGGTCGTTAAGACCCCGGACATGGCTAGACGAGTCCGGCGTAAACATACGAGGGCTAATTAGCAGCATACCCCCATACAAAGGGGCTCGCGATGTGTACAACAAGAGACAATAAAGCTCATTTTATTCACTTTTTGAATTGTACTTTGTTTACTTAATATAACTTACATTCTCGCACGATCTTTTTTTAACTAAGTTCCTCTCTTTTACAGATGAACACCGTATACACCCGGCCGGGATCACGGCATAACGGAGACACAGCGCAGACGCAAGAGGGACCCGTTCCAAGGATTCTTTTCAGATTAAGACCCTGCATAAACCTTTTTTACTGTCTCTTGTTGATACACATCCCCCGGTTTCTTGCTATAACCAAGGTGGACGCTGGCGTCTTGGTATTGGCCACGTCAGGATTTTGCGCTACATCGGACAATTGTGGGCTTATTACCAAGGGCCTTGTTCAGCCCGCTTTCATAAAGACCGAATACCTTAGGGAGTGTTCAGCGTCATGAAGTTTGGCCTTATATGCATCAACTCGAATCATGTCTTTGGTCAAATGTTGGGTTTGCCCGGCTCCTGTGTTTTGCTGCCTTCGTTCGCTCTATCGACTAAGGCGGCACTGTGGAGAACTATCGTGATTGTGCCCCGGTTCGGCCGGGCGAGCACCTCAGTAGAGAAAGCCGAAAACTGACTATCATGATGTAGCGTGAGACTGGTCAACCACTCAATGACCCATCAGAATCTTTAGGATTCCTCCGCATTAACGAAGGGCCGTTTCCCGGTCAGGCACACACGTGCGCCGGATTCGGGCGAAGCATTGAAGGCCCCTAGGGGCTGGCTATTTAGTAGCCCCACTGTCAAACTCCTATGGCTAAGTGAAAGTGATAAAGCATTATAGTCCGGTTGCCTAGTTCGCTATGCTATCACCTCCTTTATAGGACCAAGACGTTGGATCAGGTGTGAAAATGTGCCTTTTGCGAACACCCCCACATTATATGCGTGAAATTTGACCGAAGACTTCTGCATCTTTCAAAGTTATATACACATATACGTTAACGGCCGCACATGAGGTATTTTAATTCTTGCAGGCACAAGTATAAAAAGCTTTTATATTCCATCGAGACATTGTCTTACAATTATACATGTTATTCGAACATGATGTCCTTCGAGAATCAAGGCTCTATTAAACGAGCGCTCGCAGAACTTCCTTCGAAAATAGTGCTCGGCAGGTATTCGGCTCCGTCAAATCTTGGGATGCAACTGTGGTCTTCATCTCCGCCCAGATGTCTTGACACGGGCTAGAGCCATCCGCGCACCTCTATGCATGTTGACCTCTTCATTGCATTGATATGGGGCACCCGAACCAAGGAACCGCTGCACCAAACCAAAATAACTCTTCGGCTCAGGCCCCTCCGCCACAAATGACTCCACGAGTCCCTTCATGGCGAGTCCGGATAACCTATTCAGCTCCGCCCATTCGCCAATCGCCGGATAATGGAAGTGGGCCCTGGATTGTGGAACTGCGACCAAAAAGCTTTTCCACTTCGTGATCCTTTTGATCCCGGAAGTGTTCGGCCGCGTCCGCGGCACTTGCCGCCAAATCCAGATAAGTATCCGCCGCACTCCACAGCTGGTCCAGCTGGGCATACTTAGGATCCCCGAACTTCATCCGCAGCATAAAGGGCTTTCCAGCCGCGATATCTCCGGCCTGACGTAGCTCCTGCTTCATGGGTCTCATTGCAGAGGGAGAATCCTTGGCCTCGGTAGTGGCTTTCTCTCGGTCCTTTTGTTCCGCCCGATCTTCTTTTTCAAGAAGCTTGCAGCGGTCGGCAGCATCCTTCAACTTCACCACCATCTCGGCCATTTCCTTCACTGCTTGAAAGTGAGCCTGTTCGGCTTTCAGCTCTTCGGCCGCCTTCAAGGCAGCCGCATCACTTTTTCTGGTCTGCTCCTTGGCTCAGGCGAGTTCCGCCCGAAGGTTCTCCATGGCAGCGGCACCATCTGCATCAAGCATACATTTCATAAGGCAAGGTCATCAAGCCCCCTTACCAGGTGTCCGCGGAGAAAATTTCATACCTTGCGACTCGTCCAACCGCTTGTTGACAAGCGCGATGTCGGCATCCGCCACGTCAAGTTGCCGCTTTAGCTCGGCAAATTCATCAGTCCGGCGTACACCGGACACTTCGCCACCTACATAGGAAGAGCGACATGTTATACTCAGGATTATGATCCTCGGCGTTGTCATCTTTGACAACGCACCGAAGTCTCGTGGGCTACTATCTATACAGGCGCATCTTTTTATATGCGGAACCGCCAAAAGGTACATCATTTCGCGTACCTCAAAACCTATCAAGAACTCTGACGGCCTCGTGCAACCCGCTCTCAGCGGATGAAATCCCTTTCAATCACCGTGCCCATCAATGCACGATGTTCTTACGAGATAGACGCCGCCCGAGCAGATCCTTCAAATCCTCCGACTGCGTGCGCCGGACGGTGCCGGACTTCGTCTCGATGGCCTTTTTGAAGGTGCCGCACGGAGGCTCTGGGAGCCACTCTGGTACTTTCCGCCCTGCGGATTCGGAGAAAACCCTCCGTGGCGACACCTCGTGGTCGCCCGCCTGCCGCAAGGCGATGCGGCAGGAGGCGTTCCGCTCTCCATCATCTCCGCACGAAGATCCTCGAAGATGAGCTCACAAGCAAGGGCGGAGATCCGAACTACAAGGTAAAAATTCAGTTGTCATTCTCGTGAATAAAATAGGGATGTCTCTTATTTGGAAACTCCCTCTCTACTTACGTCTCACCGAGGGCTGATCCCTTGAGGGCACAAAGGCGGCCGAGGCACTTCCCCGACGAGGACCTCTCGACGAAGATCTCTTCCCCGCTTTCGGACCATGGTCTCCGGGTCTTCGTGAGGCGGTCCTCTTCTTTCCTTGGATGGAGGGATTCTCGATCCCTCCTTTCCGGATAGCCTCCTTCGAGGAGACGGTAGCTTCCCTGTTCCCTCCTTCGCCTTCTTCCAAGGGCGTAACCTCCAGCATCCTAGTTAACATGGGATCCGGCGTGGTCTCGGGGAGGGGGGCCGGACACCTGATCAGCTTTGCTTTCGCTATCCACTCCTGTTTAAAGGGACAGCTCCTTTAAGGGCAATTTTATGACGAATATACGGATGGCGTGTCCGGCATGCAGGCTACTTACTTGAGTATCCGGCGATTGCAGCTTAGACTCTGCGTCCTCGGTCAAGTCCGACACATTGCTTGTGATCCGAAGAACAATTCATACATCTCCATGGGCGCTATGCCCGTAAAGTGTTGGAGAGCTCGTGGTCCTCCGAATTAAACTCCCACAAAGGAGGGGGCGGCGCTTTGCAGGAAAAGTGCGGCGAATCAATATGACCTGCGCCACTACGGCCAGGTTGATGTCTCTTTCCGGAGATCTTGAATGCGGCTCGCAACAAGGGCACGCCCTTGACGGCCCCTGATCGAGCCCTTTATTGACCCATGACGCCACCGTGGGGAGAACCCGAGCCGAAAGACAGGAGGCCCCACCCACTTGGTGCCCCCGGCACCGTGATATAAAACCACTCGCTAAGCCATAAGCTGAACTCCTCTTGAAAAGAGCCCTCGGGCCATGGAGCGCCAAAGCATTCTTGCTTATAACAGCCCCTCCAAGACTTTGCTTGCCGCCCTTGATCATCTTCGGCTCTACTTTGAAGGTCTTGAACCACAATCCGAAGTGAGGGGTAATGCGGAGGAAGGCTTCGCGCATACCCATTTACGATGAACGATGAGATGTGGAGGATGGACTCCGGATCCAAGTCGTGAAATTCTAACCCATAATAAAACATGAGCCCCCCTCACGAAGGGGTCCGTCCGGGAAGCCTAACTCTCAAGGAAGTGAGACGCGAACACCATGCTCTCACCAGGCTTGGGAGTGGGAATAACTTGCCCTTGAGCAGGCAGCCTATGCGAGATTTCGCCCGTTAAATACCTGGCATCTCTCAGCTTTAGCACGTTTTCTTCCGTAACGGAGGAAGGCATCCACCGGCCTTGAAGGTCGGAGCCGGACATCATCGAAGGTCCGAAGCGCCTAAATCTGGAGCTTTGGGTGTTGGAACTCGAGGCGAGGGGCGGATTCGATTGAGATTGAAAGAAAGGAGTAGAGCCTTGGTCTCTTTATAAAGAGGTTGAATACCAAGAGCCTTCCCCGTGACCGTTTGGGACTCGCCTTCGATAGAGGAGACGTGCCAACGGGCACGATTGGGTTACCCACGCCCGTATTAATGAGAATCCCGGAATAAGGGGACACGATCTCTGCTTCGACAAGACGTGCCAAGGAAACTGCCTCGCTAAACGCACTGAGGTGGAACGATAAAAACGATTCGAATAAAGGCTTGGCCGCAGGTGATGACGCTACCATGGAATACGCCGTGATTGGATTTGTGTAAATATTATTCTCTCTAGGGTGGTATGTGGAACTTATTTTGCAGAGCCGGACACTATCCTTGTGTTCAAAATCTTCTATGAAGTATTCGGAGGAGGAACCCGCCTTGTAATGCCGAAGACAATTTGCGTGGCGGACTCGTCGTCATTGAAGCCTGGTTCAGGGGCTACTGAGGGAGTCTTGGATTAGGGGGTGTCCGGATGGTCGGACTATAACCTTTGGCCGACTCGGACTATGAAGATACAAGATTGAAGACTTCGCCCCGTGTCCGGATGGGACTTTCCTTGGCATAGAAGGCAAGCTTGGCGATACGAATATGTAGATCTCCTTCCATTGTAACCGACTGTGTAGCCCTAACCCTCTCGGTGTCTATATAAACCGGAGGGTTTTAGTCCAGAGGGATCTAACAACAATCATACCATAGGCTAGCTTCTAGGGTTTAGCCTCTCGATCTCGTGGTAGATCTACTCCTGCATTACCCATATCATCAATATTAATCAAGCAGGAGTAGGGTTTTACCTCCATCGAGAGGGCCCGAACCTGGGTAAAAACATCGTGTCCCTTGTCTCCTGTTACCATCCGCCTAGACGCACAGTTCGGGACCCCCTACCCGAGATCCGCCGGTTTTGACACCGACAGTTGGGGTCTCGAATGTTGTCTCATCCAGCAAAAACACTACATGCCCAAGCTCACCTAAACAAGATTTTGAAGAGGATGGCGAAGAACGTACTTAGAAGAAGAAGAGGAAGACAGAGACTATAAAACAAACAAAATGCCTTGCTAGAGGTTATCACTTTTGTTGTAGATCACACCCACCCACTAATTGACAAGCCATCACTTTCCAAATACCTCCGTTCTCACCAAGGCATCCCTCCCGAAGAGTAGAAAATTCCGAGTCACCTTAACGACTGCAACTTAACAGCAGGTACAACAAAACCACCTCGCCCCCAACATTGAATTAAACTTGTTCCATAAATTGTTAATTATTCCTGCCTCGAGCAGTTAGTTTTCTTTCTATCCTAGTATAAAAAAGGAAGAACAACCTGACAAAGTGTTAGGATCATGGGCAACCCTGAACAGAAAACCCGGCAACTTAAATAGTAAATAAGGCAACTATGTTCATTTTTATGCAACTCTGATAAGCAAAAAAATCATGAACCCAAAAAATTACTTTAGGTGAGGAACCTTAGTCTTGTTCTACTTATGCATATGTGTTGCTTTCTGTTTCTATGAAAACAAGTTGCTCCCAACATTGTGGTTAGTTGCCTATAAAACACCCCCCCCCCCCGTCATTGAGTTAAATTTGTTCCAGAAAGTGTTAATTGTTCCTGGCTCAAGCAGTTGGTTTCATTCCTATCCTAGTGTAAAAAACGTAAGAACATCTTGACAAACTGTTAGGACATGGGCAACCCTAAACAGAAAACCTGGCAACTTAAACAGTAAATTAAGGAAACTATGTTCATTTTTATGCAACTCTGATAGGAAAAAAAGCATGAACCCAACAAATTACTTTATGTGAAAACCCTAGTCTTGTTCTACTTATGCATTTGTGTTGCTTTCTGTTTGAAAACAAGGTTCTCCCTACATTATGGTTAGTTGCTTGAAAGAGAAGTTTTTTTTATTTTTGCCAGGCATGATGATGATGATAATGTCATCATACTACGGTTCGGAGTTAATTGTCCCTTACACGGCTAAAACATAACCACTGTTCAAAGCTGAATGCCGCAACTAAGGACACTGATGTTAAAGAAACACTCAACAACTTTTGCAAGGTGAAGGAAAACGACTCCAGGATTCTTCTTCAAATTCAAGACGGATGCGTATAAGGCGGGACAGAAAACTTGTTTTGGGTGGATGATGCGATCGATTGGTCACTCCGTATGACGGAGTGGTATCTCTGGGCCCTCTCGGTAATATAGCATCACAAGAAGCTTGCAAGCAAAGTGACTAAGAAGTTAGTTACGAGATGATGTATTACAGAATGAGTAAAGAGACTTGTTGGTAACGAGATTGAACTAGGTATGGAACTACGTATGTTTTCATAAAGGTGCGACCGATAAAGATCTTCGTAGAATATGTAGGAACCAATATGGGCATCCAAGTCCCACTATTGGTTATTGACTGGAGAAGCGTCTTGGTCATGTATACATCATTCTCGAACCCGTAGGGTCCGCACACTTAACGTTCATTGACGATATAGTATTATATGTGTTATGTATGTTGTGAGCAAATGTTGTTCAGAATCTCGGATGAGATCACGGACATGGGGAAGAGCTCTGGAATGGTCCAGAGGTAAAGATTGATATATAGGATGATATGGTTAGGCTAAGGGGTAAAGCCCATGGGGCTTTAGGTTAGTGCAAAAGGATGTTTTGTAGAGGTCAGGGACCAAAAGCCGGAGACTGTGGCGTCTGGCCCTGGGCCAGACGCCGTGCCCCATCGCGTTTGAGCCAGACGTTGAGGACTGTGGCGTCTGGTCCTGGAACTCCAAGAAGGACTCTTCCTTGCGGGCAAAACCGAATTTGAGGAGGCTCTTTCTCCAAGTTTCGACCCCAGGGCTCAACATATAAATAGAGGGGCAGGGCTAGCACCCGAAACACATCAAGATACACCAAGCTGTGTGCCGGCAACCCCGTCCCTCTAGTTTATCCTCTTTCATAGTTTCCGTTGTGCTTGGCGAAGCTCTCCGGAGATTGTTCTTCACCACCACCGTCACCATGCTGTCGTGCTAGCAGAACTAATCTACTACTTCGCCCCTCTTGCCGGATCAACAAGGCAAGGACGTCATCGAGCTGAACATGTGCTGAACGCGAAGGTGTCGTACGTTTGGTTCTTGATTGGGATGGGTCGTGAAGGTGTATGACTACATCAACTGCGTTGATAAATGCTTTCGCTTAGCGACTTGAAGGGTATGAAGATGCTCTCCCCTCTCGTAGCTATGCATCTCCATGGATATATTTTGCGTGTGCGTAGAAATTTTTTGTTTTCCATGCAACGTTTCCCAACATTGTTTGCCCGAAAAATGAGGTTGAAAAGCTTGGTTAGCCATACTATCTCTATGTACCCGAGGCCTTTCCACACCTCAATGGGGATACAATTAGGGCTCATCGCCTTGCCTCCTTTCATCCTTTTTAAAGCCTCCTTGACCTCAGAATCCTGGATTCACCGCACAAAACGCATGCTGGTCTCATCAAAGGAGTCGTCCAGTTCAATGGTAGAACTCTCATTCTCCCATTGAAGAGCTTGTCAAAGTACTCCCGCCATCTATGCTTAATCTCCTTGTCCTTCACCAAGAGTTGGTCTGCTCCATCCTTGATGCATTTGACTTGGCCAATATCCCTCGTCTTCCTCTCTTGGATCTTGGCCATCTTATAGATGTCCCTTTTCGCCTTTCTTCGTGCATAACCATTGATAGAGGTCCTCATATGCCCGACCCCTTGCTTCACTGACAGCTCTCTTTGCGGCCTTCTTCACCATCTTGTACTTCTCTATGTTGTCTACACTCCTATCCAGGTATAGGCGTATGAAGCAATCTTTCTTCTCTTTAATCGCCTTGCGGACATCATCATTTCACCACCAGGTATCCTTATCTTCGCTTCTCCTTCCCCTGGATACCCAAACTCCTTTAAAGCCACCTTACGAATGCAAGTCGCCACCTTCATCCACACATTGTCTACATCCCCTCCTTCCTCCCAAGGGCCCTCCTTAATGACCCTCTCCTTGAACGCCTGAGCTACCTCTCCCTTGAGCTTCCACCACTTCATGCTAGCGACTTCCCAACATCAGTGACACGAATCCATAAGCGGAAGTCAGCAACCACCAGCTTATGCTGGGGTACAACACTCTCTCCAGGTATCACCTTACAGTCTAGGCACGCACGCCTATCTTCTCTTCTCGAGAGGATGAAATCGATCTGGCTAGAGTGTTGGCCACTACTAAAAGTCATCAGATGTGATTCTCTCTTTCTAAAGAGTGTGTTAGCTACAATCATGTCGTAGGCTAGAGCAAAGCTTAAGACAACTTCTTCTTGATTCCTGATGCCATAGCCAAAGCCCCCATGCGCCCCTTCAAAATCCGTGTTAGATGATGTACCCATGTGGCCATTGAGGTCTCCTCCTATGAAGAGCTTCTCGCCAATCGGTATACTCCTAACCATGTCTTCCAGGCCTTCCCAGAACTTCCTCTTGGTGTTCTCATTGTGGTCTACTTGCGGGGCATACACGCTGATAACATTGAGAACTAAGTCCCCAACTACCAGGTTGACTAGGATAATCCATCCCCAACTACCAGCTTGAGGCTCTTTGATAGAGGCAAAGGTGTCCCGTCTTTCGATGAGATGGTGGCTATCGTTTTGGAGGAAGTCGACTTTGACGATCCGACTATGAACGTGCGTGAACGTCGCGCCTTAGCAATCGCTAAACCAACTCCGAGAGGTTATTGACCAGGCCGGAGCACGATCAACCTGACCACGAAGGTATGTTTCCTGCAGGCAAACAAAGAACAAGCAAGAAACTAAGATTGCAATCTGGATATTGCGAAAATAAGAGGAAAGCTTTATTGATCAAGGTGGGGTTCTGTGGACGCCTTTGTCTCGTCGCTGAACACAAACGGCACGCGAAGTTGCAGCTATGGCAAACTTTAATCTAAACAAAACCCAAAGTCTAAACGACGTCCTAAGGGCTGTATATATGGAGGAAGAAGGGGGAATTTCGTGGCCCCTGAGGGAGGGGTCCGAAACCAACCCTAATTCTTGTTTCCCCACACATACGGACTCTAAAAATAGCCTATACTTATGTATTTCAAAATTACATGGGCCTGGCCCAATAAAAAGGTGACGCGGCACCTAGAATAGCATGTGGACGAAAATTATGAAGTAGCATCTTGTATATTTCGTCCAAGGCTTCATGCACTCATTATGGTGGCTTCAACATCCTGAAATCATTACTTGTAACTCCGTTCTTGTTCCCCTTGCGCATGCCATCATCTCCATGCTTGTTCTTGATCCAATGTTCATCCTTCTCCAAGCTAGGCCCTTCATTTGTAAGCAAAACAAATGTATCCAATTTAGGCAGCATCATATTCTCATGAACATTAGAATCATTACCAAGAAACGAAAGTACCTGGTAATTTAATTGGTGTGCGCGAGCTCTAGTAATTGGTCCAGTATGTATAGCAGCATGGGCTGTGGGTGTAACAATGGTATTGATGTCCTCATCATCCTCCCCTTCTTGAAATGAAGTCGTCCTCGACGGAAGTTCATCTTCCTCTCCCAAATAAGGCTTCAAATCTGTAATGTTAAAAGTGGGACTAACCCCAAAATCTGCAGGTAGCTCAAGTTTATATGCATTATCATTTATTTTCTCTAACACCTTAAAGGGACCATCAGCACGTGGCATTAGCTTTGATTTTATGCAAATCAGGAAATCTATCCTTACGCAAACGTAACTAAACAAGATCTCCGTGTGCAAACACAACATGTTTTCTACCCTTATCTCCAGCAAGTTTATATTTAGCATGCATACGCTCAATGTTTTCCTTAGTTAACTCATGCATTTTTAAAATCAATTCAGCACGTTGTTTAGCATCAAAATTAACCTTCTCCCGAAGATGGAAGAGGCAACAAATCAATAGGTGCACGAGGTAGGAAACCATACACAACTTCAAAAGGGCACATCTTAGTAGTAGAATGCAATGAACGATTATAAGCAAACTCAATATGAGGCAAGCATTCCTCCCACATTTTCTTATTATTCTTCAAAACATCCCTAAGCATACTAGACAATGTTCTATTGACTACTTCAGTTTGTCCATCAGTTTGGGGGTGACAAGTAGTACTAAAAAGCAGTTTAGTACCCAACTTAGCCCATAAACATCTCCAAAAGTGGCTAAGAAATTTAGTATCACGATCTGAAACAATAGTATTTGGCACACCATGCAAGCGAATAATTTCACGAAAGAACAAATCAGCAACATTAACAACATCATCTCTATTATGACATGGTATAAAGTGTGCAATTTTCTAGAATCTATCAACGACAACAAATATGTTATCCCTCCCTTCTTTGTTCGAGGTAAACCTAAAACAAAGTCCATAGATATATCCTCCCAAGGAACACTAGGTACAAGCAAAGGCATATATAAACCATGAGGATTGAGTCGTGACTTAGCTTTTTTGACATGTAGTGCAGCGAAAGCAATAAAACGCTCAACATCCCGCCTCATCTTTGGCCAAAAGAAATGTGTAGCAAGTACGCCCTCCGCCTTCTTCACGCCAAAGTGTCCCATTAATCCTCCTCCATGCGCCTCCTGCAACAACAAAAGACGAACGGAGCTAGCTGGAATGCATAGCTTGTTGTTAGCACGAAACACAAATCCATCGTTAACTACTTAACTTGTTCCACATTCTTCCTTCTTTACAATTCTGCATTACATCTTTTAAAATCAGCATCATGCACATATTGATCTTTGATGGTCTACAAACCAAATATTTTGAAGTCAAGTTGTGAAAGCATAGTATAGCGACGAGACAATGCATCAGCAATAACATTTTCTTTTCCCTTCTTGTGTTTAATGACATAAGGGAAAGTCTCAATGAATTCAACCCATTTAGCATGTCTACGCACTAGTAGAAAAGGGGGCTTTCGTCCAGGCCAGTTTAGCCCATTAGTCCCGGTTCAATCCAGAACCGGGACCAATGGAGCTATTTGCCCCGGTTCGTGAGCCCGAGGGGGCTGGCCGGGCCACGTGGGCCATTGGTCCTGTTCGTCTCTGACTTTTGGTCCCGGTTGGTGGGACAAACCGGGACCAATGGTCCTGGCTCCTGGCCCACCACTATTGGTCCCGGTTGGTGGCATGAACCGGGACCAAAGGCTGCCCTTTAGTCCCGGTTCATGCCACCAACCGGGTCTAATGGTGCTGCCGATATATAGCCCCGTGCGCAAGAGCAGAGCACACAGCGCTGTTTTTTCGCCGAGGGGAGAGGGCTTGGTGGTGCTCTAGCTCACCTCCTATGCACACAAGGTGTTCGATGGAATGCCCGAGCCACAGTGATTTAAGGTTTCTCCTCTCCAAGCTCGACCGCCAAGCTCCGCTTTCCTCAAGATTGATCTAGGTTTAGCGGTCCGTCCACGCCTGGCCCCCATCTTCACCGCCGCCGATCACCCGCTACCGATCTCATCGCCGGCACCACCGTGGTGAGCCTCTTGTTCTTATCTTCTTTCTGAAAGGAAAAACATTCTTACTTGTATGTTTAGATAGATACTTGTATTATTTTCTTACTTTTATTATTGCATCTTATATAGTGCGATGGTTTTGGTATCCGCCTGCCGCCCTCGGCCTGCCTGTCTATGATTCGGATGTGGTATATATTATCTTTTCATAACTATTGGTTCATTTATTGTTTATGAAAATTATGCCGACCAACGTGACATAGATTTTATTTATCTAGGAGGTTGTTGAACCGAAATTCCAACCGACCCTATTGTCGAGAGGTTAAATTTAGTTGAAGAAGAAAACAATTTCTTGAAGGAAAAAAATAAAAACTTGAGGAGGAGAAGATGATATTGGAGTTGCATGTTGCGGATGTAAATCGATGATCACAAGATCAAGATGGATGCAATGCGCTTGAAGATGAGAAAGATTAGAAAATATGCCATTCATACGAGGCTTGGTATGATTATGCCGCTCGATCAGTTGTTACCTTGGTTGCGATTATGATCGCATTTGTTTTCTCATTGAAATGTTTTACATAGTTTCAATGTATGGTTTGATTAATTTAGATGCTCTTGAGCTTTATGTTGTTAGATGAGAACTATGTAATGCATTTTGGTTTTATGTGATGATGAACTTCCATTAATTTGGTCACTTATAATTATCTATTCATGATGTTCTGTAATGATTTTTGACACATTTAATTATATATAATGCACGCAGATGAACCGGCAATGGATGTACTGATGAGACACACCTCCTAGTACATTAAGGGGTGCATGATTTTCTCGAAGTGGCTGAGGCAAACAAGCAGAATGGTTTTATGTGTTGTCCATGCCCTATATGTGGGAATACGAAGTCTTACTCGACCGGCAAATCCTTCACACCCACCTGCTTTACAAGGGTTTCATGCCACACTATAATGTTTGGACGAGGCACGGAGAAATAGGGTTATGATGGAAGACGGCGATGAAGAAGAGTACGATGACAACTATGTGCCCCTGAATACGGTGATGCTACTCGAACATCAAGATGCACCAGACGATGTGCACGATGGTGCTGCAACGGGCTAAGCTGCTGAAGATCAAGAGGAACCAGACGATGTGCCCGATGATGATGATCTCCGCCGGTCATTGTCGATGCAAGGACACAATGCGAAAGTCAAAAAGGAGAAGCTGAAGTTCGACCGCATGTTAGAGGATCACAAAAGGGTTGTACCCCAATTGCGAAGATGGCAACACAAAGCTTCGGCACCGTACTCGAATTGCTGTAGTGCAAGGCAGAGAATGTTGTGCTCGACAAAGGATTTGAGAAGCTACTGAAAATAATGAAGAAGAAGCTTCCAAAGGATAACGAATTGCCCGACAGACATACGCAGCAAAGAAGGTCGTATGCCCTCTAGGATTGGAGGTGGAGAAGATACATGTATGCCCTAATGATCGCATCCTCTATCATGGTGCCTACAAGGATCTGAACGCGCATGCCGTATGCGTGCATTGCGGTATAAGATCGCATTTAGATGACCCGTGATGTTGATAGCGAGCCTCCTGTGAAGAGGGTTCTCGTGAAGGTGATGTGGTATGCTCCTATAATACCACGGTTGAAACGTCTGTTCAGAAACGGAGAGCATGCCAAGTTGATGCGATGGCACGGTGAGGACCGTAAGAAAGACGGAAGTTGAGAGCACCCACGATTTAGTCGCAGTGGAGAAAATTGAGAGAAAATACTGGGATGAGTTTGCAAAGGACCCAAGGAACGTATGGTTTGCTTTAAGCGCGGATGGCATTAATCCTTTCGGGAGCAGAGCAGCAATCACAGCACTGGCCCGTGACTCTATGTATGTATAACCTTCCTCCTTGATGTGCATGAAGCGGAAGTTCTTTATGATGCCAGTTCTCATCCAAGGCCCTAAGCAACCCGGCAACGACATTGATGTGTACCTAAGGCCATTAGTTGAAGAACTTTTACAGCTGTGGAATGGAAACGTGTACGACGTGGGATGAGCACAAAAGGAGGAATTTGACCTAAAGGCGTTGTTGTTCGTGACCATCAACGATTGGCCCGCTTCTCAAGAACCTTTCGTGATGCATAAACAAGGGATACCACGCATGCACGCACTGTTTACTTGACACCGATAGTATATACCTGGAAGCTGCAGGAAGAATGTGTACAGGCCATCGCCGATTTCTTCCGACCAACCATCAATGTCGAAAGAAAGGCAAGCATTTCAAAAGCGAGGCAGATCACCGGAAGAAGCTCGCGATGCGCATCGGTGATCACGCATTTGCTATGGTCAATGATTTACACGTAATCTTTGGAAAGGGTCCCGCGGACTAGCTGTTCCGAATGACGCCGAGAATCACGCACCCATGTGGAAGAAGAAATCTATATTTTGGGACCTACCCTCATCGAAAGACCTAGAGGTCCGCTCTTCGATCGACGTGATGCACGTGACGAAGAACCTTTATGCGTGAACCTGCTAGGCTTCTTGGGCGTGTATGGGAAGACAAAAGATACACCTGAGGCACGGAGGACCTGCAACGCTTGCACGAAAAAGAGGGCATGCCTCCGGGCAAGAGATGAAGGTCCTGCCAGCTACGCTCTTCCACGAAGAAGAGAAAGAAATATTCTTTCAATGCCTGCTCAAGATGAAGGTCCCGGATGGCTTCGTCAATATAAAGGAATAATAAATATGCCGGAGAAAAAGTTCCAGAACCTAAAGTCTCATGACTGCCACGTGATTATGACGCAATCGCTCGGTTGCATTGAGGGGCTTTCACCGGAAAACGTCCGATTAGCCATTGTGAAGCTATGTGCATTCCTCAATGCAATATCTCGTAAGGTGATCGATCCAAAATCGCATCAACGCTTAAGGAGTGATGTATGCAATGTCTTGTCAGTTTCGAGCTGGTGTTCCCACCATCCTTCTTCAATATCATGACGCACGTCCTAGTTCATCTAGTCGACAAGATTTTCATTCTAGGGCCCGTATTTCTACACAATATGTACCCCTTTGAGAGGTTCATGGGAGTCCTAAAGAAATATGTTCAGAATCGCTTAGGCCAGAAGGAAGCATCTCCATGGGCCATCAAATGTAGGATGTCATCGGGTTTTGTGTTGACTTCATTCTCGGCCTTAAGAAGATAGGTCTCCCTAAATCGCGGTATGCGGGAGACTGACTGAAAAGGCACGCTTGGAAGGGACTCAATAATATGCAGGGACGGATATTCTTGGTCTCAAGCACACTACACAGTTCTACAGAACTCTACCTTGGTGACCCCGTATGTCGATGAACACAAGAACAAAGGTCTGCGCTCCAAACACCCGGAGCAAAGGCGACGATCGGATTACATGTGAACACATCAGACTTTCAGCAGTTGGTTGGAAACACGCCCTCGTGAGGTGATAGCACTGTTTGTGATGAGCTTTACTTGTTGTCCAGGGGACCATCTTCGATCAGAATGATTTGGAAAGGATACGAGATAAATGGGAATACATTTTACACGATTGACCAAGATGAAAAGAGCACCAACCAAAACAGCGGTGTCCGCTTTGATGCAGAAACCGACAAGGGAAATGACACATATTATGGTTACATAGTAGACATATGGGAACTTGACTACGGAGTAGATTTTAAGGTCCCTTTGTTTAAGTGCTAGTGGGTCAATCTGTCAGGAGGCGTATGGGAATGCAGGTAGACCCACAAAGACGGAATGACAACAAAGGATCCTGAAAAATCTTGGGTACAATCGACGAACCGCTCGTTCTAGCCAATGATGTGGCACAGGTTATCTATGTGAAGGACATGTCTACCAGACCGAGGAAAAGAAAAGATAAGGAAGCGAATACATCATACAATGAGCCAAAGCGCCACATAGTTCTTTCAGAAAAAGGGACATCCCAGGAGTGGAGGGCAAGACAGACATGTCTCAAGAGTATGAAAAGTTTCATGAAATTCCTTCAAAGTCAAGGCTGACCCAAGCATCCCGATAAACGATGAAGATTATCCATGGTTACTGGCGAATAAGCAAACGACACCAAGCGAAGAAAAAGTGAAGACTTTCTCCGCAACTATTATGATGATACCATGCCAACTTTGTAACAGCATTTAGTATGATACCATTGTCCGCTTTGTACATGCACATGCTATGCCAACTTTTTTCAGAGTTCATTTGAAAACTATGAATTTGAAAACCTCACAACCAAGGGCGCTCACACCGTTTATAAGCCCGTCCCTCTACACGCCTTTGTTGAGCTCACAAACTTGTGATTCACACAAATTTCAAAGAAAACTAATGGCACAAATAGAAAGTTTATAATTTTGCTGACCTAAAAGCAAAAAGAATTAAAAAATAAAGCAAAAACCAAAAAGAAAATAAATAATGCAGAAAACAAAACAAAAAACTTGAAAATATAAAAATAGCAACAATAAGTATTTTGTTGTAAGTAGAAACAAAATAAAATAAATAAATAAAGCAAAAAAGTGTTTTCAAATTTGAAAACTAATGGCACAAACAGAAAGTTTATAATTTTGCTGACCTAAAAGCAAAAAGAATTAAAAAATAAAGAAAAAAACCAAAAGAAAATAAATAATGCAGAAAACAAAACAAAAAACATGAAAAAAATTAAAAATAGCAACAATAAGTATTTTGTTGTAAGTACAAAAAATAAAATGAATAAAGCAACAAAGAAAACAAAAAAGTGTTTTCAAATTTGAAAACTAATGGCACTAACAGAAAGTTTATAATTTTTCTAAAACTAAAAGCAAAAAGAATTAAAAAATAAAGCAAAAAACAAACAAAAATAAATAATGCGTAGAAAGCAAAACCAAAAAACTGGAAAAAATAAAAATAGCAACAATAAGTATTTTTGTTGTAAGTAGAAACAAAATAAAATAAATAAAGCAACAAGAAAACAAAAATACAAAAAAAAAAGTGCCACCTCACCGGGCCCCACGGCCCTGAATACGACTAGAAACCCTACCTTGGGCCAGGATTCAGGCCAGTGAGGCCCACAGCAGAGATAGCACGGATAGGTTCGAAAGCTCTGCAGCTGAGAGGAGCTCGAGTGGGTCATGCAGCAGCGCTTATAAACCACACTCGAGCTCTCTCAACTAGCGAGGTGGGACTAAACATTTCGGCGCGGGGCAGCACAGGGCCTTTGGTCCAGGTTGGTGGCACCAACTGGGACTAAAGGGGGCATTGGTCCCGGTTCGTGGCACCAACCGGGACTAATGCCCCCCTTTAGTCCCGGTTGGTCTCCTAACCGACCAAAGGTCAGCTGCCTCGCCTTTGGGCTGCTGAAACAGGCCTTTGGTCCAGTCCAGTTGGTGCCACGAATCGGGACCAATGCACTTTCTATATACAGGACTTTTGCGAAAATTTCATTCAGTTCCTCATCCCGCCGCAGACGCCGCCCTCTGCCCTGACGCCCTGCTTCCTCGTCGTTATCGCCAAGCCGCTATCGCCGCTTCTGCGTCGTCAAGCCAGCGCCGCGCTTTACGCTGTCATCGCCGCTTCGCTGTCGCCCCCTTCGCCGCCCGAGCCCGTCGTCCCCTATCGCCGCCCGAGCTCCGCCGTCCCCGTCGCCGCCCGAAGCCCGCCGTCGCTTCGCCTCAAGCGCCGCCCTGCCGTCGTCGCCCGCTTGCCCGCCGTCCTCGTGGCCCCCTTCAAGGCCGCCCGAGCCCGTTGCCGTCGCCTCCCGCGCCGCCCTTAGCCTGTCGTCGCCGGGCCGCCCTCGCCCGCCCCAGCCGTCGCCCTCGCCGGCCGCCTCCACAGAGCCGCCGTCGAGCCTCTGCTCATATGTTGCAATATGTTTTTTTATTTTATTAGTTTCTTTTTTTTGTTCATATGTGATGTATATGTGTATGTGGCTATAATGCATATGTTTTTTATTTTATTAGTTTAGTTTTTTGTTCATATATAGAAAGTTACAATTTTAATTAGGTTAGTGCAGGAAAGGTTAGTGCATTTTAATTAGGTTAGTGTAGAGGAAAAAGTAAAATAAGGAAAAGGAAGAAAAGAGGAAGAAGGAAGAAGGCAGAAGAAGAAGAAAAAGAATGAGAGGAAAAAGAAGAAAAAAGAAGAGGAGAAGAAGAAAGGAATAGAGGAGAAGAAAAAAAATAGAAAAAAATTCTATTTTTCTTCTTTTCTCCTCTATTCTTTCTTCTTCTCTCTCCTTTTTTTTATTCTTCTTCGTCCTTCTTCCATCTTCCTCTTTACGTCCTTTTTCCTTATTTTACTTTCTCGAGCGATAAGAAGAAAAAGAAGAGGAGAAGAAGAAAGAAAGGAATAGAGGAGAAAGAAGAAACTTTGACATCGGGGGGAATTGCCGATACCCCCTCCCTGATAACATTATTTTCCCATGTATATGTATGTTGCGTCGTTGTCGATATAACGAGGGTGTCGAGGATCGCCGAGGGGTCGAGGGTCGGGAACTAGGGTAGAGGGTCGAGGGTCGTTAAGGGGTCAAGGGTCAAAGGTTTCAGGGTCGAGGGTTCCTATAGTGTCAAAGTATTGAAGAAATCCATGGCTTCATCATTAGCCGGAAGTAACCATGGCATGATGGTGCAAAGTCCTCCAAAGTTATTTCGAATGGAGTCCCGGATAGGATAATTTTCCTTTTTGTACGAATCTCAGCAAAGGCCTTTCAAATAACGATATTCGGAAGGTTCTTGCTGAACTTTGTACCAAAAAGCTTAATTATCCTATCTCGACTCCGCTCGAAAAATAACTTTGGAGAGCTTCATACCATCATGCACCTGTTATTTTCGCCTAATGATGAAGACATGGTTTTGTTGAATCCTTTGACATTAGGCAACCTCCCGACCTCGCGATCTTCGACCCCTTGAGCCTCGATCGCTCGGCGATCCACGCACCTCTACTCCTACAAGGGCGCCGATATAACGAGGGTGTCGAGGATCGCCGAGGGATCGAGGGTCGGGAACTAGGGTAGAGGGTCGAGGGTCGTTAAGGGGTCAAGGGTCGAAGGTTTCAGGTCGAGGTTCCTATAGTGTCAAAGTATTGAAGAAATCCATGGCTTCATCATTAGCCGGAAGTAACCATGGCATGATGGTGCAAAGTCCTCCAAAGTTGATACGGAATGGAGTCCGGATAGGATAATTTGCCTTTTATGCACGAATCTCAGCAAAGGCCTTTCAAATAACGATATTCGGAAGGTTCTTGCTGAACTTTGTACCAAAAAGCTAATTATCCTATCTCGGGACTCCGCCCAAAATAACTTTGGAGAGCTTGCATCATCATGCACCCAAGCATTTTCTCCTAATGATGAAGACATGGTTTTGTTGAATCCTTTGACACTAGGGCAACCTCCCTCGACCTCGGCGATCTTCGACCCCTTGAGCCTCGACATTGGCGATCCACCGGCCTCTACCCCTACTGCAGGCGCCGATATAACAAGGGTGTCGAGGATCGCCGAGGTCGAGGGTCGGGAACTAGGTAGAGGGTCGAGGGTCGCATTAAGGGGTCAAGGGTCGAAGGTTTCAGGGTCGAGGTTCCTATAGTGTCAAAGTGTTGAAGAAATCCATGGCTTCATCATTAGTCGAAGTAATTATGGCATGATGGTATTGAAGTCCTCCAAAGTTATTTCTGGAATGGAGTTCTGATAGGATAATTTGCCTTTTGTACCGAATCTCAGCAAAGGCCTTTCAAATAACGATATTCGGAAGGTTCCCTGCTGAACTTTGTACCAAAAAGCGAATTATCCTATCTCGGGACTCCATTCCAAAATAACTTTGAGAGCTCGCACCATCATGCACCCTGCATTACTTAATGATGAAGACATGGTTTTGTTGAATCCTTTGACACTAGGCAACCTCCTGACCCCTCGGCGATCTTCGACCCCTTGAGCCTCGACCGCCGGGCGATCCACGACTCCTCTACCCTACAGCTGGGCGCCGATGCCCACGCCACTTGTGGGACATAGATGTAGTGTTCAACGCCACTCCCTCCCCGATAGCTTCAACACGTGGGGGGTGCGATATTACCCCTCCTAGCTTGAAGCGCCTTCGAGGCCACCCCTAATCCTTGAAGCGCTGTCGAGGCCACCCCAAACCCTAGAGAAGCAGCGTCGAGGCCACTAATATGATTCCTTATTGTGATTAGCTAGCTAGTTCTACGCTTGCCACTAATATATCCATATCCGTCATGTTTGAATAATAATTGCCATGTTGTAAATATTTGTAGAAACTATGGACACCCCTTTTGAGACGAAGCACAAGAAGCGTTGTTGAGGGACATAATCGCACAAGGAAGTGATGTCGCCTGCTCGTTAATGTTTCTCAACGACAACGATGGTCCGGAAGGAGAGGGTGAAGAAGCAGCTGGCTATTTACATGGCTCCGATGACCCAATGCCGGTGCAAGAAGGAGAGGGTGAAGAAGTAGACCGTGAGGACGGCTCCTATGGATCACCAAACCGAGTCCGCCAGGTATATATATTAGTTAAGCCTCGGCCGACTAGCTAATTGATGCATTCATTGTTTTGGTATATATGTACACATATTAATTAACTCTCGCCTTTGTTCTTTTTCTAGCCCTCCGGATCGAGCACAACTTCGGTAAAGAGATGAGGCCCAAGAAAAAGTTGAGCTCGGATGAAAAGTTTGAGATCATACAAATCGCGCAACGGCTAACCAACCGATTGAACCTCACCGGACAAAGAAGGCATTTGTTGCTCAAGGCGGGTTCTCGTTAGGGACAAGATCCCTACCAGCATCCACCAATGGTATAAGCTTCAAGAACGAAGACCCCGAGGTGTCTTATGTCAATGATATGCGTAAAATGATCTTTGGACTGGAAAGCTGAAGTCAAATTTCACCCTACCGGGCCAAAGAGAATGATCCGAGAAGCCAGCTTATAGAGCCATTAATCAAGTCTTTTGCTCAAGAAGATGGCGCACCTATTCAGGAATTGGAAGAAAGACCTCAATAGGTATGTCGAAAATAATGAGACACCAGAATTCAAGGGCAAATATGAGAAGATCAAAGATGATCGCCCGCATTTGTGGCCCACAAGACATCGTAAAAGAGTAAAAAGATGTCACGACAAACAAGAGAAATGCTGCGAAGAAGAAGCTTCACCATCGTGACGGGTCGTGGCTACCTCTTAGCCCGGCTAAGTGGGCCAAGGCTGAGAATGATCTGCATGATAAAGGGATCGAACCGAGACAATGAACTGGCCAGCACTGTTGCGGACTTGGTTCTTTGGGGCCAAGGATCCTTGGACCCTATAACAGTGGAAGTGCATTTGGACGGGCGAACAATTGGACATACCAGTCAAGAGGCTTCAGCAATATATCGAAGCGGCGCAGCAAGGGACGTTCGTTCGGCATAGGGAGAAGGACGAGCTCACAATGGCCCTCGGCAATCCCCGAGCACCCCCGGACGGACACGAGGCACGCCAGTCCGCTTCGTGGAAGGCTGGATTTCAACGCAGGGGTTACAAAAACCCAGAGAGAGGAGGAAGAAATCGGAGCAGAGCCAATCGCAGCGCGCTGCAACGAAAGGGTAATGGGGCTAGAGGAACGAGAAGCGCATCGCAGCAACGACACCCGTCAAGCTTCCCCGGCTACCCCGCCATCTCAGCCGAGAAGCAGCGTGGCTTCCACCGAAGCTGCTTCAGCCAGAAAGCATGCCTTGATGGCTCCTGCCAGCTATCCCGTGGATGCTATCACGGATGCTGAAAATTGCCACCTTATGGCGCAATGGAGCAATTTGAAGGTCAAGGCGGCCGTTGGCTCAGTTTATCCTACTAAACCCGACTCAACTTTTTCACCGCCGCCGATTCTCAAGAATATGCTAAGGTGATGGTCGATGAAATAACGGAGGGATTTGAGGACCTCCGCTTGACCACCACCTACCGTGAAGGGGAGTATCGGCCGGGTTCTCGCTCAAGACTCCATGCCTATGGCGGAAGGATCTCATCAACCACGAACTGACGCCTCCGCCTCCTCCTCCTCCGCGTAGTCGTGGCACTCCGCCTCCTCCTCCGCGAGTGACGATCAGCACTCGGCCGCTCCTTCTCCGGGCGCGTAGGCACTCCGCCTCCTTCTCCGCCCCTGGCCAAGGCGCCCGAGCAGCCAGCCTCCTCCTTCTCCGCCTGGGCCGCCAAGGCGGAAGAGACCCGCTGGCCTCACGGCTGCTCCAGCGTGTCGTAGTCCTTCTCCTCCGCCTCGTAAGCAAGGAAAGAAGACATCCGCCTGGCCCGGCTCGCTTCCGGGCGCCTAGCAAGATGTACAGCCAAAGGCGGAGGAGATACAGATTGGTCCTTCTCTCAAGACCTGCAGAAGTTACCGCATAAGAGGAGCGAGGAGGAAAACGCGAAGATCGCGGCACGAAGTGGATGACTAGTTTCAAGGGTTGCAAGCAAAGAGACATCCACCTCGGAGGAGAAGGTAGATCCGTGAAAGCGAAGCGCACTGCTGCCCCGACAAAACCACCCAAGTCTCCGCCGAAAGGCAACTATGAGCGCATTATTGGAAAGGCATTTGCCGAAGTGAGAGGTCGGGAAGTACTAAAAGTGATCAAAGGATGAAAGAACGACGAGCTGGGAAACAAATTGCCCACCTGGTAACAAGCCGGGCAATCGTGCCCCCGCTCAAAGGTGCCAAGAAGCTTACATCGCCGATCCGAGGATGGTGCCCGGTTATGGCAATCCCGCAGATTACCTGCCCGACGATGTACATTATGATTTCTTGGAGGTGCAGATACAAAGATACGAAAATGGAAGCCTCTCGTCCAAAGATGAAAGTTCTCTATCAACGATGATGCTAAGATTGCATGATTGGTACATGAAAAACCTCGCAAAGAGTCTCGATGGGAGGAGTACTTTGTATGTGAGAGTTAAAAGGAGCATGACCTCCATGGAATTGAACTGTTGCCTATTCCATTTGAGGATTTCTATCATTTTTCAATCAATTGGCCATCGATAAATCAACGGTCACCTGCTATCGCTCTGTAAGTAGTACTATACATCATTAAGTCTCTATATAACTCAGCCCTTTCATTGCATGTATTTATAATTATCCTCACTATATTATGCGCATTGAAGATCGCCAATTGAAGAAAAGACAAGGGGGGAGATATTGGGTTCATTAACACGTATCTCATAGATGCAACTGAGGTTAAATATCGTGCCCAAGAAACCGAGGCCAACTTGCTACGATCGTTGGAAATAAATGAACACAAAGATATAATACTCTTTCCTTACTACTTCGAGTAAGTGTTACCGCCTTTGTGGCATATTCGGGTTTCCTTTATTAGTCCAGGTTATAGTAATGTAATATTGATGAGTTATGCATGTGTGCTAGCTACCACTATATTCTCCTAGAGATTAAGCTTGAGAAGGGAGTAGTAATCGCCTTTAGACTCCAAGCTTAAAAGATCCCAAGGAGTATGCGCATGACTGAACTGCTCGAGAAGTAAGTTAAATCGATTATTATCCACCATATCAGCAACTTTGTTCATTTCTTATATCAAGTAATTGTTTTCTTTGTATGGCAGGGCTTGGAGAAAATTCACCAAAAAAGCTCCGGGACTACCGAAGAACCTGCAATTTAGGCACCCGAAAGTAAGTACTATATAGTAGCATATTCCACGCATCTCCTAGTGATTCAAGCGCTTAGCTTCATCAATACCATTTAGCATGCTTGCTAATTATCGCTTGATTGACCTCTATTTCTTGTAAAGTGGTTGTGGTGAACAAGGGAATGATTTCCGTGGATACTACATTTACAGTCCATCCGCCACACCTTAATTCGTGAGCGGGCCATTCTGACAAACAATATGAAGTGCGTAAATAACAATATTCACAATTTTATTTTATTACCATCATTTGTGTTGACTTTCATTCATTCATATATATATATATATTGACCCCTTCTTAAAATTAGATGTTTCGGATGCGGATGAACTCCTAGCACCAGATCGCATGCGAGCAATTCAAGAGGAATTGGCGGCATTCTTTCTTGACCACGTGATCGCTGAAGACGGAGAATACTATGTGGACCACGCGTCCGTATGTTAGGAGATTATATATTTGTAAAAGATAATTATTGTATATATGTAGCCGGGTAGTGTTCTGATAGATATACGAGAACTTGTTATTCACCAACTTCTCGGAGAAGGAGAGGTGGTCGATATCACTTCTCTCTCGTATGCATATATGTTCATGACGCATCTTCTGTTTGCTTACTAGCTAGCTAGCGTTGTCTAGCTAGTCCTCTCTATAATGTATGTATGGTACGAAAGGCCGACTGCTAATTTTGAGACAAAAGAGAGGACACTTCTCTCTATTAATTAGCTAGCTATAGCAAAATATATGAAACACCTAAATTAACCCCACAAAACCCCCCAACCCCCCCCCCCCCCCCTTCAAAAAAAAAAACAAAAACCACAACCACATAAATGCTGACGCGTGGATGTTTCATTGGTCCCACCGTTGGTGCCACCAACCGACCAAAGACCTCCCCGCTCGGGCTCAGCGAACAGGCCACGTGGAGGTGTCTTTTCCGTCTCCGGTTCTGGATTGAACCGGGACTAAAGGGGTCAGGGCATTAGTACCGACCCTTTAGTCCCGGTTCATGAACCGGGACTAAAGGCCCTCACCAACTGGGACTATAGGCCCTTTTTCTACTAGTGACGATTCAGTTTAGCTTGACTTTTAATATGTTTCAAAGATTCATGATCAGAATGTATAACAAATTCTTTGGGCCATAAATAATGTTGCCATGTTTCTAAAGTCCGAACAAGAGCATATAATTCTTTATCATAAGTAGAATAATTCAGACTAGGCCCACTTAGTTTTTGAGAAAAATATACAACAGGTTTGCCATCTTGTAATAACACACCTCCCAATCCAATTCCACTAGCATCACATTCAAGCTCAAAAGTCTTATTAAAATCGGAAGTTGGAGTAAAGGAGCATGTATCAACTTATCTTTCAATACCGTGAAGGCTTCTTCCCCAAAGCGGTACCCCAAAGAAAAGGCACATCTTTCTTTTGTAAGCTCATTGAGAGGTGCAGAATGAAATCTCCTCAACAAAACGCCTATAGAATCCAGCGAGGCCAAGAAAACTCCTCACTTGTGTGACCGCTTTTGGGCTGCGTGCCAACTCTCAATAGCTTCAATCTTGGCTTTATCAACTTCAATTCCCTGTGGAGTAAACAACATAGCCAAGAAAAGATACTCGGTCGGTGCAAAAGGTGCACTTCCCAAGGTTACCAAACAAACGTGCTTCACGTAGAGCAATAAAAACAGCACATAAATGTTCCAAATGTTGTTCCAAAGATCTGCTATAAATCAATATGTCATCAAAGTAAACTACCACAAATCGTCCAATGAAAGCACGTAAAACTTTGTTCATTAATCTCATGAAAGTACTAGGTGCATTAGTTAAACCAAAAGGAATGACTAACCACTCATATAATCCAAACTTAGTTTTAAATGTTGTTTTCCATTCATCTCCCAATTTCATACAAATTTGATGATATCCACTACGCAAATCAACTTTTGGAGAATATTGTAGAGCCACTCAATTCATCAAGCATATCATCTAGCCTAGGAATAGGATGACGATAACTAATAGTAATATTATTAATGCCTCTACAATCAACACACATACGTGATGTACCATCCTTTTTGGCACTAGAATAATAGGAACAAAGCACAAGGACTAAGGGATTCACAGATATAACCTTTGTCGAGAAGCTCCCTGCATTCTGACGCGCATAATCTCCTTCGTCTCCTCCGGATTGGTACGGTATGGTGCACGATTGGGTAATGATGCAACGGGAATTAAGTCAATCTGATGCTCAATCCGTCGAATGGGAGGTAATCCCGTGGCACGCCTTGTGGAAAGATCGCCAACAAACTCCTCGCAAAATGTTAGTGACAGCAGGAGGCAAAGAGGAAGGCACGTCCTCGAATGAAAAATAATGCCTCTTTGCACAAAAAGCATAGCAAACAGATTTGCTGAAATCCTAGCTCATCAATATCAGATTTAGTGGCAAGTAAACATGCACTTCTTTTCAATTTAATTTCAGAAGCAACACTAGATGGTTTACTATTAGGCTTCATTTGTTGCTCAAATTCTTTTGCCACAATCTTATTTTCACTCTTATTTTTCTCCTGTTTTGCTTTATTAGCTCTATTAATATCATCTCGCAAAGTGGAATCGGGAGTCATAGGAAGCAAAGTAATATTTTTATCCTTATGAACAAGAGTATATTGATTGTTTCTACCATGGTGTATAGAATTTTTATCAAATTGCCATGGCTTCTTCCACTGGTAATAAGGAACATAAGCTTGCATAGGTACCACATCACAATCAACATAATCAAAGATATGTAGAGATACTAAAATGCACATGAACAGTACGCGGTTACCTTAACCTTGCCGCCGCTGTTGAACCATTGGATGTAGTAAGGATGTGGAAGTGGTCTTGTGGTGAGAGATAGCTTCTCTACCATCTCCATGCTAGCCAAGTTGCTGCAGCTCCCTCCGTCTATGATGACGCGCATAGAACGTTCCTTCACAACTCCCTTTGTATGGAACAAATTGTGCCTCTGATTTTCTCACCAGGTGACCTGCCAGACACTCAAAACACGTTGAGCAACTAAACATTCATAATTGCCGCCGCCTTCGTGAGCCATGTATTGTGTCTCATGATCAGAATCATCTCCACCATGTTCTTCACGTGTAATAAGAGCCAAAGTCTCCTCATCATAGTCACTAGCGGACTCATACCCACTGAGGGAGTCCTGGATTAGGGGGTGTCCGGATAGCCGAACTATCACCGTTGGCCGGACTCGGACTATGAAGATACAAGATTGAAAGACTTCTTTGCTCTGTCCGGATGGGACTTTCCTTGGCATGGAAGGCAAGCTTATTTTACACGGATATGTAGATCTCCTACTATTGTAACCGGATTGTGTAACCCTAACCCTCCTCTCCGGTGTCTATATAAACCAGAGGGTTTTAGTCCGTAGGGATGATCGACAATCATACCCTAGGCTAGCTTCTAGGGTTTAGCCTCTTTGATCTCGTGGTAGATCTACTCTTGTACTACCCATATCATCAATATTAATCAAGCAGGAGTAGGGTTTTTACCTCCATCGAGAGGGCCCGAACCTGGGTAAAAACATCGTGTCCCTTGTCTCCTATTACCATCCGCCTAGACGCACAGTTCGGGGACCCCCCTACCTCCGAGATCCGCAGGTTGTGACACTGACATTGGTGCTTTCATTGAGAGTTCATCTCTGCGAGTCACCTTTAGGGTCCGATGGCTCCTTCGATCATCAACA